>JACJUM010000875.1:8597093-8797727 GCA_020976665.1 Heortia vitessoides
GAACTTTGAGTACAAATCTCTGATCTTCAGAGCCTTCTCCAAAGGTTATGCAGTAAATAATTTGATTGAATTGTTACTCAAGAAAACCTTATCAAGTCTCCGCACAAACACGGTTGTGGATTTGTGTATTGTAAGGTTACAAAGCGACTTGCTCAGCGGAGGTTAAGCAAAGTCAAAAGGAGTTTGTAATTTGTAGTCATCAACCAAAAAACGAATATTTATTTCGTAATAAAAAAAGTCTCGCGTAAAGAACTTAAAAGTATTTCTGTGTCTCTGAACTTTGCTTCGGGAGCGCTCTTTGATAAATTATCCTTTTTAAGTAAAACATACAAAAGGCAAAAAGGTTCCCGAAATATTTTATTTTTGGGGTAACTTTTGGTGGATTCTTGCATAAGACGCGACGAATGGTTTAAAATTTTTAACAAGAAAAGTTACTTACCTTGATTGTGATTATAGAAATTGTTGCCGTTTTGTTGAGATAATTTTGATTGGAGCGACAGCGATAAAAGTTTTCCAACTTTTGCAACATCGAACTTCAGTTGAAAAAGTTGATATAATCTCGGATTATCAAATATTAAGCTCGAAGTTGGTATATCCCTCAAAAGCCACTATAACTGAATATGGATATTGTGGTACGACACAAAATAAAAAAGTTCATACTTGACAGTTTGCATTAATTTTTTTTTTACATTTACGCGTTCACTACTGATAATAAAACTATATTTGTTTACTGCTTTTATTAAACTTCTTTTCTTTCGTTGTTTCAGTAACCGTTCTCAATATATACGAAAGACGACGTGTCTAAATTTAAAAGTTGTCTATCACTGCCCTCACTCATTTCAAACGCCTAAATAAATTAAAGAAGAACGTCAAATGGACTTCCTTTTTAAGTCGTTAAAAAGTAGTTCTATTTTAAAAGGTTTTGTTTACCTTGCATTACGTCATAAAATATGCATTGCGTGGTCCCAGTGCTTATCGCGAAAACGATTAAAGGAACTATGCAAAATAGATGAAACAATCATTTGAGTTTTATGTTCTTTATGTAACAGAAGGTTCCAATGTTTAACATCTAAAATATATTTTAGTGGACCCATTTTGTAGACACGCGAGTTTTTGTGTAAATCTATACACAGCAATATTTTCTGTGAATGACTAAAGAATGCTTACCGAATCGCCAATCAATTTAACGCAGACTTTAAGTAATATGTTATTAAAAGCTCAAAAATGTTTCAATATATCGCTATATTTCATAAACTGGATGATCCTATATGAGATTTAAGGGTTATGCTCTATAATTATATGCTTTTTTGTTTGTTATACTAGTTTAAAATTATGTGATCCAAAAATTATGAGACCCTAACATTAGCGTGCTTTATGGCGTCTGATATTTGTGCCTAATGAGTTATACCAAGCGTCATAAGGAAAATCGACATAATGCCATAAGTAGGGCCCCCTTTAAAAATTCTACTTAGTAAATCATGCATTTCTGCTTTTCCATTTTAAAGTATTGAAGAATAACGAATATACGTGATAGCCTTTTATATGCATCAAATAACATGCCTGCCAATAAAGGTCAAAGCATGCCATGTCGACAACACGAATCCAATAACGTGCCTCTATCCACACAAGGGTTGTGGCACCTTTGACGTGCCGGAGTTCATTTTACGCTGGATCCGCCAGTGATGCGAGAGACTTCCTTATTTTTTCCCATTTATCCACTAACTACTCTTGCAATAACCAGTTTATTCAACGTTAACTACATACATTTTTTATCAATAGAAATTATGCTCTTTTGTATATAGCTTGATTTAAATTATACTTGTCAATGTAGAAGCGTCTCATGAGTTATTTATTAGCATTATGGTATTTAGCATTATTTAGTTATTAGTATTATTTATATTATTTATATTACAAAGGTTTGCCATTATTTTTCTACAGCATTAAAACATGAATCAACCTAAAATTAAAAAAACAAAATTTTAAACGCACCAAAGATTGACAGCTGCATATTCTAATTAAGCTATATTTAAAGATTTATAGTTTGATAACATACATTGTCCATATAAGAATTAGCTTTAAAATTTTAATTTGCAATGTAACTATGTTCGAGTGAAAACTTGGAACTTAAATTGAAAGCTGATTTCTTCTACCGAATCAACTGATTTTTTTACACGTTTAGTTTGGTAGACAATAAATGGTTAACTGTGTGACGTCAGTCTAAATTTTATTTGGCGTAACAACCAAGATGGCGGATTATAATTTTAATTCTTTCCTACAATATGGGTATCAAATAAACCAATATGAACAGATTGAGAAACATGCTAAGCGATAACTAAAAAAAACAAATATAAAGTAAAAACCTATTTTAAAGTATTTATCTAAATGCATAAAGAAGAATAGAAAGAAACTATAACTGTTAACTTATAATGTAATTTCACATTTGAGTGAATTCTTATGATATAAAAGGATGTTGCAAGATATACTTGTGTCGACAAAGAAGTAAGTAAATAATTGACTGTGAATTTGTGAAATGATATCTCTTAGATAAGTTAACAGTTAAAGTTTTAATGTTTTTTCTAGTTTCTCGTCTACTGTCATTAGATCAGAAAGAAACACATTCTTACATTATTTAATTATTTCTATGCGAAGGCATTTCTAATTTATTATTTGCGACATTAATTTGCAAGATAAGTAGAAGGAAATATCGTCCGAGTACAAACCAAACAACTAAAATCCACCAACACTCGAGCTGTTACAGAGAAGTTGTGAATTTGGTCGGTTCCACGTTTATAGAGTAAATAACTATTGCGACCGATCCAACCGCGACTACAAAGTTGTAAACTTTAAACGTTTTAGTAACAACCCCAAATTGCCCGGGATACAATATCGGCAGGTGAGATGAATAACCGGGAAGCAATAAGGAAGCATTCACTGTCGGATCTGACGGTTGACTATTGAGTAAACTACTAAACTGGTCGGCCGGCCGTAAACATGTTTTGTTTTATGTCGCTTATTAAATGCGTTTGGACGCGTCCATTTTCTTTTTATTACGTTTTGGCGTAATGTAGGGTTCGTATGTATATAAAGAACGAGCCTACCTATAGAACCTATCAAATTATAACTACTTGGGTTCAAAGTGATGTAACTTTGAGAAGATCCGACTATCTTAGTACGAGTCAAGAACCAACCATGCTTGCGGAACTGTCTGTTTTTTTTGTAGCGCAGACATGTGTTTCACTTTATTTTAGCTGCATATTCATGCGACGCGCTGTGTCGTTAAAGCGTCGTTTTTCAACTGGAACGAGAGAGCAGCAGCATTGATAGATTTTGTAAGAGGCATAAAACATAAAAAATAAAAGAAAAATGTCACAACATTGCAAAGGATTTATGGATTCATCATCGTCATATCAGCCTTATAAAGTCCACTGTTGGAAATATGCCTCCCCATGATTGATGCCCATAATTTCCACGCTGGGTAGGCTGTTGGCAATCGTAAAGCGCAGCTTTCACGATAAGGATTCTGCTGCTTATTCCCGCTAACGAATAATGTATGACCCTGATGACCTAAAGGTCAGGTTTATAGCTCGTATAAACTAAATGTTAATAGCGATAGCTGGGAGTCAGACCATCCCGGAATAAAGTTCAGTTCATTTGCATAAATTGAGGGCGTAGGCAAATCAGCTGCAAAATTCGATTCCACTGTGGTTTATATTCAACAAGATTGGCTAACAAACTGTGACAGTAACTTTTTATACCGGACTGCTGACATTGGGATCAGAAACAGCTGCATTGCTTACCATTTGTCCATTGAGACATATATTTTACTGTAGATTTGACCATTAGTTAGACCCTGATGACTTGGCAATCAGGACATGCGAACATTGTTTAAACTCATCAGTGATAACTCATATTAGCTGGGTGTCAAACTGCAGTCTAATACAATAAAGTGTAGTAAATGAGCGCAATTAGCCGCCGGATTAGCGACGATTCATTGCCGCGTTGCCGATTACGTTCCGTTGGATTGAATAACAAACCATTATAGTGAACCATTATATCCGGCTCACTAGTGCCTGCTATTTTGTAGCTGCAATGCGCACATTTGTCCTATTGTACTAACAAAACGAAATAGGGAATTTTTAACATATTTACCATTGTTTCCAAGGAAGTAGGTAGTTAAGCGATTATGTGCAAGTCGCAGTCGCATAACTGCTTCAAATAATATGCGTATCATCATATATACAACCATTGGAAGTCCACTGCTGGACAAAGGTCTCCCCAAGAAAGAGGGAATTTTGCCCGTAATTGCCGCGCTGGTCAAGCGTGTTGGCAATCGCAGAGCGCAGCTTTCACGATGGAAATGCTGCTGCCCATCCCCACTCTATGTATTTGAGCCACGTCTCGGATGGATATACCGCCATCTGTCGGTTCTAGTACCTTAGTCGCATCTTACGACACCTGGTATAGAGGGAGGTACTATCATACTAGGTCGGTACCACACCGCTTACATGCGTATACCGTAAGCTTTTTTGTCGATTCCCATAAATAAAAGATTTTTCTATAGCTTGAATTGTTCACAAAATCTGTCACTGTGACCACAAGCAACTGAAATAGTTGGCAATGTTGATAGTAATTAAATATACCTATATTATGCTACATTTTTTTCCTCAACACGAAAATTCCAAAACCAGAGAAGAGAACGCATTAATTTTGAAAACACTTATATTACAATAATTTGTAAAAAATAATACAATATTTATATTTTAACGACATAATAATCGTATCTTCAAAGTTGGGAACGTGTTATTGATATCCTTGTCCTTGCTCTATAGGTTTCGAAAACTGCTAACTATCACGTAGAGCATATGGCTTGTTAGGCGACGTGTTATAAAATATAAATGCAAGTTGGTTATCATAATGACTTTAGTACTCTAAAAACTAAATAACAGTTCAACAATTTATTTAATTCAATTAAGCAAAGAGAATCTAATATTATTCTTACATAACATTGAAAAGGCGGTCGCTACTAAAAGCTATTGTTCAATATCATCATCGTTGTCATAACATATATAGGATATTCATAGCTAAACATATAACTCCCTAAGTGATTTCTAATAACTCGGGTGGTAACTTTCAGGTAAACGTTCAATAATGTCCTTGCCAGTACGTATAGTATGACACCACGTTTTGCTGGTATAATCATTTGATGGATAAAAAATTAAAAACTATTAAAATGTATTATTTATACCTTTTAATAAATTATTATAAATTAATGTAGTACTGTTAAAAGCAACTGTAGTTTTGTGTCCATAACGACAAAACAGATCAGAAGCACAAATTAGCACAAATCCAATACAAAAACAAATGACGAGCCCGGATTCACCGACAGCGTTAATAACCGCCGTCGGAGAGATTTGATCCATAAGTCAATTTGCACCGTTCCTATGTTCCTGTGACATTAGTCGTGGACATGGATAATTGAAGGTTGTATGAAATTGACCGTGAAATTAACACCCGGAACCGAGCCGCAATCATACGAGCCTAATGAAGCGCTTTTGGGTATGCTGTGTTTTGTCCTTCCGTAATTAAAACCAAGTTTGCAGGTGCGGAAAACTGAAGGAGTAATTTCATTCATAAGGGTTCGTTAGCAAGGCTGATCAGAGAGGTCTCTAATAGGCACTTCCTATCGAACACAGCGGTAATACATGTTTTGACTTGAGCTAGGCTTTTAGTATTTTTGTACATTTACCAACGGATCTCAATAAATAGTACTGCGTATCATCGGTACTATAATAAAACGAATAAGAAAATAGCTCTTTAATAGATAGTTACAATATAAATAAAGTTACTCAAGGAAATCAATCGATTCCTGTAGGTAATTCGGGTCAACATTGACGTCATTGAATACACGTGTAGGATATATTGTAAATATTAATTGAGAAATAAGAATTAATATTGTTTCTTTGTTATAGTTTTATTCGGCCCCTGAAAACATAATAAGGGCAGTATTGTTTTGGAGCGTCTTGGCTAACTTAGTTGCCAATATGAGTTCGACGGCCTCAGTGGGTTATTGACTAAGTTCTGGCCTTGGAATTAAATGAAAAAGAAATAATAATGTCTCCTGTAGCCTTGTTTGGTGTCTTGTAATAATTTTTGTAGGTAAACTGTTCGATAGCTAAACTGAAGAAGTCTACAGCTCCTATCAATATATTTTATGCATTATGATTACGGTACGGGCGGGGACGGTTAGCAGTAATTGTTTCCATACCGGGCGCGGCAATAGCGGATAAATTCTTCCTATTTTGGAGAGGTCTATGTCCAACAGTGAGCGATCGACGGATGGAAAAATTTCTATGCTGATATTTGTCTTTATTCTGTATGTAGGTGTTGAATATATGTGTTGTACTTAGGTATTATATTTGTGATTCTTCTGTTTGAAAACACAAGACGATGCCGTATATATATTTGATAAACAAGCATACGGTCTGCGTGAAAGTCGATTAGCGTCACCGCAGCATATAAACGATCGTGTTATCACAAGGATATCACTAGGGGGTTACCAACATTGTGACTTGAAGAAGATATGTCATATAACCAGTACTTTCATTGCTTATCTTACCATTCAAACCTGAACACAACACGCAAACACAGTAGCATGATGGTAGAAATAGGTGAGAGAGGTACAAACGAAGCCGGCCTTTGTACGGGGTCCCTGGTACCTCTAGTACGCAACGAAATCATTAATTTTGTTGGGTAGAATATCAAAATCTTGCAACTGTAGAGACATCCATTGCTAGGTATGAGTACTGATCTGATCAGTTAATTAATATTTAAATAAAGTCATGTAATCTTCATTCAACGTATTAAATTCTTAATTATTCCATATTAGCTGTTTTTACGTGAAAAACATCTGCAATGACATTTAACATCTATTATTGTATATTTGACGTGAGGTACCGGCAGAGAATAATAGTACCTCCACTCATACCAGGCATCGTAAGTGGCAATTAAGGCACCAGAGCTAACCGATGGTGGTATATAAATTGGTGACAGTGTAGCTCAAAAGCTCAGGTCGGGGATGGGCAGCAGCATCCCCGTCGCGAAGTTCAGCTCTGCGATCATCAACACGCTTGCTAAGGGTGGCAATTATGGGCATAATTCACGTTTTTGTGGGGAGGCTGATACTTCCGATGGGTGATATGATGATATTATTTAAAAAAAAATTATGTCGTTTCCGCTTAATACATCTTGTTATGGTAATCCATTGCAATTGCGAATACTTTGAATATCATTGGGGCGATCATTTATAGCACTAATGCGATTGCTCTGCATTTCTAGAATTTCGCGTGAGAAACGAGGATTATACGTGCATACTGGTCGTAGATATCGACAAGTCATATTATATGAGGCCCCGAGGGTAGAGGGGCTCCTGGCACAAAGGGGCCCCAATTTATAGTAATGTAAGTTTCTTGCAGCTTACAATTGTAAATACCTACTGCCACTAACCAATTTATTAACATTACTAACTACATTATATTAATATATAAATTCACGGTAACGTATATCTGAGAACAGAGAAATTACAAATTACTTAGATATATATTTTTTATTTATTACATATATTATACCATTTTATTACATAGCCAGACAAAATATAAAAGATAGAGATTTTCAGCGTATAAATGTTTGTGTGTGGATCAAACCGACAACCCGGGGTGAACAAGATGTTACATAATGAGACAATGGGAACTTTCTGTATGTAAGTAGTGTAAATATTTGAATCATAAGGTATATTACCTGTTAATCTATAGGTATTAATATTATAAAAAGGAAAATTTGACAGTCTGTTTGTTTGGAACGATTTAAATTAAAATCTACACAATCTATTTAAATAATTCTTTCATCATTAGAAAGCCACATCTTCAATGAGTTATATAAGAGTAAGCTATATTATATTTTATAAAATCAAGTGATAAAAATATAAAATGGATTGTGACGAGGTACGATATATATGATTTTACGATTAAAACGAATGTACTTAAAAATACTCGCTAAATTATCATTAAATTTTATAAGCTATATTTTATCTTAAAATTTCGATGGTGCCCAGTAACTACGCGGGTATAACTTCGGTGAATTATATTTGTAACTCAACTTATATTATAATTCGGAATTGTTTTAGTTCTTATGTAAATTTATAATAATAGCTTTTCCCTTTCCTACCTAACACAAGTGATCCAAGATACGTTACAATGAATACGGATTACTTTGACCATAAGGGTTAACATTAGCCTACATGAAACTACAATTAAATTATATTTTTCACGATTATATTAAAATATTCACCTTATTGTATGATATATACGTTCGATAAATACAGTATATCTAAAAAATATGCACTTTGTAGATTGAAGATTTGTATGTTGCAATTGGTCAAAGTTACCCATTAGGTTCAAAGTTACTTGTACCGATGATACTGTTAAACGGCATAGGTTTTTGGATTAAAGAATATAACATATGAAGAATATTTGCATGATATATAGATATTGATGTCGAGAATTGGTATTCGTTATGTAAAGCCAACATTTTGAGATGGGACAGAAAGGAACGTGAAACTGAACATTCTTTTTTATATCCTTTCCCCTGTAATTTCAACGTAATTTTTGCGTCGCCTTTTTGTTTGATGGAATTTGTGTCAAGCGTGAGGAACGCTCTACAAACTTTGTAATTCTGATACTTTAACAAATATTTATCGATTAATATTCAATATTGTTTTTGTGATTGTTCACGAAATAAATGTTTATATTTATGTGAATATGTTCTTATATTTCCAAATTCAAAATAAATGTATAATTGTATAAAATTATATAATTGTCATCATCAATATCATATCAGCCATTAGACGCCTAGTGCTGAACATAGATCCCCTAAGCTAGGAAAATTTTGCCTTTAATGGCTGCGTTGGTCGAAAATGGGGACAATCGTAGTGAGATCTGGCGATGGAGATGCTGAGAAACATCCCCACCCGTCATACGTCGGCTGTAGTACCTATCTTCTTCTTATTTCTACCGCCAAATAGCATTGCATAGCATACTGGAATACAGTATAGCATGCTGTGTTCTGACCATTTGGCTTTTGTATACAGTTGTATTCACTTACGAGTTTCTAGCCCGAATCTTATGTGAACCCTACACTCTAGTATGGGACAATCTAGATTAATCTTAAAAGAAAAAATAAAGTAAAATATATATGGTGACGAGTCACCGCATATCTGCATTAAGTTAGCAAACATTAACAGTATTTACAAAAAGTCCAAAATATTCAAACAATCCGTAGCTGTAGGGTACCGGTGGGGTAGAATAGTACCTCCCTCTTTACGGTGTTGGTGTCATGAGAGGCATCAACGGTATCAGAACCAACATACGGTATATCCATCTAAAACAGCGCAGATTAAATACTACAGGGTGAGGATAGGCAGCAGCATCCACGTCACGAGTTGCGCTCTGCGATTGTCACCAATTCTGCCCAGCACGGCTATTATGGGCATAAATCCCTTTACCATGGCGAGGCCTATGTTCAGAAGTGGATTGCCAGTAGCTGTGATGATGATGAAATACCAAAAAACATTTTTTGTCTGACTGTCTATCTGCCTGTCGGTTTAAGGTAATCTCTGAATCTCTATCAATTTTTAAGAAACTTTCACCGGCAGATAGCTAATATATGAAGGAGTAAATTAGGCTATGTACCAACACGCTACGACTAATAGAAGCGGAGTATCAATCAACCGGAGAGGGAAAAACGTGGTAAAATATACGTTTTGAGGTGAATTGCTGCCAAAGTCGCTATTCCACGCGAACGAAATCGCAAACACAGCTAGTAATAAATAAAAATCTCTGCGAATAAAAAAATCGTGTCACGTTGTTTGTACAGGATAAACTCCTAAACTACTGAACCGAATTTAATAAATTTTGGCTTATTGGTTGCAGTTTATATGATGCCGGAATATATTTTTCATGATAAACATATATATTCAAGATAATAACAACGTCTGTCTAGTTAGCTAGCAAATTATAAATAAAAAATGTAGGTTCTCAGGAAGTGTTAGTCCAACATATTAAATAATACACACACTGTCTGACACCGAGATACGCCGACCTGACTCCGAGATAAGTGGCTTTAAAGACTTATGTTACAGATATTAGACAATAGAGGAATTACTAATATATTACTTAAACACGTTTAACACCCTACTGTTTGTCCTAATTGAGGATCGAACCCAGGAACCTTGAATTAAAAGTATTGTGGAGAACAAATGAATAAAGCTTTTTTCTTTGTAAACTAGACTGCCTGCTCTAGGAATATATTAAATAGCTTTTATCCGTAACTTCGCCCCGGGAATTTCCTATGACAGTACCAACTCTTTTAGGGGTAAACGGTACTTACTATATTCTTGGGAAACATTATTTATTCTCCGTTTTTGACATTTTTTATTAATCTGCTCTGCTCCTGTAGGTGTGATGTTATATCGCATAAATCCTTTCTGGATAAATGGACTACCTTACACAAAAATAATTTAATTACAATTAGTAGTACCTGATAATAGCACGTTTTACCAAACAAACTCCTTAACTTTATAATATTATATATATATTAGATACATAGATTCATTGAATACATACACTGATGCTTATAATTTAAATAAAGTAAACATTATGTAGACATATGCTCATTAAAAAAATAAGTCTGTATAAAATATTATGAGCAGTGTCCTACACGCTTCATTTGCAGTACCTGGAAAAGCAATCTAAGTTATAAGACCACAATAATTGTAAGACCTAATGTATATACACTTAGATAGCAAATAAATATTTGAATTAAAATTTGAGAATATATTAAAGAGTTTTTACAAAATTTTATGGACTACGAACTGTTTTATGAAAATATATATATGCATTTCGACCAATGGTTTTGCTTGGTTAATGAAATTGGCTGGTTCTGTCTGAAATTAACCCTATGAAAAGCACACGAAGCAGCTGCTGAAAAGGTTTGCACTGCAAACAATAACAAATTCGAACGTCTGTCATGTAACGATTATACAAACATAGTCATCATCAATGATGTCAATGACAATCGATCAATGTAATAAAAACAGATCGAGTTATATGAATGAAACATGAAAAAGAATACAGACAGAACCAATTTAACAGTAATATCTGAATTTAGTTTGTCAGCCATTCAATCCACCGCAGAGCGACTGCCCGGGCGTGAAGGGATTTTTAAATTGTTTCACAGTAAAATTCCAAATGGTACATATTCGGGCTAGTTTATTTAATTTTAGACCGTGCTTTTTAAAATAACTTTTATTTTATTTGAGACAGCGCGTCGGTTTAAAAGTAAATTTAATTTTAAAGCACTGCAGACGGATATGAAATTATTGCAGCTATTGTCGGCTTTTATTGATTACTAGCGAGCGTCCGAGTCTGTCGTATCGTTATAACTTACTAGCTTTCCGTGCGAACTTTGTCTGCGAGCTCATTATTTTACATCACATCCTTTAGATATTCTTGTTATTTAGCGAAAAAGCTTTTGTCGCTCTCACAGCTAAACAGTGCAAAAAATCTTGTTATTATATATGCATATATATACATTTACGGAAATTGCTTTCACTGGCAAAAAGAAAATATTATAGGAAGACAACTAACGATTCCTTGACTAAAATCAAATAATTAGAGCCAAGAGCAAACATATTAAAACTATTTAAATCTTCAACATAATCAAAACACCAAGGCTCCTTTACAACTTCCGTGGCGACCGAAGTCCAAGTACCTTCTAGTAATATATATAATAATTTAATATATAATTAATAATAATTTCGCATAAATTTACAAAAACAATATCTATTTTAATAAATCAGTAAGATTATGTCCGCGTGGTCATTTTTATGTGCCTAAATCAACACGAGAGTGGAATAAAGTAATCACGTTAATACTTATTTCATTATTAAGAAGTAAACAAAACACTCTTAAAAGAGGCAAAAGCGGCATTCGGTAAAAGCTTTTGTGAGGACTGTTTGTCTTTAGCAAGATAAACGTCATTTCGTAAATCGTATGAAACTTCGTCAAAGTTTGCTCTTGATTGATTGCCCCGAATTTGTTTTAAGCATAAATTTGAGGGCTTTGTGAAATGTATATAAGTTTATAAATATATACAAAATATTAATTTATTCTATGACAGACCATCATTCATCATAACCGAGTACAGAATTTATTAAGTTTGCTACTAATCCGTTCAAGTGAATCCACATTTAAAATGAAAACGCACATTTTAACTCTACATTTTCCTAATGTTGCTTACTAAAAATAGGAAACACAACATTTCCAAAGTTTTAATTAATGTTTTTAATAACACATTTTCTTTTACTCTATTGTTTTAATCACACTGGGGTTTGTTCAACAATGTTTAGATAAAATACAATTGGTACTTTTAAATTATTTTGTACTCTTCTGATCAAATCTGTATGAAATGTAAAAGGAAAACCTAACTGACTTGCTGAGTGTATCAATGACTGACTTATCACATTACCTAAATAAGTGTAAAAAATTTGAAACTTTGCACTGAGGTTACTTTTATAACGTAGGTGAGCATGAAGTAATAATTTTTGGAAAGTTCACTGCCTAAAGTATAGAACGGGTGTGCAAAGTTATTATAAAACTTTGCCATTTTTAAAGTTATTCGAATGAATGTCCGTTCCAAGATTCATTTAAAAGTCATGAAGCAAGTATAATATATTTTTTGGTAAATAATTCTTAAAAAGGTGGAAAGTGGGTGCAAAGTTAATATGAAAGTTTTAATGATTTTTAAAGTAATTTCAATAAAATGTTTTATTTGATTTATAAGTTCAAATATCAAATATCTAACTTTCATTGGCAGATAATATACACTTATTTGCAAAATAAAACGGGTGGTATTGATTTTAATTCTTCTTTAAAAAAATAAGATACCTAAATGATTTTAATCATTTGTACATGTTACTGGCCGGTTTTAAAAATGCCGTGGTGTTTGAAACAGTACGTTCTAAATTAAAATTTACATTTGATGCTCGTTTTTACAGAAAACCACTTTTTATCTTACTTTTTTGGTGCGAAATTCCAAAATATAATGTCGGTTTTCATAACTTTTAGTAAATTTTTATGAATTTATTTTATATTCTTAATTGTCAAAGCTTCATTTATTGCTGTTTAGCTGTCTCGATAATGTTAGAGAAAGTGGTTAAAGCTACCAAAATTATTGCGCTGCTCGAAGAGGGTTGCAGCCAATACTTCGTGGACCTTCCAAAGGACCTGGCAGCGGTATCGAGACACCACTTCCGTCAAGAAAAGGGCTAGTTCTGGAAGAAAACCATGTACCCAACCACGGGACGATCGTTTTCTTGTAAGTCGTGCATTGAGATATCGCAAGTCTTCGTATTTGGACCTTAAGAACAACCTCGAAGGAGTAAGAAATGTGCATATTAGTCTATGGGCGGTCAGGAGGAGGCTTCTTACGGCCAATATACGCAGTCATCGCCCGACCCGCGGCCCTTAGTTACTCCGTAAGCACAGAGTGGCCAGGCTTAGGTTTCCTCAAAATTGTGAGTCATGGACTCAAGAACACTGGAACGAAAACTATAATACCCTATATTATTGTTCTCCGATGAAGCTAGGATATCTCTGTTCGGTGAAGATCAACGTCGGCGAGTGCTATGAAGACGATGAGAACGCTTTGCAGAGGCTTGTTTTGAAAATCACACCTTTTGGTGGGGGCTCTGTTATGTTTTGGGCAGGAATAAATTCAATGGATCGTATAGAGTTCTTCATTAAAAAAAGGCCCTCTGACTGGAAATTGATACATAACGGAAGTTCTAATTCCTCATGCACAACTCGCATTGACCGCTTTTTATGGACGACAATGCTCTTGGCTACCTGTCTGGCGATGTGGAAGCGTATGTGCAAGAGGCTGGCATTCGTCGTTTGGATTGGCCAGCTCGAAGTCCCGACCTCCATCCTATAGAGCATGTCTAGGACGTTCTGCAACGACGCGTGAGATCAGTACAACCGGCTCCACAGACCATCAGAGAGCCGAAGAATGTGATTACCGGGGAGTGGAAACGTATTCCGCAAGCAAGTATCCGGCATATCTTTACTAGAATACCCAGACGAATTCAAGCTGTGATTTCAGCTAGAGGGGGTCACACTCGATACTAAACATTTATCTGCTTTTACTTTATTAAAGAAAAAACTAACAAAAATCTTTGTTAACTTTTACTTCATGAGCATATGCACTACTAGCGAGCATACACTACTAGGGAACTTTAGCACTAAAACCCATAAATTTTATGACGATACTGACAAAAACGATTAGTTGCTTATTAGTTTACAAAATTGTGAAAGTAAAACTACCTATAATTATCAAACAAACCAATACTAACATTTGAAATGGTTCATTGCTTAGGTGCCTTTCTACTTTTTTAAACTAATTAACTAACTAACTACAGCTGCTAGTGTAAAATATTATTTTATCTTCAAAATTTGTTTTTTTTTAACATTTGTTGTAGTTAGTTTCACCACTCAATTCACATGACGTAGACCTCGTACAAAAGGTCGCCTGTGTTAGTGTTTCACATTTATTTATTTCTACCGACAAATAGCTGTGTTCGCATAGTTGCATTCTGGTTTGAAGGGTGAGAGAGGCCCAGTAATGTCACTACGTTACTGGGCCATGTGACATAATATATTTAAGTTACAAGGTAGGCAACGTGTTAGTGGTTTATTTGTGATTTTGGGAGCGTCTATAGGTCTGGTCTAATATAAAAAATACCAACATGATGTAACTAACTTGTCCCAAAAACGGTCCGTCTATTATTTCAAGTTTTATATACTGTGTGGTTTTATCATCATTATCATAATTACAGCTATTGGAGCGCAGTTTTCACGATGGGGATGCTGCTGCCTCCCCCCCCCCCTGTACATTTGAGTTACACTGGTATGATGGATATACCGCCATCTGTCGGTTCTAATCGCTTTTTACGATACATAGAGAGGTGCTATTTTACACTACCGGTACCGTGTTCCACTAGTATATGGAATGCTCACGGATGTAACAAATTTAAATATCTTTAAATTTTGCTATTTGTATCTTTATAAAACTTTTAAATCCTCAACTTCAAATTAATATTATTCAGCAAAAAAACATTTGAAATATCGTTGAAATTAAAATAAATATAGCGAATATATATTACAATCAATTAAAGAAAAATAAAAGGAAAACCGCTGTGACTTTTTGTAAATAAATATAGAAAATCGCTAAGTTAAAGCATTTTTGCGACTTTACAAAAAGTAAAGCCGATAAAAATATTTTATTCACAAATGTATTTGTCACTTCTAAATAAATATTTAATAATAACAATCATTTTGGTACCAATGTTGTTTGTTAGTCGGCAAAAATGATTGTGCATTTAGATTATTTTAGTCTGCAAGTGTATGTAGGTGTTAATGTTATAATGGCCGGTAAGTTAAATGAATAATATAAACTATCATAATCATTATTATCATATTAGCTAGAAGACGTCCACAGTTTGACGTAGGCCTCCCCAAGTAATCTTCAATAGCACCGGTTGTATGCGGCCTGTATCCAGGAGCAATCCTGCGGTTTTAGTCAGATCGTCTGTCCATCTTGCGGGTGGACGCCCTACGCTGCGCTTGCCGGGACGTGATCTCCATTCCAAAACTTTACGAAACCGTCGGCCAATGGTTCTGTGTACCAAATGCCCTCCCACTGCCACTTTAACTTACTAATCCACCGGGCAATATCGGTAACTTTCGTTCGTTACGAATTTCCTCATTCCTGATTCGACCGCGCAAAGAGACTCCGAGCATTGCCCTCTTCATAGCTCGTTGAGCTATTTTGAGTTGACTTAGAAGGCCAATGGTAAAAAATACACGTTTTGCTGCCATAGGTCTTCGCTGGTAATACACGTTGGTCAAAAACTTTCGACTTGAACATCTTGACACTGAAATATATCGGACGAGAAGTTTGTTGAACGCTGCTAAAAGTAAAAGCTATAGTAACATAAAATATCACATATATCCAACAGGCAAAGAAAAAGTTAATTTTACAGAATAAAAAAGACGAGGTCGTTGACTCCTGCGTAGAAGAAATTTTTTTATTCAACAATGCTTGGAAATCGCATATGCAATGACTCAGCATATTCTGCACGTGACCGATGGATTGGATCGGGAAGCGTACATGGTATTCACCTATGCCTTTGTAAAGGAATTGTTGTCTCGCGCTGTAAATCGCACAATACCACTAATGCATAAAAGCGGGCGTGTCTTGTATGTCACTATGGTATGGTTTCTGAATTGATAACAGATTCTTCTCGCTTCTTTTTGGATATAAATATGATTTGGAACAAGCGAAAGCCGACAGCAAGGTTTGTTTTCGTTTTGTAGTGTAAGGTAACAAATCGGTGGGGAAGCGTTGCAAAAAACTGTTGATAAAACTTATCAACAGTTTTTTCTTTTTAAGTTTTTAATAGCCTTGACCCCTTGGAAATCAAAATACTATCAATTCGGATTGGTATACTATCTAATGATTGTTAAAAGATTGCTGATATGATATCTTCTCTATAATGTGATGATAATAGTCATATTACTGTCAAGCAACTATATATTATTTTTAAATTAAAGGATTCCTTTCTCAAATCCTGAAACACATCAATATCAACAAAACAAAAAAGTGAGAAGTTGTATATACCACGTTTTAAAGTGGCGTGGCATATATATATATATATATATATATATATATATATATGCCACGAATATTTATATATAAATAATAATAATAATATACTCTTTATTGTACACCAAGAAAAATAAATATATTTTTAACATTTAATTCTACGACAGAAACACTTACTCTAAACTCTAACAATAATATTGAATTGAACACGACATAAAAGTAAAATTTTATAAATTATTTTCTTTTGACTTTGATTAGTATGAAAGCCTCACCGTAGCGACTGACCTTTTTTAAACATGAAAGAAAGTCTGTAAGGTAAAGGTTCTTACCTTTCTGAGGCATTCACCCCTTAAAGCGATTCTGCATTGTCGCCCTTACGTAGTCCTTAACTCAATAAGTTTAGGGGTTACAATACGTATAACAGTAGGTCAGTTCAAAGAAATTGAATTATCTGATCAGCGTTGCGTGAATTTTCCACTCGTTAGTGACCGTTTGACGAAACGGAACGCAGCCGTACAATTAACGTTGTTCCGAAACGCGCATGAAACTTGGATATTGGAGCGTGTAATATTTTTGAGTTCGTGCTGAGGTTACCGCATTTGTTATTTATTATGCTCAATTATATTGCATCCGAATGTTATGTCATTGTTTGGTCGATTATGTTGCTAGTGTTGTTGGGGGCAACGGATCCGATGATTGTAATCTTTGCCGTGAGGTATCGGCGGAGTAGAATAGTACCGCCCACTGCACCAGGTGTCGTAAGAGGTGACTAAGATAGCAGAACCGACAGATGGCGGTATATCTATCCGAAACAGTGCAGCTCAAATGCACAGGGCAGGGATGGGCAGCAGCATTCCCGTCGCGATAACTGCGTTCTGCGATTGGCAACACGCTTGACCAGCGCAGTAATTATGTGCACAAACCCCCTTTCTTGGAGACGCATATGTCCAGCAGAAGACTTTCAATAGCTGGTATCATAATGATGAATATTTTAAATTGAAATGATATATTTCCTCCTTAGATTTGGATAAGTGAAACCCTTTTCACTGAATTCTTGTCTGCGATTTTGTTCTGTTAAAAAAATGTTTTATAAACTAAAATCTAGGAAAAAAAACGGAAGGAAGAAAACTTAGGTATTCCAAATATCCTTACTTAATTCATAATAATAATTTTAAAACAACATACACTATGCATTGATCTGACACCGAAATACTCGTAAGTTGTCTTGAAGTACTTGGTTACCAGTACCAGGTGTCGTAAGAGTCGACCAAGGAACCAGAATCGACAGATGGCGGTATATCCATCACTTACAGTGTCGGTCATATGTGCTGGACGAGGATGGGCAGCAATGGTCCCGTCACGAAGCTACACTCTGCGATTGCCAATACGCTTGCCCAGCGTGGCAATCATGGGCAAAATTCCCTTTTGTTAAGGAGGCCTATGTTCTGCAGTGGACTTTCAATGACTGATGTGATGATGATGACTTCTGTTATGGACATCAGGTAAAGGAATAATAAACATAATCATAAATATTCATCATATACATGTTTGTCCTGGGTGGGGATCTAGCCCACTACCCTCAGTGCATAAGATAGAGACACTACAAAATGAGCTATAGGGTCTGTTGAATATGGCATAGAAATTGATTTTAATTTTTATTTTTCAATACTAACCAATCCTCTTTTTAAATTCGAACGTGTTAAAAATAAAATGGAAGACCTTCGTCTCATTAATAAAAGTTACATAAGAAACATTAAAATGTACATCAGTTTATACGTATATCGGATCACACAAGTAACTTTCCGCATCACGTCACAAGGATATCGGTTTGTTAAATGTTTATTCGGGTCCTGAACTGTATACGCTCTGACCCGGAACCGATAAAAAGTTTACGGTAGTTGTAAACCTGCGGCTGTTCCGCTAGATGTCGCTGCCAGTCCTCTCATCGCTTTACGACGACTCTGAATATGAAAGAACTTTACTTGAATTGGTTTTAAATCTTACATTTTATACCTTGTGGTTTATTATGAGAAACATAATAGACTACATTTCAGAAGTTCTAAACAACGGCAGTTTGTGATTACTTTTTAATGAAGCATAGCAATTATTGAACAGGATTTGTTGCCAAATTGTATGATATAAATACGAAGCGATCACATAGCAGATTTTTTACTAATAAACCTATTTAGTTAACTGTCCTCTCATCAATAGAAACATATTATTATGGATTATCAAAACTTGTTTTTTGATCATTTTGAGTTAAAAAAATGGACATGGTCCATCTCAGGAAAGAAGGAATTTACTATTGCAGAGCGTAAATTCGCGACGGGAATGCTGCTGCCCACTGTTACGGGTGGTTATACCGCCTTTCGGTTCTGGTACCTTATTCGCCTCTTACAGCAGGAGCAGAGTCAAATAGTACCTTATTCTACTCTGCCGGTACACAACGGTAATTAAAAAAATAGTAATTTGTTAGAAAAGAGAACTAAAGCTATGAAAGTACGAAGAAATCTCTACTTAAATAGGCTTAACATAGGAATTTTTATAACAGCAAAACAATATATTTTCTTTAAATATAGATTTATAAAATTTATACATGTACTAATTTAAACTTTAAAGTAAAAATAATACTTCAAACCAAGGAAATACAATAATTTTATGATCTTGTTGATTGAAAATCTAACAGCATAGAAATACAGTAAATATTTTACGTTCGCTCTAGCGATACCCGCTAGGTGGCACTCGCGTTCAGATCTCTCAGCGTTATATGGGTGATCGTTGTGGACATAAACTGTAATATTATACAATATCCATTTTGGTTATCTGGTTGCTTATAGATGACCTAGTTTTCAGACCTCTCAAAATTTTTCCGTCATAATTCACCAATATTTAATTCACTTTTATCAAAAGGTGCAATAATCTCGTTATTTTAAAACTTTATAAACAGATCCTGGTGTAGCATCATCGTCATTAGCATCATCGGTATCCATATTAGCCGTAGGATTTCCACTTCCCAATCATTGAGGGATTTTTCTTCATAATTTTCTTCACAAGTCTCGCTGGACCGGCGTTGTAGCTATCGCTGAGCATACAGTATACCAGCCCAATCTACTGTATTTGAACTACGCCATTACGGATACCGCTATCGGTCGTTTCTAGTGTCTCAGTTGTATTCTACAATATCTGTTATAGTGGAAAATACTATTCCACCCTGCTCCACGTTTCTGACTTATATCTATTTCTAATTGATATCTTACAATGTCTATTATCATTATCGTTTGTGGTGCACGTATGTTGAATGATGGACTATTTCTCTGTCACACAAGAACTCCAGTAGGTTGTAAAGAGCTACCTCTTTATATTATGAGCTACCTCCTTATGTTATAGTTTGGAACATCAAAAATGTATTTTTTTATATTTGGAATGCAAGGATTCCCAAGAGACGTGATATAGAGTGAAATCCATGCAAACCTAGGCGTGACAAAGAGCTAGTAAAATATAATATTAAGTATAATTTTATCTTTTAAGTTTTACTCAATATTATATTTTATACAGTCTTTCAAATTCAACAAATCCAGTGGCGTATTCACTAACTTATTTTTTGTGCAATTATAGGTTGTGGATTAGATTCCCACCCAGGAGAAATATTTATATGATAAAACAAGAGGTTTAAGGGACTCGTCTCTGAGATAGATCCATGAATATAAAAATTAAGAAATGTTGTGTAAATTCTTTAAAAAATTTAATATATAATTAGTTGGCCTTACCAAGTAGTCCGTTAGAGAATAATTTTACCAGAACTCAATACATACATATGTCATCGTCGTCTGTTAGATATAAACTATTAATGGTGACAAGGCTGTAAAACTAGCTTTGTTAAAACCTAATGTAATAATGCCATAAGCCGCAATATACCTAGGACATGGTCCGTGTTATAAATCAATGGAATTTGAATTTAAAATAGAAGAGTAAACAAAAAGAGGAATGATGTAGCACATTGGTTCGATATACGCGCCATTTTGTGATACATCACGTTGACAATCAACATAAATAATGCGTTTTGACAGCGCGGAATCAGCGCATACAATGGAATATGGGCGGTATACGTCAGATCGGAAAATAAGATCAAAGGAACGCTATTCCGAAGGAGACAGCACATATTTTACTTTCAATGTTCTTCTCGTATTGTATCTTAAAAGAATATTATTCTGGTCGGTACTAAGATATTCTCTGTACTGTTATTTAAAATTAAAATTATTACTAATTTATAAAAGTATTTATGCATTTATTAGCGTGTAAGTTAAATGTTACTTAGATATATATATATATATATAAGTTTATTATTGAACTTTTATATAACTACATGAAACATAGACCTGCCCTATTACATTTTATTCTTTTATATTCATCCAAATGTTGCCTCGAAAGGATCACTCTGAGCGATAAGGTCACCTATTGGAAAATAAATTGTAAATTGTATATCTTATTTTGTATTTATTTAATGTATTGTGTACAGGGGAGAGTTTTATTATTTTTATTAGTAAATCATTTGAAGGTACCTATATAGTAGTAATAATAAATAGATAGAATTTTTTTTTAGATCTGTCAAGTGAGAAAATTCTACAAGAGATTTTAATATTATAAAAATACAAGAGTTGTGTTTCAAAACAATCCTTATCATTATCATTCCATCAGCTGTTAGGCATCTACTGCTAGACTATCTCACCTATCATTTCACCCTTCAAACCGGAATACAAAATATGAACACTGCTATTTAGCGGTAGAAATAGGTGAGAGAAGTGTACCTAGTGTAATTTTACCAAAATTTATCCTGAATTGTAGCATGGAAATAACAACAAATCCACAAACAATCAATTCCAGAGTATTAACAAAAATAAAAGAAACATTTCAAGGTCTAGTTCAAAAGCGAACGTGCACACTCTAGGTTATGTTTTACTTTACGTATTTACTTACAATGTCGGTCGTTAGCGGTATGCTCAATGTTCTTTATTCGGCATTCCATTGGCAGGAGAGTCGTAAACTACGCCGGGACCTTGGTATGCCCTCGATTCACTTTCGCTTAGCTAGGCTTGTTTAGCTTGCACAGGGCCGCGTCGCGACTGCACCTCTAATTGACTAATACACTAGTATTATCTAGATTATCTATTAAAAATGGATATATTTATCTATATATATATATACATACATACATATATATATATATATATATGTATATATATATTTATATACAAAAAGAGGAGTTCTCACTTTTATAACACAACACAACGGTAACCGTTTAAGATAGAGACATGTATTTTTTTTCATTTGTTTTTTAATTCAGAATGCAGATACATCCTGGGAATTGATTTAAGTAATTATTAAGGGATGCAATATATTGGTTTATTTTTGTGTTGTTTTTCTTGGATGCAGGTTTGTACGGAGAAATATTTTAACTAGCAACAATTTTTAGCAACGATACTCGAGATTCATGCTCTTATAAACATTAAATTTAATATGTGTTTCACGTTTTATTGTAATTCACTATCTATATAAAAAGAAACAACAAAAAATCATTCAAGTATCCGTAACATTTTATTCAACTTTTTTTTGAGTAACTCGTAGAATAGTGCAAACTATAACAATACCTTCCCCTGTCGTAAAAAAGTGACTAAGGTACTGGAACCGACAGATGGCGGTATATCCATCCAAAACATAGCAGCTTCAATGTACAGGGTGGGGATGGACAGCAGCACCCCTCCGCGAAAGCTGCGCTCTGCGATTGCCAACACACTTACCCAGCGCGGCAATTATGGGCAACATTCCCCTTTCTTGGGGAGGCCTATGTCCAGCAGTGGACTTTCAATGGATGGTATGATGATGATGTGTGTGTTTTAAAATTTATATAAATATTAATTTTGAATTTTTAGTTAAATAAGCGAAGCGATTGCGAAGCTGAGGCGGGCAACAATCTACACTAATATTATAAAGAGGAAAGATTTGTATTTTTGTATGTAGCGAATAAACTTAAAAAGTACTGGACCGATTTTAATAATTCTTTTTTATTAGAAAGCTACATTATCATTGAGTAACATAGGCTATATTTCGTACTAAATTATTTTAGAAATTCCTATTAAAAGCAACCAAAGGTGTAACAAAATTAGCCATAAAATGTCTTTCATCGCATACGATGCGAAGAATATTAATGGTAGGACAAAAATTGTTTGACAATATAATAGAATATATCAATATCTACAAAAAACTTCGCGAGACCACTATTGTAGTTACGTCACTATAACTGCTTTTTTACATTTAACAAATTAATAGAAATGCCGATCAAAATTAGACCGTTTTTTCCATACCATTTATAATTTTTTATCCAAATAAATAATTAAATATTTGAAACTGTCTTAATACCTGATAATTACTTTTTGAATTATTGAAACCGGACATTCCATTCAAAAAATAGCATGAAATTAAAATAAAAATACATGCCGGCGGCGGCCGCACGCAGCGCATCGAGTAACTAACTCGACGAGAGCAATTGTACATGGCACTTTTTCGAGTAGAATCTCCTGAAAATCAATACGCTTCGTTGCTATCTATAAATATCACAGCTAACGTAGTGTACAAGGAGGCTTTAAAAAAAGGCATACCTTTTTTTTCAAGTTAGGGATTCAGGGGAATATACATAGGGTTCGTTTTAATGAGCATGCTTATTACTTAAATATATGTATCTGTTTATGTCTACCCGTGCGAAGCCGGGACGGACCGCTAGTAGTTAATAATTTAACAAAATATCTTATATAATAAACTGACTTTGAGATAAGTAGCTTATACTAAGCTCTTGTGTTACGGAGATCAGACAACAGAGTGATTAAACATAAATACTTGTAAACGATATTAAACTCAGACACATAAGGAATATAAATTTTAATCTCACAAATATTAGTCCCGGGTGAAGATCGAACCTGACGATGACCGCTATACTGCTTCGGATGGATATACTGCTATCTGCCGGTTCCAGTACCTCAATCTCAAGACACCTGGTACATGGCACAAATACAACATGAATTTCAAAATTGTCTCTTTCCTATATAATTGCATTCATAAAGTAATTGCATCAGTAAGTAACACAAAACATAAATTCCAAAGGAACTTTATACAACTCTCACGGGCAACTCCAGACACTGACCTGGTTTTATAAATTCATTCTTTGTTAGCTACTCTATCCACAAGGTTATGTTCCTAAGGGATTACGATCCTCCCTAGTAGTTTCAACATTTCCTGATTCCAAGCTTGGAGATTTTTAAGCAGTTTTATATAATACTGGCCACCGCGATTTCGTTCGAGTACATGATAAAATTGCTTTGATCCCTTTACCATAAGTTTGAATAAATAAATCTATAACATCTTAGAAATTGACTTGACTTCGTAAAAAGCCGCTTAAAGCACTTGTGTTAAGTTCGTTAGACAACACAGGAATTACAAATATACTACTTCAAAACATATTTTTCACACCTAGACACATAGCTAACATATACTCGTATATCGTCATATAAAAATTTGTTCTGGGGATCTAACCCACGACCTTTGCCGCCCAAGATAGGATCACTACCATCAGCGCCATTGGGCTCGTCAGTTTATTATATTAACAGAATTGTATATGTTTTAATTACTGTTTTAATTACATCATCATTCTCATCATGATCCGGTATAATCTTATGGCACTCACATATAATGGTAACTTAATACACAAATAATTTCCAAAATATATATATTGCAATTATAACGGGCGACGATATAATTGACGTGCCCGGTGGCGCAGATGGATGCGATCCTATCTTATGTGCCAAAGGTCATGGGTTCGATCCATACCCAGGACAAATATTTATGTGATGATATTTGTGTTTGTTGAAATATATGTATTTAAGTAAAATATTTGTGAATTTTCTATTGTCCTATACCGCCCAGGTATGGTAAGAAGTGATTGAGGTGCCGACACCTAGAGATGGCGGTATATCCACCCGAAACAGTGCATGCATCTTAAATGTAATAGGGCTGGGATGGGCAGCAGCATTTTCGTCATGAAGCTACGCTCTGCGATTGCCAGCATGCTTGCCCAGCGTGGCATTATAGTCAGATTCCTCACTTCTAAAGGAGGCCTATGTCCAGCAGTGGACGTTTACGGCTGCTAAGATGATGAATCTTCCTGAAGAGAGATGGAGAAGTTATTACAGTGACATACGTCTACTTTTAGTTGCGATGCGATTTTCTACCCATTGAAGTGCTAATTACGTTTCGTGATCTGACAGTACCTATTTGATCAAAAAATGGCAACATCATATAGCATTTTTTTTTTGAAATAATGTCTTAGACAAGTGGCATTTTCAACCGTTTACATATCTTCGCTCCTGAAAATGGTTGCTCTACATTTTCGGTTTTGGTTACAGTAAAGTAATATAAACATGTTAAAAAATAACTGCAATGTGTTTTCACACTGTGTTTTCAAACTGCAATGCTATAATAATTATATTAGAGTACGAAATTAGTAAGGAAATAGTAGAAAAAAATATTATGTATACTTCAACGCCGGCACACGACAAATACCACCAGGCCAAGACCAGAGACGATCAAGAAACCTACACATTCATATATAAATAAATTAACACTCCCACAGATTATGGTAAATAGTTCATTTGTATTTAAATGAACGGTTGAACAGAAAACAGCGAACAATTTGATATGACAGTTGTCGAGCCTTATCAAGAACTAACAAACGCCTACTTTACTCCTGCATCACGCCGGAATACCAAAAAGGTTGTTCTTATATTGCCGTCAACGACTTCGCTTGGGAGCACCTTTCGATCAACGGTAAAAGGGACTTTAGTAGGACCAGTTGGGTTAAGTGGATCGGTTTACGGTACGTAAAGGTATTTCCCATTCAGAGAAAAGGCAGTTTATGGGAATGTATTT
This sequence comes from Heortia vitessoides, assembly GCA_020976665.1. NCBI lineage: Eukaryota > Metazoa > Arthropoda > Insecta > Lepidoptera > Crambidae > Heortia > Heortia vitessoides. The sequence continues at coordinate 8,622,843 of JACJUM010000875.1, forward strand.
ATCTAATGGAATTTATATTCTGTATAAAATTAGTTTATCCGACAGATATTGTTCTGGCTAAACAATGAATATCAAATTTAAATTGAAAATATACATTCCGAATGATGCTTCTGTTGAGCGCTTTAGCTGTCAAACGGCTGACAGTAACATCAAACTTAAAACTTTTACTTTAGAATAGTTTATGTGGTCCGTTACTACAATATGCATTATTTCTTTAGGTATTGTGTGACGTATACATTGGTACCTTACTTCTACCTATTTGTTCTACCTAACAACAATGCTGGTACAGTAGAGTTTCGGTTTAATGCGAGGCAGCGAAATTAATAGGAAAATGTGACATTTTGATGGTTTGTATTTGTTCTGTGTCAATGTGTCAAAAAATATATATATATATATATTAGTCAATGTGTCAAAATATATATATATACATATATTTTGACACTGAGGAACCACGAATGGATATATATAGTTGTTTGGATGACAATGAATTTATATTAAATAAACATTAATTATACATTAGCTTTCGTGATTAAATTCTCATTGGTCTTATTGAATGTCATATTTTGCTAATAACATGCTATGCTAATGACAATAACGAAAAAAAATATAAACAACTAAATTAATATTTACATACGTACGTCACGACTGTGTCCCATCGGGGTAAACAGAGACTATGGATCTACTCATGCTACGATCTTGTCATACCTCTCTTGCTTCTATTATATACAAGCTCGTTTATTCTTAGTATTTCTGACCTGGCCCTTCTTTTATACCTCTTCTACCTGGTTAAGATATGTTCACATATATATTTCCGCTCTATATATTTGTGCAGTCATTTTACTTTCATCCACCCTTTCTACATATCCGAACCTCAACATTCATTTTTAATAAAAAAAAACATTTGTTTCAGGTGTATGGGAAAGATGCAGGTTCGTTTAGCAAACACCTGAGACGAGTTGATTAGTTTCTAGTATCATTTTATAAATAGTTCAGTATTTTCTATGCAATAAGTCTCTCTAAGTAATAAAGTAAGATTTTTTTTTATAAATTTTAGTATAGTTGACACCATCAGGAAAAAGTAAAGATTTGTCTACAATTTCATTGGTTAAATAAAACCATGTAGACTAGCCTTTACAGTCCTACTATTCCGTTCCTTTGAAGAGCTTCGGCGTGAAACCCCTGTAATTCTGATTCCACCTGAATAATATATATCAGGCAGGTACTATCCTCATACGTCGAGCGTAATATTCAAGGATTGCATTTTTAAGTTCTCCTATTCGCTTCCTTCCTTTTGTTTCCTTGAGCTGGTTTCGTAATAAATGTGCTGATTAGCAAAATGCTTTTAACGAATCTAGATCTCTCTACATAGGTAATCTAGTCTCTGACCGTATTCTTTGACATTATGTTATTTGTACTTAACTTTATTTCAGGTTTTAGGGTTATGATTGCCTCTTGTGTTATGATAGTATCACAAACACCTAGATCTAACACATTTATTTGTCGGCGTAAGAAAAACTGCTCCCTAAAACTTCCTGTGTAATTAATGAGAAATTTTGATATTTTTATAGAAAATCCCTTATTAAAAGTAATAATAGACATCAAGTACCTACTTATATTCCATGAACTACGCTAGCCGTGCGGGACCTGCAGGGAAGAATAATTTCCTGAACCAAGTATCCGAGGCGGCTGAGGTTCGCTCAAATGTACGGGAATTGTCAGCAGTATTCATGTCAGGAAGCTGGGCACTGCGATTGCCCACGCTTGTCTAGCGCGGCCATTATACGCGAAATTTGCTTTTAATAATAGTGAAATAGTTACACTTTTCATAGCCAAAAACAATATTGATAATTTCAAAGAATTTTTAAGATCCAATCATAAGTTAAAAGAGATAGGTTCAAGTTTGTAGGAATAGGAAGTTATTTATGTAGAAGGTGTCTTATGAGATGAATCTACAACGAGGGTTGTAGCTATAGGCTTCAAAGGGTTGGCAATAACCAAATTATCCTTTCTGGTGTTCTTTACACTCAACCGCCTTTAGTAGTTATAAGAAAAAAAAAATATTTTAATTATACATTTCTTTAAGTGTGTCAGGATCAAAGCAAATATAAATCAATAAAGAGTAAATATAACTCTCGGTAGGTATAAGCGTTAGTTTTGTTCTTTTGAATGCAACCTCATCATATTTTAAAACATAAAAAAACATATGCGTCCAAAATTTTAAAGAAACGGAGAGTCATGAGGTACTCCTTATGAATATCAGAAAATATGTCATCATATCAGCCATTGGAAGTCCACTAGACATATGCCTCCCCAAAAAAGGAAAATTCTAACTGCCGCGCTGGGTAAGCGTGTTGGCAATCGCAGAGCTTAGCTTTACCGACGGGGTTGCTGCTGTTTTGGATGGATATCTCCATCCAAAACAGCAGCTCTTCAGCAGATCCTCCATCCCCATCACTACCGAACACCACCGGTACCTCACGGCAAAGAAAAGTACAACAAATGTAGTGTTTAAATGTTATTATTATGTTTTTTTTTAATTCTCAGACAAAGAAATAACGCAAAATGTTCATCATATGTTTGTCCTGGTACGCATAAATAGGCATATTTATTTAAAGAGTAGAAATAAATTACCCTGTTATATTTAAAAGAAATCAATAAGGTACGAAATAAATAGTTTGAAGAAAATTTATCATTGTGTCTTTCAAAACACTACTATATATCAAACAATTTTAAACGTGAATCAGCTAAAATATACTAGGCTTAAGAAAACAATAATTGAAAGCCGATTTTACACATGTGAAAATTCAGGGATAAAGTTATTCTTTGATACAAAATTAGAAAATATAGTTTCCCCCCAATTACTTAACGATATGATATGTATTGATTTATCTTACATATAGGCGTAAAAAAGTTAGTAGAGCCTTTAGGAGAAGTACAATTACAAATACCATGACATATTTTTTTTCAATATAGATATTACAACCAAGATCTTGGTTATATATAAAGATATCAGGAATATTATTGAGAACATTACAGATAATGTTTCTCAGAGAATATAAAGTAAAGTTTTATTTATTACGCCTATTACAACCTAGATCTAGATTATATATTATTTTAGATTTTATAATATTAAAAAAAATAAATTAATCCAAGCATCAATCCGCCATTAAATCTCGTCATGCTCTTAAATTGAAGCTCCTTCCAAGCTTTTAAATTTATAATTATCATTAAATAGACCAAGATTATTAAAAAATCCCACCCTAAGTGTCTCTAAAATAACCTTGATATACGCATATTTGCACCAATGTCAAACTTAAAAAAAACCAGGATCCTGTTCAAAATGTACAATTGGATTAAATATTCTCTAGTACGTACATTTGAGGTGGTTTCTCCCACCTCTTGTGTCTGCGCAAGGTTGTCCGCTGTTATTGGTTCCTCCGCGTACATTTGCGACATTGGCATGCACGTGGCCTTTTCAATGCTGAACGACTTCGAGACATATGCGTGACGAATCCATTCATGGAGTTATTATTTAGGGTCAATATCAATGGTTTATTGTCATGAAAGGACACTTCAGTTATTGTCAGGTGTATTAAAAAAATCATTTACCATGCAAAGTCAAGGACAAATATATGTTTATTTCAATAGGCCTATCATAAACAGTGTTAAATAATAAAAAAAAAACAATAATCAATTTTAAGTAAAGATTTACTAATTTCAATTTTACTCAAATATCCGATGGTTATAAGAGTCATTTAAACATATAGGTCTTTAAGTTTCCTATTTAAATACTAGTCTGCTGGTACCAGTCGGGTCAACTAAGTTTATAGCAGGTTCATTACGCGAGCCACCAGAAAAGAACTTAATGGTTAAGATGTGAAGAACAAGAAAAACTGATGGTGATATGGGTTCGGCGTCAGCGCTAACAAATATATAAGTACTAATAATTCTATATTCAAAATAGTTGTTAAAAGATATTGAACTAGATAATAAATTTTTAAACACCACAGCCAGCACAAAGAAAATCTATCTCCATGTTTTTTATATAATAAGTTTAATCAAGCTACTTTTTAACGTGGTTTATTTTGCAATATAGAGTGTGCAAATAAAAAAAGTTATAAATATAGAATCGGAAATAATAAATTATTATTAATTTAAATTATATACATACATATAAAAACTTCTATACATGCTACTATTGTTATACCAGATATGGACGATTGAGAAAATAAGGGGGTATATTAAATGGAGACATTAGAAGTAAAGAAAATTAGTAAGGCTCGCTTTGATGGAAACTTCCTCAACGATTTCTTGATATTAGGGAAAAGCGCATTCCAGAGCTGTCGAAGAAGAGCGAAGGTTAATATCATGGGCAGAGGACATTACTAGAACTCTGGATTTTGGATAAATTGATGTGTAAGGATATAAAAGAACTGAGATTAGTTATGTTAAAACGCAAATGTTTCGGCATTGTCGGATTGGCAACCATCAAAGAAATGAAGGGGAATGGAAAATATGATCATACTAGCTGACCTGTCAGACGTTGTTCTGTATTAACGATGACTATTTAATTCGAATAGGTATAATAAATCTATTATGATGACGTGATCAAGGGATGTAGGGGTTCATTTTTTTTATATAGATAAGAATTCTTAAATTTTATAATTCTCTGCGCGTTTTTATTAATTTTATCTTTCAAAAGAACCATCTCCTGATGGTCTAGCCGTTCACGCGTGATGACGTGCCCAAGGGAAATAGGAATGCATATTTATGTATATAGATTTACGTAGGCTAAATATAAAGCGTAGACAATTGTTTATTATCCGACCTAGCTTATTCAGTAATTTTTGAGGGATTTTAGGGCAGCATACATCATCAAAATCTATGAATCTTCTAAAATGATAACAATGTTATTAGATACCAGCAGCGCCCCGCGCTTTCACCTGCGTAATTCCCGTTGTCGTGTGAATGTTAAATAATTGAAGTAGCAGTATAGCCTAAGTTACTGCTTATAACATCATTGGCTCTTGAAAATGGGTCCAGCCGTTTCATAGAATAGCCAGAAAAAAAACGTAGAGTTTTATTTTATATGCAGCTACCGTATAAACGAGTTATTCAAACGCATTTGATAAAAAGCTATTAATTTGTAATACAAACAGACATTATAATTTTATTGAGGAGGTCTGTGTTCAACTGATGTTTTAGAATTATTATGGTAACGATTGATGTTTGTTTTTGATGAGAATCATTGTGGAATATCTTTAGCGCGTCAAAAGAATGTAATATTCATCTCCTTAGAATACGTCAACACAGATAATAAAAACGATGCTGGATGAGAGTTTCACCTAATTCACTATCGCTTATATCTACCATCAAATATTAGTGTTTGCATTGTTATGTTCTGGTTTGATAGGCGAGAGAGTTTGTGAAATTACTGGGTAATCAATACACATTAAGAAAACTATAGTGTCTGCTTGTTATATTAAAATAAATTATTTTTTCTAAATGCACATGGAAGAATACACGTTTTTCTAATTTTTGTCTGTCTGTCAGTTTGTTTGAGGTAATCTCTGATACGGCTGGACTTATTTTTATGGTTCTTTAACAGGCACGTTTGAAAAAGTAAAAAAAAATATTACTACTTGAGTACTTTAGGCTATAAAACATCACGCAACGACTAATAGGAGGGGTGCATTACCTAAAAGCGCGGCAAAAACGAGGGAAAATGAAAAATTTCTCGTTTGAAAGAAAATTTGTAGAACAAAGTCACTTTTCTACTACTGTGACATAATATTTGAAGTCACTAAGGTGACAATGCTATGCTGATATTCCTGTGATATTACGAGCGTCGATAGTCTGTGATGAAGCTTACTATCACGCGGACTGTATGCTTGCTTATCGACCTGGTTTAATAAGAATAAATAATGGCGTACCTATACAAAATTTTGTAAGCGAACGTACCATAGACGATAAAATGTAATTAAATAGAGAGCTAAAATTAAGCTAGTATGTTACCTTAATCTATTAACGCTCGTAATGGTTTGCAAGTACAATTAAATATCTTACATAAGGTAAACAACGTAATCATAGCTTGTATTATTTTAACTGGTGCTGTAATATCTAGAGCAATGTAAGAGGGAAAGTGGAACAAGGGTTTGGAGCATGACTCTGAATCTCTAGGTGGTCATGAAAAAAGAATAGACGAAAAAAACATAAAAATCCGTCGATTGAGTGTAATATCTATTTGCTAAAAATCTTTGGAATCAGAGCAAAACTTGGCTGATCGAAAATAAAAAGTAAATGTTTTGTATCTCTTTCGATAGTTTGTTATGATTTATGATTACGTTTTCACCTTATGAACTGCAACTTGAAGCAATATCCTATTATTATTAGATTCAGAAAGTTTTTCAGTATGCATTAATGTATGTTGACTCTTTTGTACTTTGAAACTTTTGAATAAATTATTGAATATATAAAAGATATATATGAAAGAAAGAGACGCTGTATTTTTAAACATGTCAACGCAAACGACCGTGGTGTAGGTACCAGCAGAGCAGAATAGCTCTCCTGTACGTGCCGTTAGAGGCGTCTAAGATACTAAGACCAACAAATGGCGGTAAAACTATCAGAAACTAAGTAAATTAATTCGAATGGTGGGGATGAAACAACATCCCCGTCGCAAAATCGGCACTCTGCGATTGCCTAATGCGGCACTACTTGTTCCTATGGGAAAGAATACCCCTTTCTTGGGAAGGCCTTTTTCTAGCATTGGACTTCCAATGCCTGATAATATGATGATGCAAATAAAGTATAAAATAGCTATTTTTAACGTTTAAAATAAATTACCAATCCACACAGTGGACTGCTAATTTATTTTGAAAGTTAGCTCCTTGATATTTTTGTTTCTTTCGCTTTTGTTTCTACTGCTTTTGCTTCTAATGTCTAAGGAAATGAATACTTTATTATTTTATATATGTGTTCAGCTCATCATATAAACCATCCCATGTATGGTTTACTTTACACGTCGACTACACCGTGAAAAACTTAAAAAAGTTTTCTGTATGTTTTTCTACTATAATATATTCCGATTCTGTCCCAAATGTATAGGCTGTAGATACGTCGCTTATTCAGGCAGTTTCTACATTTATTCAAATCCAATATTGAATGAAACAATTTCAATTAAATTTTTTTGCAAAAAAAGTCTGTAATAACATTGATTAAGCGTAACTGGACCATGAGGAACATTTTAATTATTACTTAGCATGATTTGTCGAGAGCATGCAACTCGGCTTGCGGGTTAGCGTGTGCAATATTAATATACTACTCAGTACGTTGTGCCAGTTTTTAGAAAGATGCATTTACGATCGTGTTTTGTTTATTCTATCACGCACATTCAGAAAAGCTTGACGCGATTGGACACTCCTTAATATGATTTCCTCGAATAATACTAAAAAACTTACTGCGATGGTAAAATGATACACGCTTTGAATTCGTGATAAGCTATCAATTTAATTTAAATTTAGTTATCATAATATCAGCCATTGGAAGGCCACTGCTGGACATAGGTCTCTCCAAGAAATGGAGAATTTTACCCATAATTACCATGCTGGGTAAGCGTGTTGGCAATCGCAGAACGCAACTTTCGCGACGGGAATGTTGCTGCCCATCCTCTGCGTTTGAGCTGCACTGTTTCGGTTGGATATACCGCCATCTGTCGGTTCCTTAGTACCTTAGTCATCTCTTACGACACCGGGTACAGGGAGAGGCACTATTCTACTCAGCCGATACCTCACGACCACTTCATTAAGCTACAAGTTAATACAATCTTGATATATCTTTTTTGGCCGCGTAATAACTTTTCTTACTTTCAGAAATTGGCTAGTGAATATATATATTATATAAAAAAATATTTTATATAATTTTCCGTGTGTGTCAATTTTGTTCTGAGGCTTATTGAACACATCTTAGTAAAATACATATTTATTCTCCAATTTCCAATCCCAAGATTAAATGAGCCTAGAAAAAAAAGTGTAATTAGTAGCTACATACCGACTCGGCCGATATAATACCATCTATAAATGCCTGTTTCAACCATTTCAACTTAATTATCCCAACACAACAACTGCATTCTGATGTTATCTTTTGATATGTTGAGTTTTTATTGAAGATTAAAAACAAAACATAAAAGATAACATTTTTTAAAATGATTTTTGTAAGCGAATTAAAAAATCATTAAGACTTTTTTTAATTCACGACCAAAATTCTCGCCGCTTGCGGTTAAATTGAAGACAAGAGGAAATAGATTTCAACAGATAATGCAATCTTTGTTTCTCACGGTGAATAAAGGCTGGGAATGTTATACACAAAGACTTAACAATAACTAATTTAATGTAGCAGACACGTTACTGGGATCACATTCATGAATTTGATTATGTTAGTCTATATATCGCGGGTAAATACGTCAAGATATCTGTTTGCAAGATGTATTAGTCGTATAAGTCGTATTTTGTATATAAAGATACTCGTTGATTTATTTAGTGTCTTATTTTATTTTTGATATTTCAAAAAGAGTCATTTTCTATGAACTACATTAGAAAATTATTTCCTATTTCTGATGTACGTTATTTATGTATATAAAAAAATATATATACATATATATTCTTAAAATATATGTATATGTATATATATATATATATATATTTAAAATATATGTATATATATATATATATATATATTTATATCATATACATTTATTGTGTTTATTTATACAAATATGCCACGTTTATCTATTTTGTATATATATTACCTGCACCACTATATATATACGAGTATATATATATTCTGTTTTGTGTAATGGTTGACTGGGAGATAATGCCATCTGGCATTAAGTCCGACATTTGTAAATTTTGTGACAATTTGTGCAATAAAGTTAAATATAAAAAAACAATAAAAAATAATGGCAAAGTTTTGTAGTATATTATCTAATTTTAGCACCTAAATAAATTTCATCAAAGCAGCCGTAGAACGTCCATTGCTGGACACAAGCCTCGCCGAAAAAGGGAAAATTTGTCTATAACTACCGCGCTGGGTAAATGTGGTAATCGTAGAGCGTAGCTTCGAGACGGGAATGCTGCTGACCGTTCCCGCCCAGTTACATTTGACCTACACTGATTCAGGTGGATATACCGCCTCCTGTTGTGCCGGTACCTGAGTCGCCGTTTAAGACACCTGATACTTGGGATGTACTATTCTATTCTCCAGTACTACCCAGTCATAAATATTATTTTTGCTACTAAACATGTATGACAATATTTTAATATTTTCTTTGTCTGGTAGTTTTCAAAGTGAAGACCAACTTTGACGGGATGTCAACAGACCGATGATATTTAGATATATGCAACATTAAAAGAATTAGATCAAAGTGGCTAGAATGTGTTCATATAAAATTCTGAGAAATGTTTAAAATATAACGTAAAAATGTTTTAACATTTAAACACGTTTTAAAATGTATTCTGTTTGAAAAAATAAAAGTGTAGAGATAAACATCAAATTAGGACACGTGTATTACTAATGATGTTTATCCAGAAAACCGAACAATATTCGCGTCAAAGACTCAGAAGCTCTCGGGATTAAAACCGGGGTGTTCCAAAATTAATGATTTAGGATCTACTGTTTACCCAAATATCAAATTGGGGATTTAAACGTTATTCATACACACGGAGCCCTTGTATATATTTTGCTTTAACCATGTCGTTTATACGGCAAGTTCTCAATCGAGTTAAGCCAGAATTATAGTGAAATTGTGTGGGCTTTAATTAAGGATTAAGATCTGCTATGAATAGGCAATGAAGCAATTTACATGCATATGCCGTCTCTAGACAAATTTACAAATAAACTATTGTTAACGGAAAATTAACTTTAAGTCAATATGCGGAGAACCGCTTCACACATGTCATGTCAATGTTTAGAAAAAAAAAATATGTGTGATATATGAATCACTACTCATTCTTAAAATATGTAACCGAGTAATTTTACCTTGTAAATAGCTATTTCCTTGCTCATAATATAACAATTAAACCGATTTTAGCGTTTCCGTTTACACATATGATTGTGCAACTTAACATACCTTTCAAATAATTCACAAAGGCAAAGCACGGTCGTAAGTTAGAACTATCAAGACTCGGATTCGGGTTTTCCTGAGGCTGTATTAATTCCGTCTCTGTTGTGCATACAGAGAGTTCAAGATACGGGTTTTCTGTCTCGCTCTCACTTGGGAAGGCTTGCGCGGAAAGAGAATGTGGGTAACGAACGACCTTTCGGTGCTACGGGCTGGCAGTGCGGCCCGAAACTCCGTCGGGAAAGGTTCTCTCGTTTGTGCCGATAACATCACGACCACATGACAGCCTGAAAAAAATTACGTAAATATTACAACACTCACGCATCGATTATGAAACGTTTCTGTTATCCTATCCCATTTCATTTAGTATAACGTATTCCTCTGTCGTAAGTGAACAAAGTGTGAGACATTCTAGTTTGAATTGTGAAATCCTGTTTGGTCCTGGTGATTTTATTTTATTATATTGTATCCTAACCCTGTCCCGTGGTGTTCATTAAACAGTCCGGCCCTGTGTTTTGTTGTGATTTTATTTTTCTGATTGGATTGTCACTGAATACTTGGTAAGTTAATTTTTTGTTTATAAAAAAAATCCTTTTTTGGGCAATGTTTAAAACATATGTTATCTTGGCTTTTTGGTCAGGTTTGCTTATTATTTACAGCGTATAGTAGATGTGAAGTAACGTATAACCTGCTTGTCGTCTAGAGAAAATTAAAAGCCTTATTTTCAAGGCGAAGGCATTTTGTTTGATCTTTACTATTTAATATTTAAACGAGGTTATGAAAGTTCAAGAGACGCTTTAAGTTTTATATACAAGCTAATACCTCTCAAGTTGTATTCTTCATATCGTAATAGTATTTTCTTAAAACTAAATTCAGTTCTGGCATTAAAAAATAGCAGCTGCGATCTTAGAATTTAATTACCGCATTATTACATTATTTTGCATTTTTTCGCGTAACTACGCTTTTAGTTGTTGTGTTTGCATGTTGTTATGCTCTATGTCATGTTTGTTATAAAATATGGATCCGACTATTATTATTTTTGTTTTCACACTGCCACATATTAACCTGACTCCGAGATAAGTTGCTTAAAACTCTGATGTTACAGTCATCAAACAATAGAGGAATCACAGATATAATTCTTATACATATTTAACACCAAATCATAGAAAAAACAAGCAAATATTTATAATATAAATATTTGAGAGTGAGGTTTGAACCCACGAAGTCTAGTGCACAAGATAAGAACACTATCAAATGTGCCATCGCATGCATCTGCATCTGCAGATTCGAGTCCCACCTGACACCTGAAAAAAATATGATATTTTCCAAGTAAATATAATGTTATATAAAAAAGAGATAAATATTTATTATTTTTCGTTTCACATTTCTAGTAATCATATCATATGACTATAGCATTAATTTTTAAAAACTAAAATGATTTTATTCATTCATACTGCTTATAAGGTTGTATGTACATACTTTTTAACCTAAGTCACCTTCAACGATGAAATAGACCTCACAGAAATTACCTATACAGTATGGAAAGCTTTCACGTCAATTTAATTAACATTCAAATTGATACAGATGGAGCAAGAAAGTTCAAAGATTAGATGTTTAATGTACAAAAACTTTGAACAGGACTGCTGGAATCACACAGACACACACAGAAGTACTCGGAGTACGTTTAAATGGACCGTTCAGCTTCACTGAGCGTCAAGTAACTATTTTCCATATCTTATCTTTAATTCATTCTATTGGGTAGGTCGGGCCTTTTTAATTCAATCGCATCGATGTTTTGTTTGTTAAGATATCAAATAATGAGTATATTTATGCTTATTGGTCAAATTGGCTCAATTTTAATTTTGTTATGTTAAATAGAAAAGTAAATCGATATATATATAAATTTTTCAATACCGCCTTTTTATGATTAATACAAAATAATATGAATGTGAAAAAATATAGTAAGAAAATCTATTTTAAAAAACTTGTATTATATATAACTAGCAGTGCCCGGGACTTCGTCCACGTATAATAGTGACTTTGGGGGGTATAGTAGCCCTTTCCCCGTTTTTGCAACATTTCTCACTGATGCTTCGCTCATATTAGTTTCAGCGTAATAATATTGGTATAGATATAGATTCGAAATAATATGAACATAAGACTCAGCTCCGTGAAACTAATTAATAGCTCATAACACAAGATTGCAGGCTGATTGATTGTGTTAACAGCGTATAGGCGTTTGTTAATAATTGTTACATGTACATTTTTTCATTCAATTCTTTAATAAATCTATTGTGTACCAAGTTGTGTACATTCCTCAAGTTTATATGTGGTGTCTATACTTTCATTACGCGTTTTTTCCTCTAACTATTGAGTAAGACGTGACAATCAGCTTTCACTTGATTGGAATTCGACTTCTCCCGAGGTTTTATCAGATTTTTTCTAGAATGTTGTCTCATAGTATTACAAAAAGCAGCCTGACAATATACGGTATAATTTAATGTTTAGTAAATTTGTACTCCGTTGGGTAAAAATCATAAACACGATAAGACAAACATATTACAAAAAAAAAGAAAATATGTGAAATTACTCTTCTTGTGTTCAAATTAATTATTGTATTAATTAACTTCTTTTAATATACATTATTATATTTTGTAAGCAATGACGATTAAAATATAAAGTTAACAAGTGAAACCGCAATAAAAGAGTATGCTTCCAAATTAACAATATATATATATATTGTATGCGTGTATCTGGTTGCACATAAATGCTATTAGATAACTACACTAATGTTATAAAACAGAAAAGTTTGTTTGTTTGAACGCACTAATCTCAATAACCACTGGTTCGATTTGAAAAATTATTTCATGTTGGATATTCCATTTATTAAAAAAATATTTATAGTAATATTGTAATCAAAAAATTAGGGTTCGGTTTTGAAATATATAAATAAACTCTGAAAGTCACTATACCCCCAAAGCCACTATTTTACGCGGACGAAGGCGCGGTTGCTGCTAAATAATCTAAGTAGTGTTTGATAATTTATGTCTTAATAGAAGTAATTTTAAATCAACACATTATATACGTATAATTTACTAATAATTTATATAACAAATAGCGATATTTTCACTTAAAAAATTGACTAAACATTTTTAAGACATTATTAGATAAATTTGACGGCATTATTTTTTTTTAGGCGGCAATATTAGAATTGTCTATTGTAATAGTATATCCAATATTACCCCTACTGCAGTTAAATTCATTAACTAATATTATATTACGCCTTCTCTTGATTAATTGTTTGCTTTAATTCAATTACACTAGAAAATTAAAACAAACTACGTGAAACAAGTAAACAAAACTGGGCGTTCTTGACAAACATCATTACTAATGTTGTCTTACCGTACATTAATTAATTCTCGTACGCCATCACAGAATTATTTGCTAATTTGTCATTAGGAAACTATTTGTTTGACGTTACCGAGGCATTGCGTGTACGAACCATTACGATCTTTGTTACTTAATATATGATTAAAAATTGATTGTTTTACCGCAAAGTATCCGTTTGGAATGGGGTTTTAATTATTAAGTTGTTTTATTGTATTCTCTTACTGAAACAGGATATGAATTATTAGAAATTTATGGTATAATTTTCAACTGAACTGGATTGAAGCAGGCGATTAAGCTGGACCCGTGTTCCGAGAATAAACGTCACTTAGTCTAGACACGAACTTGGGATGTTGCGGTTTCCTTGGCCTTGACTCTTTTACACTTTGACTACGCTGACCACTCATCATCAATTCTTTGTGGAACGATCGAGTGAATTAGAAGCATTTTGATGGCCTCAATCATATAGTAATCATCAACATACCAGCTATTAAAAATCTACTGTTGGACATAGGCCTCCCCAAGAAAGGGGGTATGTTGCCCAAAATTGCCGCGCTGGGCAAGCGTGTTGGCTATCGCAGAGCGCAGCCTTGGCGACGGGGAAGCTGCTGCCCATCCCTGGTACCTTAGTCACCTCTTACGACACCTGGTATTGGAGGAGGTACTATTTTACTATGCCGGTACCTCACAGTTCATGGCATATAGTAATACGGAGTTTAATTTGAAAAAAATTTCATGACACTATTAAATTCTAAGTAATATGAAATACAAATAATTTTTATTTTTACAATAAATCAAGTAGGTAAATATTTATATAATTTAATGCGAGAGTATGTAACGACATACACTAATTTCATAATCATTGATGGAAGAAATGAATTTTAAAGAAACCGTCCCGCAATAAAGTTGCAATAAGATATCTAGACTAATATTCCGAGTATAATGCAAAAATATGTCTGCCTGTAACACTTTTAAAGTTTAACCGGTGATACGATATCAATGCAATTTGGAATATTCATATTCAGCATGAATGTTAAGAAAGATGAAGACTGCAACATATCCTATCATATCGCATTAGGGTGCATGATTCGTACTATAAAGGAAAACTTTTTAGTATGTGTTACCTGCTGAAATCTTCCTGACTGAATTAATTTCGTTTAAATTTGCGAATAAATCGTAATGTCTCTAGAATTTTGGGTTGTTGTTCTAAAGTTAAAACAGTTTAGATCTTATAGTGGGATATGTTGTTTCGAATCCTGGGAAAATAACAATGCTTGAGAGATTTGATAACAATTACAGTCTATGCGGTCAAATTCGCGAATTTACATAAAAAATATCGCAAAGCGCACTCTCTCCAAAAAAAGTGGTTGAACAAATAGAAAGTCTTTCTACAACACTAATCTTACACCATATAGTTATAGCATTGATTCTTTCGCAACTATACTAACCACCATTACGTGGTTGCTTAATCAACCGTCCAAATTCCTATGATTCTCTTTGTCGGTTTTTTTTACAATCATTATATTAACATCAGTTTCGTAATCGGCGTCACGATTCCTCAAATGCTCTATTAACTATAACACGTTATGAATTATACTTTCTGATGGTTGCAGCGTAAAATTTCTATGGTGTACATTTTTGGTGACTACATAAAACGTTAGAAGAAATGTAGCGTAATTCTTAAGCTTTTTTTGCTTATGCAATTTGTATTATGGACTATTCCACGTTCGTTTGATATAGCAGCAGAGTATATATTTATTGCGTCAGATTTGTCTTAGTCATTTAATAATCCTTCCAATATTATCGACGGTTTTTTTTCATATCAGTTCATATACACGTATTTGGTTCGTGTTTTGGTAAGCACCGTAGCCTGTAGACGTTTGTGTCATCACAAAAATGCCAACTTTGTGACAAGAATTTATAAATAAACATGTCATTTCTATCTAATAATTTCACTGCCTCTCTTACCTTTCAAACCGGGACACAGCAATATGAATATTTAACAGTACGTCTAGGTGAGGTACCAGCGCCAACGACCTTTGTCTACCTTTAATATCTAAAATCTAGTCTTATTATTCTAAAACAAAATATGGACTCTGTGGGTAAATTTGTTTTTTAAGAATTTACTAATTAGAGAAAAAAAATGTTTTTGTTGTGAAGTATATGCGGACGTTATCACGGGACAAAAGCTAGTAAATTGAATCCTAGTAACTAATAAATTATAAATAAAAGGTTAATTTAGCAATAAAATTTGAAGTGTAATTTTTTTCTAGTAAATATAATAATATGATTATCACAAAGTTTATGAAACTCACAAAATGCTATGTTCCCTACTCGCTCTCGTTTTCAAATCTCGTAATTGTACGGTATCCTAATTAAACTTTTCTAATAACTAACAATTGATTACGCCCTGGAGTGTAGTTACGGAATTATTCGCCTTTGTATATTCAGTTAAGTTATTTTATTGAACAGAGAGTTTGCAGAAAGTTAGAAACATACTCTCTATTATATGAATTTAATTAAATTTTGTGGGATATTACAAAATTTGCTACAAAGGTTCAAAATTAATCTAAACTAAAAAAGTAAAAATCATTTTTGACTTAATTTTGCCATTCTCACTAATCTACTTTTCTACTACTTTTCACAATACATCTTTCTTGTCCGAAACTACAATTTCGCTATTAAAAAATCAAGTCGATTATTAAAAAGTAAACAAATACAATTTAAATAAGGGTTTGTTAACAGAAATTTTCAATATTCGTGTCTTGTTGCATTGATAAGTATTCGACATTTTTAACGTAGACATTTTATGCTAAACAATAGGGAAGCAATAATAACATGGCTTGAACAAACTATAACAAGTCACGCAATATCAGTAACATATACCAATTCCATTGCAGTTTGGGGATCCGCAAATACCAGAAACCTTGCAGAAAGACTAAATTAATGGTACATTTTTAACTATGCCATTATGATCTTGATATACTAATCTGTTATGACATAAGTAATCTACACTAATATTATAAAGAGGAAAGATTTGTATTTTTGCATGTAATTAATAAACTCAAAAAGACCAATTTTAGTAATTATTTTTATATTAGAGAGTTACATTATCACTTAGTAACATAGGCTAGATTACTATAGAAATCTTTAAAAAATTCTATTATAACCAACCGAAGGTAAAAAAAAATTAGCCATAAAACGTCTTTCATCGCATACGCTGCGAAACTAACAATATTATAGAATATATCAATATCCACAAAAAACTTCGCGAGACTATATGTCTAACTATTGTTACTTATATACGTTACGTTGTATAGTTACGTCACTATAACTACTTTTTTACGTTTAACAAATTGATAGAAATGCCAATCAAAATCAGACCGTGTTATACATACAATTTATTATTTTTTATCCAAAAAAATAATTTAGTATTCAAGACTGTCTTAATACCTAATGATTACTTTTTAAAATATTGAAATCGGACATTCCATTCAAAAGATAGCAAGAAATTAAAATAAAAATACATGCCGGCGGCGGCCGCCACGCAGCGCATCGAGTAACTAACTCGACGAAAGCAATTGTATGTGGCACTTTCTCGAGTAGGATCTCCTGAAAATCAATACGTTTTGTTGCTACCTACAAATACAACAGCCAACGTAGTGTACAGGGCTTTAAGATAAGCTAATAATTTTTTTCTAATTTAGTGATTCATGGTCGTTTTAATTAGTATGCTTAAAACTTAAATATCTCTATTATCTATACCTATTTATATCTACCCGAACGAAGCCAGGACGTGCCGCTAGTTATGTTATAAATAAATCTTATAGTTTGGCGATAGGGTAAATTATTTGCAAGAAACTTATAGAATCGAGGCATCGCAAGGATAGGTAGCGAGTCGCCAATATCGCAGGTCACAGCTGCGTATTACGTCATAATACCCAGTTAATCTATCAGCTGCCTCTCACCTTTTGGACCGCAGTAAAACCGGCCATTATTGTTTAGTGCTAGAAACTGTATAGAGACATTTCATAGTAGTTAGAAGTCAGTACGACGGGCCCGATAGCGCAGATTGTAGTAATCCTATCTTGTGCGCCAGAAATCGAGGGTACGAATCCATAGCAAATATTTATATGATGAATATTTGTATTTGTTGCATGTCTCGGTGCTATTTATGTGTATCTAAGTAATATATTTGTAATCCCTACTAATATTATATATGCGAGAGTCACTATGTCTGTCTGTCTGTTACGCTTTTCCGCTTAAATCTCTAAGACGTTTTTGATAAAATTTGGCATAGACAATCTTTGAGAAAGGACATAGACTATTTTTTAATTTGAAAAAAGGGTTGTGAGGGGTCGAAAAGTTGTATAGAAGAATCGCAGGTGTGGTACCCCAAAAAAAAACATTCCACGCGGACGAAGACGCGGGAACAGCTAGTTTACAAATAAAAACTTAGATACACAGACTTAAAAGTCTAATATCCATAACACAAGTGCTTTATGCTTTCTATTTCAGAGTCAGGTCAATTTATGAGAGCTTGCGTGAATTTGTTTATTCATTATGTTTATATTTACACACCCTTTACTTCTTTCGTGTTTCATATTTGTTTTTAATTTAAGAGTAATGAAAACAAAATAAAAATAAGATTATATTTTCTTTAACACATGCATTAATAATTCTACGGAACTCAATAGCACCACTACACTAGTCACTTGCGCTTATACAGTTTTTATAGATCCGGCTCGTTTCTCAGCCAGTTGTCATATTGGAATTCATTCAACTAAAAAAAACTACTACTTGCGATGTAGACCGTGGGTCTATTGATATTGCCTTCAAATATTCATTTTTGTCGTGACGTTGAGACAGCACGACAAAACTAAGAAATAGATTAGGGTTTTGTTTTCTTTTAGCTGTCACGAAAATGCAACGGGTAATTGAATGTTGTAACAAATTATTGTAAGAAGAATATCTGACGGTTTGCCTTTTATTATACTATAATCTATTTAAGATGATTCTAAATAAAGTATAACCTATTTTGTTATTTTGTAATCTTGCGTTTTCTTTTGTTAATGTACTTTTAAAAAATATTTCACAGTTTTAAAGAACGGTTGAACAATCTACGGATCTGAAATCCAAAAATATTTCTGCCATATAGCAGTGTTTGTATTGCAGTGTTCCGGTTCGAAGTATGAAATAGTATAGAATATAATTAGTGGAATTACTGGGTAATGTGACATACTATATTCAAGTCACATTTTTGGCAACGTGCTTGTGCTATTTTATTTATTGATATGATATTATAAGCGTCTATTAGCTGCAGTAACGCTTTCTATCACTTGCTTGTCGACCTAGTCAAATAAAAATAACGGTGCTAATGATATTTATTCGATATTAATTCCAAATCCCATTGATCGTTATAAACTGGAAAATGGTTGCTATCGAAGTACAATTATTTACCAAAAGTAGTTACTGACTCATCCAAACTTGTATAAGAGGTTGTTAAACGTTGACATTGGAAATATTGGAATACATGTTAATGTGGGCAGAGGCTCGGCTGGAGAATTCTGCAGCAGATGAGTCACGGAGCTCTCGAGGCCACCTGTATCCGGCTGTCGGTGCCGGAGAATCGCTTGCAGCTTTCGGCGGTTGCGCAATGAGACGCCTACAGAGTAACAATTTCTGTCTTTGTTTGTCTCTAGCATTTTACTTTGAACAGTTTTTAAACTCTTTATTTGAATATTCTTAATATAAGCTCCTTCAAATTCGTATATGACGAATATTTGTGTCTGGATTTAAAAAATGTTTTAATGTATTAATCTGACTCCGAAATATGTCGGTTAAATCACTTGTGCTACGGACTTCAGACAATGCAGGTATTATAACAGTATCACTCAAATACATTATAAATAACACCCAGACACAGAACAAACACGAGTATTCACCAAATTGATATTTGTCAAGTCTACGTCCAGAGGATCTTGGCGCACAAGATAGGAACACTATCGGAAGCGCCATCGGGTCCGTCAAACACCGCCCATTTTTGTCTGTTTATTTCATTTTTACGACTAAATGGGATAATGGATCCTTCTGAAATCTTTCATGTATATAGCTTAAAGCCTAGGAAAGGACTTAAGTTATTTTTGATATCAGCAAAGTTCCTGTAGGACATGGTATAAAGTGAAAACGGTAAGCGAATACAGTAATAATATTTTTGCTGTCACCAGATCGGATCTAATGTCTTAGTTAAAAGTACAAAATGCGATCTAGCGGAAAAATACTAGCTGTCATAAAATCTCAAAGAATTCTTTGGAACCTCAATTTTGACAATGCGTGAAGATTTTGGCGTGTGATACGATTTTGTTTATATTATATTCAAAAATTATCGTATTGGTTGTTGTATAAAATTGTGCAAGTTGAAAGAAATGTTAATTATGATAACAAAGAGTGAAGCGAAGCGATGCGACGGCGGGTCACTGGACCAAAATAAAGGAAAACATACATGAAACAGGTTATTTCTTTCATTTTCATATAATATGCATGGGCTTAATTATATTTATGATGTAACATTCTATGTTATGAATTAAAAAAAACTAGGTAAATAAATTTTTATTTTTATAAACCGAAGCTTGTTAGTAAGCAGCCATTTTAGTTTCCAGATTGCTGTGTCTTGTATATTTCGTATAATAAAAACATAATGCAACAATTACGGCACTGTAGTTATTAAAAATCCATTTGTAATGAACACATTAATTGCTATTTTTGAAATACGAAAGAAATGTTGCTGCAATGTATAAAATTAAAAATCTAGATCTTGTTATGCAAACAAGGTTTGCACAAGAAGTTAGAGCGATATATATATAAATTCAAACAACTGTTACAACTTATATATATTAGATTAACATAAACTAGTACTGACTAGACCATATTATACAATACTGGAATTGAGTTGATAAAAGACATTTGAAAAACGCACAGGATACAGTCTGAATAGGCCGTTCACTAACTGTTTTAGTATTTCAAAGTAAACTAGTAATATGAAGGAAGTTCACAATATTCCCTGGAGAACAAAGTTTTGAAGACCTATGTACGAACTCTAAGTATTAGATTTGAACGTAATTTTTGGCTAAAAATCAACTAAAAATAAACAAGCTTATCCACAGCGTTAGAAATCTGTTGATATTTGAACAAAAGATTTAATTGAGCACATTCTCACGGCGGAATGATTGATTGGTTATTTTTTAATCGTGTATCTTGACTTTTTTGTTTACGACATAATTATGCAATACTTTAAACAAACATGAGAGCATTATATATGTATGTATATATTTATTTTATTTTTATTATATTACAATTCATTTATAATCCACGGCACTACTATTATTATACCAGCAATTAGAAGTAAATTGCTGGACCTAAGCCTTCCCAAAAAGGGCGAATTTTGCCTATATTTCCAAGCGTGTTGGCAATCGCAGAGCGCAGCTTTTGTAACCGGGATGCTGCGATCCCATCTTGTGCTATTCAGCTACGTTTTTGCGGATGGATACACGCCATATATCGGTTATGGTACCTTAGTCAGGTGTCGTGCATCTGGTACAATAGTACCTATTTCACTCTGCCAGTACTTAACGGCTTATAAATATTATATGCAAAGTGAAAGTAACTTTGACAGTTTGTTGCGCTTTCACGCCTTAGCTAGTGTATTGATTTTTATAAAATTAGGCATGTAGGTAGTTTAATTCTATAGACGAAAATAAGGAGTTCTTTGGATATGAAATATAGTTAAGTCTATCCTTTGACGAACAGCAATAAACAGTGACAAGCATGCTTATAATTTCATAATTAAATAAATATTATAAGGTTTTTGTTGCCTTTGCAATTTAACTATCAAAGCCTTTGGGGCAGTTTTTTTAGATTGTCGTTAGTAAATAATATCCACAAAACCCATTGTAAAGGTGCGAAACGAAAAAAAAATCAAATGATTACATCTAATATAGACCAATTGTTTGTTCTCACCTTTAGTTCACTTTGTATTAAGAAGTAACGGACTACAAAACGACGGGGTGCCTCCCATCAATAAACAGCTTTAGAAAAACTTATTAAAAAAGTGCTTGTGCATTCGATAATAGAACAAGTTACAACATACGGCGAACTTTATCGCACTGCGCTATGGTCATAACAATGTAGACAAAAGACATGATTTTTTTGCGTTAGTTCCAAAAAACTATGTAGGTAAATGCAAATAAGGTTTTGTTTGTTACAAACTAACAGTAAAATCACCGCTACATATTCATATATGTACGGTCATCAAACTAATCAGGCAACCTTAACACGCTCCATTGTAGACTCCCACGATGACAGACGCGGGAGATGTATAAACGCTTGTTTAAACTATTCAATTAGATCCTTATGTCTACGCGTTAAGAGTTAATTTAGTCTACTTACGGATAATACTCGATAGGAATTTTAATTTTGGGATAACTATAAGGTTATAGGCAGGCATAATAGAACTTATATTCTACCAAAATCATAAAGATTTACTTATTTTTTTTATCCAGTTTTAGATTTACTTACACAAACTAAGAACTATGGTTGCCATCGTGATTTTTAAAGCTGTGGGATTTTCACTAGTCCTACAAAGGTCTCCTCCGGAAATGTCCCATCGGATCAATAATTAGGATATTTTATCCATAATGGCCTTGCTGGGCGCGTTTTTCCGTTGAATTTAAGCTACGCTGTTCCGAGCGGTATACCGCCATCTGTCGGCACTTGCGACACCTGGTTAACAGAAAGGTACTATCTACTCTGCCGGTATTCTATTACTGGAATCTTATACATATCTATGTAGGATTATTATTATGTAATAACATGAGAACACGTGCAAATTTACATATAAGTGTTTATAAAATTAAATTACTTTTTTTTCAATAATGAGAAACCTGGTATTAACCAGGTCGACGATCATGCATACAGTCCGCGTTATAACACGCATCACCACAGCCTATAGACGCTCGTATTATCACAAGAGTATCACTAGCGCGTTGCCAACCTTATGTGAAGATATTATGTCACATTATCCAGTAATTTCACTTTCACTTCTCACCCTTCAAACCGGAATACAGCAAAGATAGATAGGTGATAGTGAAGTTCTAATGCAGACGATCTTTGTGTGACCAACCAATCTTTACATCACTATTTACAAACACATAACACAAGGCAGAAAAATTAATTTGATTTAGCGTAACGATTTAATTAATCAATTTTCGGTGCGTCATCAAAAGCGAAAGTGATTAAACAAGTTAGAAAGTATTTAGTCGCAACTATTGATATTTGCATTAGAAATCTGTGAAACACAAACGCTACTTTCTCACACACTGAGACGCATCAACACATCGCGATAGTCTTTTGTCGTGCCGTACGAATACGATGTGCTTAGTTCGTTGCTAACTACATTTTAAACCTTTAATTTATTTCTATTAAAACATGTTCTTAATAAAAAATATATGTTAATCCGAGTCTATAAAAAAAACGTAATATTGAAATATGTTATTTAATAAGTTATTATAACATATTTTATTATCTATAATAATCTATATATTTATTAACAGTTAACAGGTTAAAACAATTGTATAAATGTAAATTTTAACAACGAACACTATGTTTAATTGGAAAAACAATTGACACATCAATTTAAAATGGCCTCCACGGTATAATGGCACGAAACTTGACCCGCGCTGACGAGATGTTTTGCTGAGAAAAAATGTCTATCCGTGCTCGAATACTCTAAAGAATAAAATTAACAACTTATTTTTTATCTAGAACACCAAATTTAGTTAGTATTAAACGTATATATACTTAATATAGTCAATATATTCATGTTGGGTTTCATGTCTTTCTTCTGACAGGAAGAAATAACAATATATTTTAAACGAATTTAGTTATGCTTTTGGGTCCAAGTACAAAATACAATACGTTGTCGACAAGTTTTACATCCCGTAAATATTTTTAGTTTGTTAATATACTACCTAAATTTAATGATTAAAATTGTATAGAAGAAATTAAATATTACCAAACAAAGACACGGAAGATTATACCAGTACCCGTTACTCTGTGTTATGTTAATAGTGTGAATATGACGCAATCATTAATGTTGTCATTAATGATTAATTAACGAAATAAATCAAGTTTCAATCTTTATTCTTTAAAGGAAATCTAAGTTGAATTCCTGGTTCACTTGTGTATCGATTATTTTCAATATATTAAACCGCCTTTCCAAATAGTTAGGAACAATAACGTGATCTATTAAAATGATAGTCTCGCAAATGTCTTCGATGTTGCAATGTTGCATGCAGCACGCAACTGGGATTGAGAAGGGGAAGGCGGACTTGATACAATTGTACTAAATCTTTTTCTAGAAAATATATAATGATGTCTCATTTAAAATACCTCGCCTTAGTTGGAAATATCACATTTTTCAACAATTATGTATCCATTACTCATTATAAAACTACTTTTCAATTGTAAACCCAATAGAAAACCGTAGCTAGAAGGTAACGAAAAGTGTAACAAACTATAATAAACCGAGTCTTAAAGTCTTTTAAATGAACAACTACTACATCAATTCACACAACATATCATCCATTAACCTGACTCTAAGATAAGTACTCTTATATCACTTATGTTACGAACACCAGACAACAGAGGCATCATAGTTCAAATACTAAAATACTTAACTAGTACCCAGACACGGAACACATACATATATTCATTGTATAAATAGCCGATGGAGGGTCTGAAATAGAGACCACGTACAGGCAAGCGCAGCGCCCTACGTCTACCCGCAAGATGGACAGACGATCGGACTAAAACCGCAGAATCGCGCTGGACACAGGCCGCATATAACCGGTCCTATTGGAAATTACTTGGGGAGGCCTGGGTCCAGCAGTGGACGTCTTGTGGCTGATATGATGATGATAAAATGTTCGCCCCGGGATTTGTACCCATGACCTTTGACCTATACGATAGAAACACTACCGATACCGCCTGTTGTCACAACATATTGCACTGATATATTTCTTTTCTCTTTCTTTTCCTTTTGTATAGGTCACCATATTGACAAGGATATCTGTCGAAACGTTGTTTAAGTTACGAATGCGATTTTAAGCTGTAGTTATGACAATGTAAATTAGCATTTGCTGTTGTTCATAATAGCGCTTTGGAAATTGTTTTTCTTTTAGTTTGAGTTCCAGAATTAACACGAAGTGAAGAATCAAAAGTAACATACGTATTATACTCCCTAAAACTAACTACCAAAAATTTCTTAGAACACAAGAGTGTATTTACTGGAGTTAACTTGAAACAAGATTGATGTTCTTAAGGTTTGCTTTTGTACCACAAACAAAAGCTTGGAGAGTCTTATCAGGGGAGTGTCCCATCAAGCAATATTCTTTTCAATTCTACGTACACTGCTTGTTTTCCCTCCCTGGTTTAAATAGCCTCTAGTGACGGTTTTGTGGAATAAATGGCGCTTATAAATTTTGAGTACGGTATGTCGTACGGGAGGGAATCATCAGGCAAATCTTGTTTTTATTCATAATTAATAAATGTCATCAAGGGACTTAACACATTTAATTATATTTATTACTGGTGGCTTTCCGCGTCTTCGTTACAATACATATAGATAATAATCAGATGAAGTCAAGAGGGTCGGGGATGAATTTCTATACTAATGATCCGGGTTTATTCAATTATTGTTTACTATTTACCAGCTTGGGAGATATATCTTAATTCATAGTTCCAATATATATTTTTTCATATCTTCCAAATATAGATATTTTATATCTATACGTGACTGACTGACTGACATATTAACGCAAAGCTTAATATATAAGGATTAGATACTTATATTTTTGAAATTGCGTGGCATTGCTATTTATACATATAAGTGTAGTTAAAACTTAGCTATGTTATTTTCTACCTATTTCTTCTTCTGTTATTATTGACAAATTTTAATCAACAATTTTTTTTTCTAGCTTCTTCTTTAAATAAATAATCGATTATTGTATAAATATAGCTACAATATTTGTTTCTGATCAGATAAATTACATAAGAGACGTGTGTTAAACAGGCACCATTTGATTAATGAATGTATTGAGATTTCCTCAAAGGAATATAATTTTCTTTAAGTTTTTCAAAAAGGAAATAAAGAGTTTTTTAATAGGCTGGCTACGCCCATGTGGTTGCATGTGTCCTTTAACCACTTACTATTAGGAGGGTCATATACCTGTTTGCCAAAATTATATATTTTCGGTAGCCAGCTCTAAATATAAAATTGATGAAAACCTGATTCCAAGGTCGAAAGGAAATAGGAATTTAATAATATCTACACGTCAGTCTGTAATTTATATTCAAAAAAGAATCACGTGAAAAAATTCCACACGCATCGATATACTCGTACAAAGTGCGAAAACGATTAAAAAAGCTAAAAACATATCCACTGCAAATAAATGTCTTGTCTTCCGCAAATAAATGAGGTTTTCTTTCAAGTGGCGTTTATAGCCTTATCTCTAGGAGAATGATAGCATTATATTCCGGGACAAATAAAAAAACTTGTACCATGTCTTTGAACCTTGGCGAGGAACCTTGGAACTCAGCCAATGTCATTGCTCGAGGCTTTGTCAAGGGAAAAACCTAAAATGAATTTTAAATCTCTTTCTTTACACACATTCCACTTTCCAGGACTTAGCTTGGATATAATTGAATTGATGTGTCAGTAGCCTGTGCTGATTGTAGAATGTTTGATTTAGTAAGGGGCGTGCATACAAAAATAGGCTCTAGACGCTTTCGTCGCCAAAATAGCGATAGTATTTTTTTATCAAATTAATTTTTATTTTAAACATAAATTTTAAAAAATTGTGTTGACATCCATTAGTGAAACTAAGGTAGAATTATAACCAAAGCGATCTTTTTTTACCTTAAGTTGTGGGTTTGGTATTTCTTCACCCATTAAACGACGCGGACTCGTGTCTCAGTTTCTATATATCTAATGTTTTTTTTCTTGACAAACAATTCATTAAAACGAAGTTATATAAAATATGATATGATATATGCAAACATATAAAAAATATTAAATTCCGCAGTAATTTTAATAGTTTAAAATAACTTACTTTATTCTTCTTTTTTGACTTCTAATTTCGCTAACATAACCAACCATCTGTTCATAAAATCATAAAGGAAATGATTTTTGATAATTTTAATTTACAAGCCGATAATAATCGTTAATAACATAAATTATTCCGCTAATTTCATTTCTAGTAGCACCTGAATTAATTCGAACGAAAGATATTCCGTTTCAGCGAGGGGTTCGTTAGAGATTTTAGTAATTTTATCAGGAGTACAAAATTATCAAATCGGCTTGTTCTGGGAACCACAGAGTTTAAAACTTTTTGAAGAGCCAATGTTTGTTTTATCTTAATTAGAGTAAGGTCAAAAGTAACATCCCAATTAAGAATTCACCTCATTATGCGAAACTTTATACCTACAATGAAGGGGTTTGTTTGGACATCTGCGTAAAAGTTCGATTTCTTTATCGGGATGGATCTGAACAGAATTATTTTTAAATCTCAAAAATAGCTAGCTAGGTATATAATTACTTTTTGTGAAATGGTGTTATTTCTGAATAGAACTTTATTTAAAAAAATATTTAGAATGGGGCATGTATGCTCTACCAAATATACGTTGTATTCAAGTTAGAAAATCCATAATTCTCCGTATTCCCATATAAGTATTTTTTAGATTGTTAGGCGGAATTTTTATAATGAGCGTACAAATTGTAATTATCATTCTTGCATAATTAAATCTCAGAAGGTTATCCTGCCTCACCTCCGCGAGATTAAATAATAATATCCCTGATATTCTTCCAGGGTTTTTCTTTACCCTTTTGTATATTTGCATAGCAATATTCCAGGTTACCAAATACCTGGGCTAGAACCTCATTAACAGACGTTTGCTTGCCTTAACTTACCTATAGTATACTAATAATGAGAAATATTGTGTAAGCAGAATAATTACCGGGTAATAATTATAATTACTGGGTAAATAATAACAAGTTCTGGGTAGTAAAAATAATGATATGATAAATCCGTACCATATTGTGATCTGTGATCATACAATGATCTGACTCCGACATAAGACGCGTAAAGCAATTGTGTTACATACAAATTACAAATATAACACTTAAATACATATTCAACACCCAGACGCAGAACACGAAACTTATACGCAGTCGCGAAAAACTACTTGTTTTGTTTATGGCGTTCACCCATCACCAACCTTTACGTTCGTACTACTGGACTCGTACTCGAGGTACGAGAGAACAATCGGTCACCGTGATAATACCAGGCAGACACAACATTGCCCCGCCTCTGCAGTTAATTACATATTCCTCTGCGAATCCAAACCTCAATTCTAGAGAAACCGCGTGACAGAACTCTGGCTAGAACGGCCACGCGATCAGGCTAGTCTCTGAGATCGTAGTACATAATAAACTTCATGGTTACTCTGTAAACCTTATCTACTGGATCCAGTAGATAGGAACGGGTTCAGACACAACAAATTATCATAAACATTTATACTGAGTAGAGATGAACCCACGAACCTTGGCGCACAAGACAGGATCACTACCGTCTGCTCCATTGTCATATAACATAAACCTAGATTAAAAATCTGTTGACACAAGACACACACTGGCTATATCAATCGCTAGTAGCAATAAAAAACGTAGTTGTGCCCGATTTAAATTTGTTTATTAAGCCAGTTATACATAATGATGCAATTATAAATAAAATAACGATTGTTATTGTTGTCTTTTCTGTACATTAACTTTCACACACTGATTGGTATGAAGGTAACCAATTTATTTACATATATTTTAATATCAAGGTGGCTCTTTGTTAATGATAATTTTGAAATATTTTTGTCAAAGATTTTTTTTTTATTATAGTATAGTTTAATAAATGCGCCATGTTTTCACTTTGTCGGTACAGAGTGAAAAAGTACCCTATCCCTATATCAGATGTCGTAACAGGCCACTCGAAGCAGTTTACCTCAAGTGCAACTGGGCGGAGATGTAGAGTAGCATAATTCCTGTCGCAAATCGCTCTACAATTGCCATGCCTGCCTAGTGAATAAGTTATGGGCCAATTCCCCTTTTCTCGGGGAGGCCTATGTCCAGCAGTGGGCTTCCAATAGATGATGATTTTAATGTCACATTGTAAGCTATTTTTATTAACTAATTTTCTTTAATAATTTTAGTACATAATTCCCACAACGTACATTAACCTGATTTAGTGGTAAGTCGCTTAAAGCACTTGGGTTACAGACGCTAGACAACAGAGGAATCACAAATATACTATTTAAATACATATATTTAACACCCAGACAGAGAAAAAACACAAATATTTGCTCTGGGTGGGAATCGAATCCACGATCCCTGGCGCACAAGATAAGATCCATAAGACCATTGACGCATTGGGCCCGTTTAAATAACAGTGTCTGTAAAAGTGTATGAGGCAATAGATGCCAGATTTTTATAACGATAAGTGATACAAGCTATTTCTTAACAGCCTGTTCTCAACAGACTGTTAAGAAATAGGTCTCTAAAACAGTACACCTTCATATTTATGCGTATGACATAATTAATTATATTCAACGCACACCCTGGTCCTCCGGCTCTATTCACTGAAAGTGGCTCACGTAACAACGAACGGTAACCCTATACGTGACGAGAAACGTGATGTATTAGGCGAGTCATATTCCATTGCAGGCCCATTTGGCGACTAATTGGTTCTGGCGGTGCGGGAGGGATTATTCTATTCGTGACTTTCGTGGCTCACCGCGGGTGAAATCGCGTATCCGCTTCTGTGGTACCGGGGACTAATTATATTCTGTAGCGATATTTGTCATTTGTTGCTACGCAGTTTCGGCGTAAATTTGCTCACATATATCCACTCGTGGCTCTATGGTATCAGGGAGTCACTTGGCGAGGTTAAATGCTAATATGGCAAAGTGGTCCTCGTCGTCCACTTTTGCTGCGAGGCGGGATCATTAAGCTCCAATTTATAGATTTAACATCCCGTACTGTAAGTCGTGGCATGATTATTTGGCTTGGACGGTTACAAGTCTTGACAATGTTCCTGCCAAAGATTTGAGTTATCTTACAAAATCATATATTAAATGTGGGCACATGCTAATAAAAGAGGGTCCATGCAAGTTAACCCAGTAAAAAATATATTAATTAAATATTACGAACTACCAAGTTTTCATTACACCGTCTCTTTAATTTTATTTCCAGTTATTGTTTTTTTAACAAACCTCAAGAATAATGATACAATACAAAATAATTCAAAAATAGAATGTAAAATGATATTTGTAACTCTTCTTTTTTTTAACGCGCTTAATTTAGTTTTCTTACTTCATACTTGAAACAGCGCTATCATTTATTTTTATTTTGACAATAGCCATAAAGCTGGCCGCTCAATTTTTTTTGTATAAAGTAATGAAATAAATCTTGACAGTTATTTAACCTTTTTTATGGTGGCAAAATCTCTCCTAATTTTAATTTGTATATATCAGGTGTAGAAGCAAATGCTCCTTACTAATTGTTGGTTAGAATGTTGAAATACATATACCGTTGCGGTGTTATTTGAAACCAAATTGGGTCTGGCGGTGCGAAGTGATTCGTGACTTTCGTCGCTTACTGCGAGTGAAATCGTGGATCCGCTCCACTGATCTCCGGCCTAGTGAAATATTAAAACGGAATTTGTCATTTCAATATGCGAAATAATTATATCTTTACTCTGTAAACATACTGATATATAGAAAAGTATCGATTAAAACTAAAATAATATGTTGATTGCGGGATCGTTATGAATTAATTGTTTCCATTTAGTTACTTCTTGATTAGCAACTTGAATATATTTCAGAATTTCTAAACATTTAGCTATAAGAAAAATATATATATTCCAAATTAATTTCGATGATATCAGTTAATCCATACATTTGAATGAAATTATTCTTAACTATATAGTACAAACACGTAAACCTATCTTACAAACTCTAAATAAACCACGCCATGTAAACTAAAAGGCATTTCAAGCATTTCACACGACTTTGCAACAGAGTGCAGTCGAGTGACGAAAGAAAAATAAGTAATTCGATTAAATGCAACTTGCATTGGCGAGTCCCACTCAAGTTCAGAAACACTGTGTTCAAGGTGACGCAAGTTTGTCTCATGAACGCAACAGCCCACGAAGGAGGTATTAAACCTGCACTTTACTCATGTGGTAAATATCAGGGACGATGCAGACAACAAAACGATCGATACGGATATACAGGTATTTAAAACTGTGCCATTGTAAGAGTTACTTAAGGCTGATTTTTACCTGTTAATCGATAAACACCTTTGATAGATGCAAAATTGTCAGTGATATTTAAAATGATGCATTGGAGGATTACACAAGATAGAGATAGAGTACTTTTTAGGTGTGACATGTTATATTTATCATCATCATTACAGCCATTGGAAGTCCACTACTGGACATATGTTTTCCCAAGACAGGGGAATATTGAACATAATTGCCGCGCTGGGCAAGCGTGCTGGCAATCGCAGAGCACAGCAGCGAATACTGCGCTCTGCGATCTCTACCCTATGCATTAGGTACAAAGGGAGGTACTATTTTACTGTGTCAGTACCTCACGGCAACATGGTATATTAGTAAACAAGAATGATTAAATTTGTAGGTAAAGGTTTTAAATTTAAAGAACATTACATTCAAATTACTTTTGTTAATACCATTTCTGCAAGACCCCCTAATGTTTATTTAAAATATTTCTGACTTGAATTTTGAGTACTAATAAACTTATAAATTTATATATGAGTATATTTCAAAAATGTAAAAAGTGAAACTTATGTTTAAAATTTCAACATGCTTCACTCCAATTTACCTACCGTTTCAATTAAAATGTCGCTTAAATACGGTGATTTGTGTTGAGTACATACGCCTGCCAAACAGTTAATTAATTCCATTTTTCCCGAGAGTAGTTTAGCAAATCCAATTAATTTTCGTTGTCAACCATAACATGAAATAAGCGGACAAATTGGTTATTAGCGCTCACCATCCAATATTCCCAGGCTGTTGGAACCAATGTTATTATTTAACTTCGTATCTAGTTCGGAATCGGGCGCGCCGACTCCACCGCAAAGTTGTAGCGAAGATGACAGTTCCAGACAAGTTTAAAATCAGGTCCAGCACTAGGAAATGGAATACCAAGTATTGAATCTGTATGCCAACTTCAACCGGGCGGCAATCAATGGCAATCAAGTTGTGTCAACTATAACTTGGTACGGTTTTTCCTCGACCACAGCATGATTAAAAAAAAGGTTTCTTTTTAAACTAACCACGTGATGCAAAGCTGTACAATATCTAGTATCTAAACTGCATGAGTGTATCGTTAAGTTTTTTTTGTCTATTTAAATAAAAATCTCTGCGATTCCATTTTTATATATAAATTCAAAATATTGTAGTATGAGCTATATAGAGTAACAAAAGGGAATTGTCAAGTGATAAATAATCAAAGGGGCGGTATATATATATAAAATTATTTAGGCAATAAACTTTTATTTTCAAGTTCCTCTAAGTGCTTTTATATTTCAGTTGGAATGGAAAATACTCATACTCTGCCAGAATGATACGAAGTATTGAAAAGTTAGCGCTGAAAAGTTTCTTATTTGATTTCGGGTCGTGCATTCTTTGAATATCAATAGACCCTTAAAGTTCGATCCGTTCCAAAAAGGATCTGATCAAACATTTTTTTTTCTTCCAAAGATATATTTGTTATAAGTTGTATATTCAATAAAATATATTTCATGTGTACAACTTTGTGATAATTTTCGAATTATACTGAAATCGAAAGAAAGTTAAAATAAGGTTTGTCAAATATAATGATGGGTTTGTACAATGATTTGAAATGTTTTGGCAGTGTGAAAGTTAAAATTCTTAGTAAAAAAAATAAAGGTTATATTTATTTTGTAAGTCAGTATTAATGTAATATATCTCTATGTAAGGTTTTTCATATTGTAAGTCCTAGAGTTAACTTTATCCGCTACGTTAAATTGGTCGTTCTTGTCATGTCAAGCTCTCATATATAATTTGCAATCGGAGGACAAACACGCATAGGGCGCCTTCTGGAAATAATTAGCATCTATAAAACGACTAAGTTGTTGGGGTATGAACGATGCAAAAGAAAGTGCGAACGGTTGTATTAAAATTTGACCCAACACGTTGAGGCAGCGAGCGCGGTAATGGCGGACATAGTCTCTGACCGCACCGGAATGTCATGGTGCCCGGAGCACGTACTCGCTATACATACAGGGCTGTCACTTGAAGCCTTAATTTAAAAAAATATAACAGTTATAAACTACCATGTTTATTGTAGGTGTCTGTGGGATGGTGATTTATTTTGCTTTGCCGTGAGGTACCGACAGTGCCTTGAGGTACCGGAAGAATAAAAAAGTATCTCCTCTTTTACCAGGTGTCGTAAGAGGTGACTAAGGTACCAAAACCGACAGATGGTATCCGAAACAGTGAAGCTCAAATGCACAGGCCGGGGATAGTAAGCAGCATCCCCGTCGCAAGAGCCGCGATAAGCGATTGCCAACACGCTTGCCCATCGCGGCAATTATGGGCAAAAAACATCCGTTCTTGGAGAGGTTTATGTCCAGCAGTTGACTTCCAATGTCTAGTATAATGATGATGATAATGATTTTTTTGAATTCGGTTTCTTTATTCCAACAATAATATTTTTTGGCAATTCGTTACCGAGTAAGATTGCCAGGGTTCGTGAGTTATGAAAAAAACTGGCATCTAATAATAATAGATGTTCTATATGTAAATAAAATCCTATTTTATGCTCGTGCAGCACAACTCACACCCACCCATATCGCGTTTCTACTGTGTAGTAGGATCAGGTGAGAGACTGCCGCATCATGTCGAGGTTACTGTGAGGTACGAGAAAACGGGTCGTAATTTGAGGGCGACAACCATATGTGAAATGTATTAAGCATACACCTATACTAATTTTATAAAACCAAGAGATTCGTATTCTGAATAGGCACAGAAACTATTAATTTAGTTTACCAATAGGACGCTACATTTTTCTAGAAAAACTTAAGTATTTTCTATTGACAAAGAAAATATACCTAGAATATGTAAACGGGATTTAAATTTTTGTCGGTTTGTAACAAATATACAAAAAAATATAGGAACACTTTAATTATTATTTTAAGTTACATTATAGCGAATAACAAAAACTTTATTTAATTACCATATTCTTACGGAAAATGGAACCGCGGGATGCGCCGCGAGTCGCATTACACACATCGTATATGAGGTAGACCTCATACAAGAGGTCGTCTGCATTGGTACTTCACACTCAACTATTTCTGTCGCCAAATAGCAGTGTTCGCATTGCCGTGAACCGCTGTCCATTCTGAAGGGTGAGAGAGGCGGTGAAATTTCTTGGTAACGTGGTATAACATCCTCAAGTCACAAGATTGGCAACGCGATAGTGATATCATTGTGGTATTACGAGCGTCTATAGGCCGCAGTGAAGCCTTCTATCACGTGGACTGTTTGCTAGTATGACCTCGTCGTAGACCTCGTCTAATAAAAAAAAAATTATAAAGGTCCATTCGTTAATTGCCGTAGCAGGTGAAGTCTGAGAGCAGCCCTAGCCCCTCGGCGTCGTTATGGCGCAACCCGCGTTAAGCTTCAGTGCACCCAGCGCGTCGTCTGAGCTGTGAATCATTCACGCATGCACGCCCAAATTCGCGGCAGGCTATAAATTTCACCTGATTGATCGAGACAGCGCAACTAAGACGCCGTTAATAGTTTTGATGGCACGTGGATAGACGACCCGAGCCATTAAGTATAGGGACTTTTGAATGGTACTTATTTTCTCGACTGAAAATTGAGCTGGATGCCTTTTACGACTGGTGAACTTTGTGCTGATACGCCAAAGAGGCGGATCTGGTATCTCCTTTAATAGTATTGGCAAAGAAAGATAATTTATTTAAAATAATCGTGCTATTTGTTTACCATTACGTCATTCTTCGATAATGAGCGTAAAGCACAAAACAACAGATTATTAAAAAGAAAACCGATGATTGAATAAAATGATTTGTGTTTTTAGAAAGAGAATTTTTGGATTGCAACTAATTTATCTATATTTATGTAATAGGAGAATCTGACTGATTAATTAACTGACATATATTAATATGTCAGTTAATCAATCAGACAGTCATATATTAATATTTGCAACTTGAATTATTGCACAGGGGTTCCTTTTATAATGAGAGGAGCACTAAAAAAGTTTGTTTTTTAAATTTACATCCTAAGGGGTAAAACCGGGGTGCAATGTTAATAAGAAACTACGTGCGTGAAACTGCGCTTGTAAGAAAATGAAACGAAATCAGTTTTAAATCAATAATTTAAATTTAAAAATATAATCTTTGCTTTTATAGAAGTTACAAAGTCCGCAATACTGTCTTTACTCTATATTATGTGATGAAGCAATTGTATATACGAAATTTAATCAAATAGGTAGCTTTGTGATTAGACCATGAGTGCGTAATACGCAGACATATACATTTTAATTTATAATAATCAACTGACTCGATAGTAATGATCCTATCATGTGCGCCGTTTATATGATGACTATTTGTGTTTGCTCTGTGTCTGGGTGTTATATTTGTGATTCCTATATTTTGTGATGTCCGTATCATATGCTGTGTTTTGTAGGCAGATCAATTTTTATGTTGCAGTGTGAATTTATTTAAAACCTAAAAAATATTATTTAAGCCTTCATTTCTTTACAATAAACATATTTTTTACAATAATAAAGTATTATTACATTTTCGTGTATGAATACAGTGTTAGTTATTCAGGCAGCGATAGTCACTTTTTGCGGGCACTTCGGAAGGAGGGATTGCATTATGCACGACCGCCTAACTCCGCCACGAGATCGGCATATCTTTAAGATCCCGCCGATAATGTAGACTGGGTAGTATTCCCGTCAAGTCGAAGAAAAATACAGTTCAATGCATTATGCATCGATCTACCGGCGGGGTACCTAGTGGAGCAATCTGGGAATGTTTGTAGAAGCAAATCCGTTTTTGATTTTGTGAAATAAGCTATTACGTTTCATCATATTTTGACTTGTTTATAATTTTTCTGTCAGTATTGAATAACAGTATTACGAATATATTTCCTTTCAAAGCTTACAATAGAAAATTTAGATAAATATTTTAATAAACCTGAAATCTTTTTTTCTTAACCAATATTTTGTATAGTTTTTTGCACTATTTACAAGATTATAATTAAAATCAACAATATTTCTCGTTGCTTAGTTATAATGACCTACCTCGATATAAATCATCATTCAAAAATAGAATCTATATTATCAGTCAATAGAGTTTTTATTAATTTTATTTCCTTTAGAAATGTATCAGTACTCTTCCAACCTTGGGGTATGAGAGTATATTATATTCACCGCTGGACATATACATCCATTGTTGATTTCTGATACAGCTGGTTGCGTATCGAGAGAGATACTACAGATTTTGTCAGATTGCCTGCCCACTTCGAGTGTGGACATGCTATTTACTCATATTCTGTAGATGCATATACCACGCTGGCCACGCTGCGTATTTTATATATAATGAGTTGTAATACTAGAGTCTTTTGTGTACGAATGCTCGCAAATGACTCGTTGTCAAACAATACACACACAATAAGTGTATTTTTTCACGCATTATTGCGCATTGGCCCGTACTGTTTCTATAGAAAAGTAGATGCGAAATTCCTGTGCGTTCATGCTTGGTTTCCCATATATGTTTCAACACTAATAGACATTCACGAATGAATTTCTTCACAGCACTATCAACAGTTGCGTACAATAGTTTGAATGGCGTTGCTATCAAAGGCACAGCCTTGAAAGAAGAAAGAATAATACCAAAAGTAATTTCAATTTGTCTTTTGATTTAAAGTTTCTTGTAATGTCATTAATTCAAGTTTAAATTTTGTAAGCTATCTATTAAGAACTACGTGTATTGAAAAAGGCGATCTTTTAAAAATAATTAAATTTTTTGCTATTTTTATTCCAGAAAACTTAAAATTGGCGTCTACAAAAAGTAAGGCCTATGTTTATTTAGATCACTAAAACGTTGAATAATTTCGTATCTCATAAAACATGTGCAAGCAAATTTCCTTACCCTAATATACCATATACGAAAATCCCGTAAGCAAAATGCTGAGGAAGCTCTTGAAAAATGATCGTTGCATTTTATATTGTCCCGGCATATTAGTTACACTGCCTTCTGGCTGCTCGATATTATGAAATATCTTACTCTCGGAAACTTTTAAGAAATTTGACGACTTCTGGCCCACAGGAAAATATTTCACTTCCCGGTCTGAGGTTGAATAAATTCTGCTACAGTTGAAGCTGATATTGGGATTCTTTGAATACCTGGAATATGAGCGTTGATGTCTGTAAGAATTCCTTTAGATTTTTTTTCAATTACGGTTGTAAATCCGACTTCTAAATTAATTTGCAAGAATTTTATTATTTTGATATATGTACAAGTACTAACTACAGGCATTTGAGGTAGACCTCATACAAAGGTTGTCTGCATTGGTATCTCACTCTCACCTATTTCTACTGCCAAATATCAGTGTTTGTTGTATCATTGCTGTGTTTTAGTTTCAGGAGTGAGTGAGGCAGGTAAATCACTGGGTAATGATACATTATATCTTCAAGACACAAAATTGGCAATTTGTTAGTGATATCCTTATGATATTACGAGCGTTTTTAGGCTGCAGTGACTCTTACTATCGATCACGCGTACTGTATTCTTATTTGTCGACCTGATGTAAAAATAAAAACAATATATCGATAATAATGCATAGAACCTCTAATTCACCCTTTTTCGTAGGGTACAATACAAAAAATTCAAGAGGTAAATAACTTCGGAAATAAATAAAAACAGCCACTAAGAAAAAAGAATTTAATTACATTTAATAACTAAATAAGCATTTTAATAAACAAAAGCACCAAGACAGCGCTAACAAGTTTAAGATCTGCGCCAAGGAATCAGTTCACGGCTAAGACATTTGTCGAGCGGAGTTGAGAGCGAATTAGGCAACCTCACGACAATATGGCGCCACCGTCCGCGTTGCTGGGCTGGATCGAGTTACTGGTGTTATATATTGGCACCAAATAGTGCTCAGTTTGATCAGAATTAGTCCATTAATTCATAAGAAATAATAGTTTGATAGAATTATGTTTGTCATTTGAATATTGCTTTGAGCTGCTAAACTTGAAGAAAATAAATTAAAGATTGTAAGATGCAGTGACTTTGAAATTAATTCTAGGAATAAAAATAAAGTAGTAGTGTAACTTATAAATTTTTTTTGTGAATAAAAGTACTAAAAAACTTTTAATTTGAAAGTTAACACGTCATAATGTACCATAATTTGAATAAGTATAGAAACTACATACAGTATTATATCTAGGCATATAAACGGAAATACCTTCAAGTTGTAAAGTCACAAATTAGCTGTATAATAGCCTAAAGAGTCGCGAAAATAATTGGATAGCATCTTATGCATATTGGAACTTTCCTGCCATTGTCAACCGCTTCCCATTAAGCGAAACAAATGATGTACTGGCTCGCTTAACTGATGCAGATAGGGTTGTGGGATATTGATAATTTATTTCGGTACGATGTTAATTGAAATGGAGAAATATAAATGGTTAGACAATGTTGTTTAAGGTCGTGGTACGGCTTTTGGCTTGAGGGGAGCTAGGCACAAAAATTACAATAAATATGACGCACCAAAGACATCAAATAACAAAAATAGATCAAGTTAAATAGTCGTTTCTAGGCAGAAAATAACTAAGATAAGTGTAAGTTGCGAATTCTTATGTTTGTATTGCTGTCCTTATCTTTTTTTGGACCTTTTTAGATGGACCTAATAATACTTAAATATCAGAAATTAAGACCAAATCGTTCTAATGCGAAATTACTGTTTTATGTTATTACAGTTGATGCTAATAAATAAAAATAAATACCAGTATATTTCTTTTATTTATGTGTTTGTATTATTTGTGTGTGTACATGCAGTTTATCCCACATCGAATGAACACATACCCACCTGGAGACTCGTTCTCTTTGCCCCGTTAATGACTCCGAAAATAGAGTGACAACGCGTATTACAACCATCCAAACTATTTAGACCTTTATATATATATAGTCATAAGAAAGTCATTGTAGCTGCGTCCTATTTCCAAGTGCGTCAGGGACATAGAACACATTTTGGAAGAACAAGAATTTTGTACAAATATTTTGTTGTATAAACATACGTGTTGTAGAAGACCAGGTGCGACCAACTTAGATATGAGGCTTGCTATTTACTGAGATACCAATACTCATCATTATAATATATATGTATATTAATATACCTATCTTGTACACCACGAGTGCCGTGGGGTACCGGCAAAGTAGAATAGTACCTTCTCATGAACCAGGTATTGTAAGAGGCGACTGAGTAACCAGAACCGACAGATGGCGGTATATCCATCAGGATATTGTAGCTCAAATGCATGGAATGGTGGGAATGGGCAGCAGCATCCCCGTTGTGAAAGCTGCGCTCTGTGATTGCCTAGCGCGGCAATTTTGGGCAAAACTCTCCCTTTCTTGAGGAAGCCTATGCAGCAGGTATGATGATTATGACACCAAAGGTCTGATCCCCACCCATGAGAAACATTTACATGATAAACACTAAAGTATTATATTTATAATTCCTTCGTTATCTGATATTCGTATCACATGTGCTTTAAGCCAGTTCAAGTCCGATCAATGTATGAGATGTGTAAGTTTATGTATGTAAAAAAAGCAATCATCAAAGCAAAGATACGTTTATATTTAGAAATTTCAGTTTATATATAGACTGTCTATGAGGATTATAAATCGCAGACTGTACTTTGAAAATATCATGTCAAAAGTTATGGGAAAAAATCCAAGGTCTAAACTACAAACCACATAGGAGTAGCAAACAATGTAGGTGTAAGTTTTACTGATAAAAACAGACGTGACTGAGCCCAATAAACTTTCTTTACGAAGATGCGACCAAAGCAAATGGTGGGACACTTAACCCAAAAGCTGAATCTTGCCAATTGTACATAAAGTAGGTTGTGACTTGCAACTACGATGTTTGACCCTTCCAGTCTATTGCTCGATCTCTTTTCTGGGAAATACACGCACTTTGTTTCCCGCATTTTACGGCGGCCCCCAAATAAATGGATACTATACAATACAAAATCTCTCTCTCACCGAAAAATGGGCCAATCTCAGTCCACCATTATAAATGATGAATTGATTTGCGAAAAAGTATTCAGTGTGAATATTGAATGCGAAATTTTCAGCTGAATATTAAAAATACCTGGAATATTAATGGCTTCGGCATATGAAAAATATTGGACGCAAAGTTTATAGAGATACATTAAATGAGCAAGGTTATATATCATAATTAAAAGAACATATCGCTCTCTGAATTAAATTGATTTTCGAGTGGGGCCCGCAGGCTCTCATTAATTGTCGTTTTTTAATATTAGAATACTTTACGTTATCTTTCTATTTTAGACATATCTGACTCTATCGTGACGTAAACTAATCTGAAAACAACAGAGTGATTAGCACAGTTCATTACAAAAAATCGATGAATTAATCGTTATTAATTTCTTAAGACTAATCGATTGGCCAGCATAATAGTCTAGAACAGAAATATTTGACGAATACGATTTGTAAACAAGTTTAGATCACGACCCGGTATGGTATGTGAGTGGCGAGGCGTGGTGCCGAGGTCGTCGAGCTGCGAAATCGAAAGTATAGAACACTCGGCTGTGAGGTGAACTAGTTGACCGAACGATATGTTGCGAGCTGACCCTCGTTTGCCTTACTAAGAGGGCATAAGTAAATCACGAGTTTACGCTAGTTTAACTTCAAGTTTACTTTAAAGAGAAACATGAATATATTCAAAGTATTCCAGCCTAAGACCCCGCTTATACTGTAAGTATAGTTAGTAAATGTTTTTAAATATAAAGTCTAACTTTTGTAGGAAAAATATAACAAACACAAATAAACGAGAACTAATTCAAATGTGGAAACAAAATTTTAACACATAATTTTAAAACATAATTGCCGCGCTGGGCAAGCGTGTTGGGAATCGCAGAGCGCAGCAATCGCGACGGGGATGCTGCTGCACATCCCCGCCCTGGAAATGAGCTGCACTGTTTCCGATGGTTATAAAACCATCTGTCGGTTCTGGTACCTTAGTCGCCTCTTACGACACCTGGTGCAGTATGAGGTACTATACTATTCTGCTGGTACCTCACGGCGCACATATTGTACTTGTAAGTGATGATTGAATTAAAGTTTCAAACAATGTATATTAAGAGAGATTATATAAATTAATTCAATCAATTAATCAATTCTCCAGTTCATGTCTGAACACAATCAAGGCTGTCTTCGCGAACATTCTACGAGTGTTTGCTCATTAGAAACTGTTGTTGCCTTTAGGCTTGTGGCGAATGGTACAGAGGTTACGTCATTATTTGAACACGTATATTATCCTATTTTTTTGCCGATAGGTTGCGGGCTCTATAATAACACTAATAACACTTTCTAGAAGCTTTTGTAGCTTTAGACAGGTTGTAGGGTGTTGCAGGAAAATACTCTTGGATACACCTCAATATAATCTTTCTATTAAATTAATAAGGCTAGAATAAGCCATAGAATCATATAACTATTTTGTCTATACTGGATTTATCTCAAACATTTGTTTATTTCCAGAATAATGGATCTTTTGCAGGATTACACGAGGTATCATTTTCTGTAATAGTTTATTAGTAAGTAGGGCTTATGGCTTGGCAATTATAGGCCAAATTTCCCCTTTTTGAGGAGGCCTGTGTCCAGAAGTGGGTGGATTTGCATGGCTGATATGATGATAATGATAATGAAGTAGTATTGTTTAAATTGTACATCAAGGTAACAAGTTCTAAACATTTCGTTGTTTATAACGACGTATAATTACTATTGTTCGTGCTTTTATTTGAACTTAGGTCGTTTTAGAGTTGCTTTATGTATCGGATAGAATTAGCCCGCAATAAGTCAGACTGTCATGTCTATTCCACGACTTATAATTCGAATTAAGAAAAGGTCAACTGTAGTCTAGTGTTACGTAATATATTGCTAGATTTTATGGCGTAGATATTCGAATATCTACGTTGATGTTATTACTAGAGTAAATAATTGTGTGGTTTTATAACCAATACTATTCATAGTCTCGTAAAGAAGATTAATGTGGTAGATCGGTGATAGTCATTAGCGTGTAATTATAAAGT
Source organism: Heortia vitessoides (assembly GCA_020976665.1). Classification (NCBI taxonomy): domain Eukaryota; kingdom Metazoa; phylum Arthropoda; class Insecta; order Lepidoptera; family Crambidae; genus Heortia; species Heortia vitessoides. The sequence continues at coordinate 8,664,865 of JACJUM010000875.1, forward strand.
ATTGCAAATAAATGACTAGCGGTTTGGTTGGTGGTGCTTAATTTGGAAAGTGCTTATTTGTAATGATTTGTCAGCAAGATGCAAAACTGGTACTCATTATCGGTGTTTTAATAAAACCTAGTTTAGGGCAACATTCACTAACGATCTAGTTCATTTACACCAAGAAGTTATACATAATAATTTGTATAGTTATATTTTGCAATATTTGCAAATCTGATTTTCCTGTTTTAATTTATTCACTAACTTCTGCCCACAACTCCAGCTTGCTCTAGTTTGCCTCGGCCGAACAGTTATATAATAACCGACAAACGGCAATTTTGAAATAAATATGCAATTCATTAAATTAACAATGTATTCAGTAATAGACTAATGACAAAGCTACTACTAACTATATACTCTCTCTCACTCACTTTCTGTACATGATTGATCTGTGAAATTTGACATAAAGACAAAAACACTTGACACTCGATTTAAGAGTTACCTACATGCCTAGATTGGGACCACTTAATTTTCTTTTTATAATATTTCTCAGCACTGAATTTATTTGAAATTATAATTGCTTTTTATATTTAAAGACATGTTTTAATGATGAAACTAACGAATGTATTTTTGTTTTTTACAGGTAATAATACTATAATATCTATAGAAAGAATACTGGCGGGATATTTTTATTAAGTAAGTAAATAATCTAGTTAATGTTTGCTATGAACATATTATTTGCTTCATATATCATAATGTCCAACTCGTGTTTTATATCCACGGCTTTATAACGTGGTTTATTTTATTTCTTATATTTTATATTTGACACAGAACATGTTTGTCAATTTTCGGACGGTAGTCGCAATGAGATACAAATATCGAACATAAAAAAACCGCGTTTTAAAGCCATCAAATTGTGTATTAATAAGTGTTGAAAGCGTGAATTACCGGCAAGGTACCGGTATATATAGCACTCCTCCCTCTGTAACAGCTGTCGTAAAGGGCTACTAAGGTACCAGAACCGACAGATGGTGGCATATCTATCTATAACAGTGTAGTTCAAATGCACAAGATGGGCATGGGCAGCAGCATCCCTATCGCGAAAGCTGCGTTTTTCGATTGCCAACACGCTTGCCCAGCGCAGCAATTGTAGGCAAATCTTTCTCCTTTTTGAGGAAGCCTATGTCCAGCAGTGCAAATAAAATATTAAATATTCAAAGTGATTACAAACACTTGGAATAAGATATGTCTTCTAAAAGCTTGCGAAACCTCAAGGGAGGCTATGGCCCCTTGCGATTGCCGGAGATTGTATGGGTTTGTTTTGTAGGGGAGCGCGAAAACAAAGTGAACGAGCATTATTTCCGGGCCTTCGGTCGCGATGAACCGATACCTCCTTTTATCTGGAACAAGCCTATAAATAATGATAATAAAAATACGTTATTATGTAAATTATTGATAGCTTCGGAAAGCCGATAGTACAAATTGTGTTGCGTATCATTTTAGGCGTAAATATTTTACTTTCCTTTTAATTCCGTAGAAGCGTGGCACATAAGGGCACAGAAACATCATTTTACATAAAAAAAATATCGTTACACGGCGTTTGTCTGGGATAAACATCAACAAATGTTTGTTTACTGTGTATATTTGATCTAGCTTGAAAGATACAAATCATAAGCAAAACAGCGTAATTCAAATGCAAAGGGCGAGGATAGGCTGCAGCATCCCCGAAAGTTGTGAACTGCGATTTTCAACACGCTTGCTCAGCGCGGAAATTATGAGCAAAAACCCTTCCTTGGAAGAGCTTATGTCCAGCCGTGGACTTGACTTGGACAATAGATGATGATGATAATGAAGACTGGACAACGTTTATCAAGTCAGCTAGTAATATTTTTACAATGAACATATAATAAAAATAAATAAGATATTTTTTATTAATCCGAAGTGATCTATGTAAAGATTTATCGTGTGCAGCCTACAGTTACCCTTTAGAATCAAAGTTACTATTAACTCCTTCACAGTCTTCAGTAAAAATCGTACTAGCGGTATGATGGCATACAATATTACACAAAGGCTCCTTAGTAATCATCATATCAACTATTGGATGTCCACTGCAAGACACAAGCCTCTCCAAGAAAAGGGAGATAGGTATTGGCTAAAATTGTCGCGCTGGGCAAGCGTGTTGGCATGTTGGGATGCTGCTACCTATCCCCGCGCTATATGCATTTGAACAACGCTGTTTCGTCAAATGTCGGTTCTGGTACCTTAGTTGCCTCTCACGACACCTGGTACAGGGGGAGGTACTTTTCTATTTTGCCGGTACCGCACGGCACTCTTTAGTAATAACACCAAGAAATATAAGTGTAGGTAGTATCAGTTTGACATCACGAAACTCACATTGACGGGTCTGTCTTTTTGTTTATGGCAAGACTTGAATTATCTAGTTGAGACAATTTTGTAGAAAATAGGAGTTAAAAGAAAATAAATTAAATGTTCATGCTCAATTTAAAAGAAGTTATCTAATTGAAAATATCACGGCGTTATAATAATGTTGTTACCAAACATGGCAAAGAATTTTTTTATTTGTTCTTGGCCTTGTTAACTGCGGACGAAATTAGGTAACATTTGAGTCCAATGTAATGAGTCGGCCTTCGGACAATATATCTCTGAGTTTAACTTAAAGTTTTTGTATCTTTCAATTATACCATTGTATGTTTTTTGACATTAACTGATTTTATATTTTTCATTTTCTTAATGATTGAATTTATACATTTAGCATCACATTTTTTGTAGACATATATTACACAACATTTGCTTTGTAAATGTTAATGATGTATTATATCTATTATGTATCTATTATATATACAGATGAGGTATTTTATCTATTTAAAATTTTACATGATGACCTCACTCTAACCTATTTCTACTGCCAAATCATTGCAAGCAGTGTTCGCATTGCTGTGTTCCGGTTCGAAGGGTGAGAGAGACAGTGGAATTGGGTAAATATGACTAGGTAAATCTTCATTTCACAGGGTTGGCGACACACTAGTGATATTTTAGTGATGACACGAAGGTCTATAGGCTACGGTCACGTTTACTATCAAGTGGACCGGATGCTTATTTGCTGACTTCATAATATATAAAAAAAATAGTTGGACTAACCGTTACCAGCGCTACGTGGTTTGGATGTTAAAATGTAGAGAGATTTCAATGATACCCAGTTCCATCGAGGTTATATTTAGCTAATTACTTAGCTAGCTATCTTAATGTAAATCATAATCATATCAGCCATAAGATGTCCATTACTGGATATAGGTCTCTCCAAGTAATCTCCAATAGGACCGGTTGTAAGCGGCCTGTGTCCAGCCTCTGATCCTGTGGTTTTAATCAGATAATATTATGTAAATACCTTACAAGCTGTCTTAATAGTTATTTTATCATAGACAATAAGAATTTTACAAATCTGTTTGGTTGTTATTGAAACCGGACAGTTTCAATAAAAAATAATAAGATTTTGTCGGCATTATTTCACTAGTACAATTAGACATGATATTTTCATATATCATCTTGCTTCCGTTTTAAAAGTAAATTAGTTTTAGAAATGCATTATTTCTAAATATTGCAGAGTATACTATAGATTTGGGAATCTATAGTACTCTGCCGGTACCACACGCCACGCATGCCCAGCGTGGCAATTATGGGCAACTACCTACTTTCTAGGGGAGGCTTATTATATTAGTAAAGATTAACTTAAAAATACACAGATTTTATATTTAATTTTAAAGTTATATGATTAGTTTTTTATTTAACTTACACTTACAAAAACTGAGTTAATGTAACCTACAAGAAAAGTTAAGTATGTACCACAAAGTTATCGTGTCACGGGCTATTAGTACCATTCGGAAATGTTACAGTATAATGTTTTCGTACATAATTAATGCAGGAGTTTCTTTGAAACAAAGAAGTTTACTGTAGCAGGAGCAAAGTTCTTCGCATCTGAGGAATTCTTGCATTAATGAGTTACTTAGAAACAAGGGCATGCCCTTAAAACGTGAGGGTATTTCGTAATTTCGCTTTCAGATTTATCTTATCGCTCGGCATCTTTTTGAATCGATGGCTACTGCAATGCTCCTATTTGCTGTCAAATAAAGTGCATATATAGAGTTCGTTAATTAAAAATATGCGTTATCATCGCATTCCTTATTCGTTTTCAATTTATGTTAAGAGGAACTAACCAAATTGACCACTTAGACCGAAACTCAATTGCCGCACGACGTTTCGAAAGTCTATAGGTATTTTCCAAATCTAGTTCTAGCTAACAATTGAATTGAGAGCGCACGTGTCAAGTTTATTGTCGTACCTAGCTATAAAATCAAAAATCTTACGATCAAATATATTTTTAGATTATCATAATAAAATCTTCATCCTCATAAAACCTGAGATATTTCATATTTAAATACGATTTTACTATGTCATCATCATCGTCGTCACATCAGCCATTAGAAGTCCACTGGTGGGCATAGGCCTCCCCAAAAAAAGGAGAAATTCGCCCATAATTGCCGCACTGGGTAAGTCTGTTGGCAATCGCAGAGCGTAGCTTCGCTACGGTGAAAGAATTTGAGCTATAAAGTGTTACAAATGTCGTCTGTTACGAATGGATATACAGCCATTTTTTATTCCTGGTATCTTATTCACCTCTTAAGATACCTGGTACAGGGAGAGATACTATTCTACTCTACCGGTAGCACGTGACAACGTTTACTATGTAAATAATAAAAAATACTAAGGTAAACGATTTCTAAATGTGTGATTTTAACATATTTAGGAGCGCACTGCGGTGTCTGGCGCGTGGTTCCTTAGCTAATAAGGAACTATAGCTTATATTATTTGTTGTTTTGATCATACAAACAAATAGAAATAAAATGTATGTAATCAAATAAGACGAGCTGTTATAAGCTAATATATAATAATATAATGCTAAGAAATCTCAAGCAATATCCATTTAATTATAATACTAATTTATTCAAAATTGTTATTTTATATATGGCCTTTGTCGTATGTAAACATTAGGCACCAGCATACAACTCACATTTATTTTATTACATATATAGGCTGCCCACTTAATTTCTGCTGCAATTACATGCAAATGCAATCAGATATTATACAAGCTGAACGAATTGATTAGCAAATCTTAATTTCAACTAATGTAATGACGACATTAGCCGAAGCTTCGCCGACTAAACGGTAAATGTGTAATTGGATTACACATCTTTTGATTTAGCATTTCAATAGTATAACCAATAGATGTTTCCAAATAATTGACCAATTGACAGTATGGTTTTTGGAAAAAAAGGCGGGTCAAGTTCGAATCGAATTCGCGCACTGACTCATAAATACGTTTGTAATCTAATAAATAATTTTATTTATAATGGAGTAAAATAATATATATATATACATATATATATTATTTAGCGCAAGACAGGATCACTACCATCTTCGCCATCGGGCCCGTCATCATAAAATGTATAAATAAGGTGACTTTATAGACAACGATGACTGCGAATGAAACTTGTCTATAAATTCAATTCAATTTACATTAATTTATGAAGTAGAATAAGTATTTTAATAAACATATTTTATCACTCACACAACAAAACACGCGTAAAATTTAACATGTCAACGTACACAAAAAGTCGTTTTATTAGTTATATTAAATACACGCGGCGTGCTTCCACCTAGCTTTCTTGATGTTTAAACTATATAGGAATTCTGCCTTGAGGTTCAAAATTTAGCTACGCAAGGACCTCCTTGTGTAGCAAAATTTTGCCTTTTAGCCTAAAATTGCGAAGAAGTTAACAAGCGTTTAAATTTGCACGAGCAACTCAGGGATCCGGCCTAAAATATTTTCAACCTCGTTAAAGTAATGGTAAAAGATTTATAACGATTTTCGTCGCAGTCAGCAACTCGCCGCGAATATAAAAGTTTCACGCGGTACTTCAACTTTTAAAGTTGGCTAATATTCCTATCGTAATAAATTTCCCAGATAGGCCCCTTTGATATCGTTAGAGAAATCATGGGGCATTAAATTCTTCCAGTTTTAAAAGATTTGAAGCATTAAAAGGCTTTAAGGGTGTAAGAGACCAAGAGGACATAATCGCTTAGGGTTCGATGATTTTCGAAGTTGAATACCTTTCAAAATATGTTAATTACTTGTACTCTGGTAAACTCGTACATCCATGTGATGTGTTCAAAATATAGTACAGTCAATGCCGGATTAGAAAATAAATAAATAATTCTTAGTTTTGTCATTAGTTTTTTTTTTTACTAACTTACTACTCAACGGCCTCAACGACTTATTAGCTATTAATAAATTAAAATAAACAAATTCACAAAACATCGCATACATTGACCTGACTCCAAATTAAGCCGTTTAGAGTACTTGTGTTACGGATATCAGACAACAGAGGACTCACTTCAATACATATATTCATCACCCAGACACAGAACAAATACAAACATCATAAAATAAGTATTTGTTTTGGATGGGAATCAAACCCACAACCTTTGACATACAAGTTAGGATCACTACGGGCCAGTCAGGAATATATAAAGTATTACCAATTGAAGTACCAAAATCATTATCAATTTCTTTGTAGACCCGTAATTCAAGTTTCATCCAATTATAGAGAGGATGCAAGAACGCCAAGCGCATCAACTGAGGTTTACCCGGCAAAGAGTCAGAATGTAATTCCGTTGCAACGGAGATACCCCACTAATTGGGTGGGTTGGGGACGTTAATTTGATAACCACCGCGCTAGAGTTTACAATATTTGCGGTTACCAACTAACAACGTGTTCGCTATAGTTATGACGACGATATTTTTGGATATGTCGCACACGTCATCGTATTAATTTGGATGAATTACAATTATACTACTTGAATACATATATTTAACAACCAGACACAGAACAAATATAAATATCCTAATATAAATATTTGTACTGGGTGGGGGTCGAACCTATGGCGAACAAAACAGGATCACTACCATCTGCGCCTTTGGACCCGTCAATATATAAATGTCCGGTTACTTTTATTTGTAATCAAGTTTAGTGTAGGTAGTGTATGTCCTTTTAACTATTTAAATTCTAAATTCGGTTTCGCGTAACAAAGATCCTTTCACATTACATTATGGGTTTAACTTTTTGTCCAATCCAATTTTAATATATTAAACGTTTATTTTACATAAGAATAAATGAGTAAAACTAGTTTACTGGAATATTTTGCAAACATAAAAATTAAAGAGAAGGATTTTTCACTTTGTCTTACACGATTACTCATTCAGACAACACTTTGCGTCCCCGTGTCCTTGGCAGCGCTTCGTTTTGAAGCGTCACGACCTCACCTGTTTTATAATTCAGATAGTGAGTTGGTTTCCATGTTATATCTTGGATCTTTAGAGCTGGGACGCACCTGATCCTGTATATGGGGAATCTTCTGCATTGTATTTTCTAGACAAGATTGTGCGATATTTTTTTATCCATAAAACGTTACGTCAAATCAATTACCGTCAAACAATTTACATGTTCGCTACTTACAAGAAAATCACTTTTTAATGGCTTTATAAACGCGGTTTATTCAACTTTTTAGATGTTTTGTTTGGCGTTTCTTTTATCTTGCGTTTTTAAAGCCTTTATTAATTTCATTTAAAAAGTAGATTTTTAACGGCTTTAAAGTCTTCTTTTAAATTTATTTTTTATTAACATTAACATGCTGCTATTTGCATATTATATATCAGTATATTGAAGAAGTGTATGTAAGTAGATGCTAAAGCCACAATATTCAAAATTTATCGGACCATATGTTAGACACACATCACAAGTACTGCATAAAATGGGAATATCCGTTTATCAAAAAAATTATTGATCCAGTTTCTACTTATTCGTTTTCGTGTCATAAAAAAACAAATGAATTTTCAAATATTAATTTACTGAGCATAATTTATATTGACGAACCACACCTCAATTTTGAATTAATATTTACAAAATATTTGATCCAACTGAACCAATATAATATCTGAAATATCCCGCACGCGTGTCCAATCAAATTTTATATGAATGGCCACTCGTTTGTTTTTAATCAAACGTTTCAATCACTGATCAGAATTTATCCCTTGATGTTATGTTATGTTGCCATTCACGATCCGTCAAAATATTTGTTTTAAATTTGTCCATTTCAAAGGCGAATGCCATTTTTATGTGCCCGGGGGCTTGCCTTTAATTTTGGTGAGTTTTCTTTACAAATTGACTACTCTACGGATTTATTTCTGTAACCCTCATCAACTTATGCTACATAAATGTGTATTTGCAGTGTATGGAGATTTAAGCAATCATTAATTCTTTAAAAGAATTTATGATTTAGAACGTAATTACATTTATATTTACTTAATATTTAACTTTTACTTATTATTTAAGTTAAAACAAATTTCAAATTGATTTAATCCACAATTTAATACTATATCTTAAACACGAATGGGTATCTTTTATTTATTAGGTTTTTCCGCATTAACTAGTGAACCAATTTTGATTAAGTGAAATGTGACCTAGCATGAACCTTAAAGAGTGACTAAGGCTAATTTTTATCCTGAAAAAGTTCCCATGGGAATAATTCTAATACACTGCGTGTTCTCCATATTGTGATATAAAGGTTATGAGTTAGAGTCAAGATCGGAAAGCTAGACCTATATTATGTATAATGAATTTACACATTTCATACATTGACCTGATTCCGTAATAAATCGCTTAAAACACTTTTGTTATGCTCATCAGGCAATAGAGAAATCAAAAATGGAATATTTAAATACATATTATAACAACCAGACACAGGGCAAACACAACAACACTTCACACTCATGAACAATTAAAAAATAATCATGTTCTTTCTCTGCACTTTAACTACATGCAGTTCAGATTATTATTTAAAAAAAATATGACACTAACACTTATTTTAAAATAATCCGACTCAGTTCGAACAAATATCAATAATTATACACTAGAACTAATAATATCTCCTATGTCGTATAGGACAGAGAAAAGCCAAGCGTCTCAGCATATGTAATATAAAAAACAATCGTAATTAATTTTTATATACTTCCATGATTAAAAAACTGCACCTAGAAAAAAGACCAACAATTATTATTATTGGAACCGACAGAGCTGGTCCGGTTCGAGGACAGAAGGTGATCAAGTGACATTAAAAAATCTTCCGTGGTGGTATTCAATGTGCTTTGTCATTTGCATATTAAACTAGTATACGAATGTCATGTTTTTTCCAACCAAATAGTTTGGTCATATCTTTTTGTAAACGTTGTTTCATAGTGAAACCTGGATTTCTTAATTTGTCATTAATGTTTGCTGATAACTAATGGGTAGGTAATATTTTTGCAAATTTATTTATTATGTAGTATTGTGTATTTATAGATATTAATATGTATGTTTTTATGTCATGTTTATTTACTTTTTTTAAATGTGCTAGTAGTTTATTAAAAATACAGGAAGCTACTATTAACATTTTCTTTGGAAAACAAGGCATTGAAACTGTAAGGCACTTGCATGAAGTTATAAAAATATAAGACAGAGACAAGTTTGAGTCTAAAATAAATGTACATTTTAATAATAATGTTTTGAGTTATTTAATAAAAGATGACTATTTAGAATTTTTTGGTCAATAATTTTTATTATAAATATACTTTACGTAAAATAATTTATAAGATTAATCATAAAACGGCATATACTATTAATTGTACATAAAATTAATTTTTACGGGGCTGAAGGCGCAAACGATAGATGCTGTGGGAATTTATATAATTTATTATACATTTGTTTGTGGTCGCAAATAGTTTCTAATTGATCGAAACAGTTTTTACTTTACATTTTTTTGTCCATTTTGTTTGTAAGTTAAAGTCTTTGACTTGCCATGTCTACATAATATACTTCGACCAATAGATATTCCATTGTTAGAGGACATAGGCCTCCTCAAAATAGGGACATTTTTACTCATGATTGCCGCACTGAGCAGGCTTGGTAGCAATCGTTTCGCAACGAAGATGCTGCTGCCCAATCACCTTGTAGTATTTAAGCTGCTATGTTTCGGAGGGATATACCACCATCTGTCGATTCCGCTACCTTACTCACCTCTTACGGTACCTTTATTAATTTGCTCCACAGTACCCCACGGCAATAATTACATACGAGTACGAAATAAATCACAAGTTATAAAATGTATTGTTATCTAGGAAGAGAAAATTCTAGCAAGACATTAATTTTACAAAGTACCTCAATATTATATAGGACATTAAATACCAAAGCCATTAACTGTTCCTGATGTTATGGAATTATTCCATAAGGCTCAATGACGACAACATATGGTGACGTCATAAAATATTGTAGGGACTCACGCTCATTAACTAAGAGAAGGCGATGATAAGTTTGTTTATACGTTTGGTAACAATATGATATATCCATATATTTTTTCCTACACAAAACGTTATGAGGCGCAGTACTTATTTAAATAACGTATATTTAATAATTACGTAATTTTTGGTAACTTATGACATAAACGATTTTACTTGTGATGTCATACGCTTAATGTAATCAATTTTAATTTTTATTTAAACGTGAGGTAGAACTCATACAAATGTCATCTGGATTAGAAGCTCTTCTCACCTATGTCTACCGCCAAATAGAGATACCACAAATTACTGGGTAATTTGTCTGCCTGGGTATTGGCTGCCTTGACGTTTACTGTCACGCGGACTATAAGCTTGTTTGTCTAAATGGTCTAATAATATATGTATATATATATATATATATTTCTTTTTTCTCTCTCTATATATATATATATTAAATATGTCATATAGTTACCTTTAAAACCTCCTTCATATTAATGCATCCATTGTCGACAAATCCAGTCGATAGTTAATAATAGCTTTATAGCAAATTTTAAAACAAATTGGTTTATTGACGTTCCGATACCTGAAAACAGACATAACACATGAAATTCAAAATATTAAATCCTGATTCCATGAAACGCATTCTTTATCACGAGCACATTTAATTTACGTCAATGTGTACGAAGTGTACCGTGCTGGAAACGTCACCATGTTCAAAAAAGGAATTCTCACGTAATTAATTTGCAACCCAGTCACAAACTGAAACATACATATTTACCATGGAGTGAATCAGATATGTCACTGTAATTACAATTGTCCGACGAGGTGACCAGCAATCATAAAGGGTTGCTGCGCTTCCTGGAAGAACAGAGCTGACAAGGATAGAGCCAATAAATACGTCCAAAAAACGCAAAATCAGCGCAAAAAAGCATTGAGTTGCGGAAACCTGCACAGGAATATTCTGTCCTAATCTAAATCGTCAGCCATGTTCACGCAATAGTACAAATGTTCTATACTTAATAAAAGAAAAGTATATAAAATCGTACTTTTTTAATGTCGTTTTTTGTTTCCTGTGATTCTATAAGAGTTTTTCTTTTGCGGTACGGAATCTTAAAAACAAATCCGGACCTGAGTATGTCTGCAATGTTTATTCTGCGATTTAAGAAACGAAGAATTATTTCCGAATTGGAGGCGTACATGAGAGTAAAATATACTAAAAGCTCATCAACGTAAACGCTCGCGTATGAACCGAGTGATGCCAGCACGAACTTATTAGTTCCCATAACCTTCCGATTATTCTTCTAATAATAGCACTTGCTGCTTACAAAACAGATGACGGCGACATCACAATGGTACATCACTGAATCGTCATTAAGCCACGCAACGCTTATTACCTATTACCCAACGTGTGTTTGGCACGTCTGAGGCAGGCCGGTTCGCAACCTTGCCCCCTCCCCTCCCCCGGCCCCTCTTCCCCTTGACTCACCGGGTACACTTTCACTCGGTCTTCGGTCTGAGTCGGATATTTTCGGCCAGCTTCGGAGTTATTTGCATAGCAAAATTTTTGCGACGAGAATGTGGACGCCGCGAGGTTGAAACTTTGTGGAGAAATTATAAAGTTATTGTCCTTTATGGTTAGTGTAACATTTTTGGGTCTTTTATTAATTTAACTGGTGTTAATGTGGAAGAAATACGGAATTATCTATACAATAAACATTTCAGTAGATCACGTTGCTATTTATTTTTAAAATAACCAAACGGTGTATATAAATGAAAATCGATAATTTATTAATCGAGCAGGAGCTGTTTTAAATTTCATTATGAATCTAAAACCGTTAGAGTTAAACTTTGAAGAATTATACCATCAGTTAAATCAGTAGTATAAAAGACAAAATATTTTTTTTTACTTTAAATTACCAGTTTAAGGAGTATTGGATCGTTTCGCATTCAAACATAAAAACATACGTTACTTTCGACAGACCCGAAGAGACTATTAGTAGTGTCTTGAGACAAGGGTCGCGGGTTCGATGCTCACCCTGCACAAACATTTATGTGATGATCAATTATGTTTGATATGTGTCTAGGTAAGTTCACTTATTAGATCTCTTTTAATCTACACAAGCGATTTATGCTACTTATCTCTGTCTAATAAAATAAGAAATTAAGTAAATTTATTATTATTTAATGGATTTATTATTATTAAATAAATGGTCCATAAAGATTGCACTTTTAGTGCACTTACATTGCACTAAAAGATTTATTTTTTTTTTAATTTGCGTTAAGTTACGGAGATTTAAGTTACGGAGGCTAACTCATTAGACCTGTTCCACGATTATGTTATTATATAGTTTTCAATATCATATTCAATTCATAGGTATTTTGAGTGGCTCCATTTCACTTCACCATCACCATATGAGATCAGGGGTCATTCACATCTGAATATAGACCTCCCAATAAAATCTTAATAGGAAAAAAAATAGGGCACACTTCATAAATTAATACAGATTTCCTAAGTAAGTATGAATATTCCGATCACGAAAGATAATTCGCATAACAGACGAATTACCATAAAATATCGGTTATTAACCGACTATATTTAATTAGAAATAATAATTTAAAAAAAAACATGTGGAGAAAACAAGGATGATAATAGAATGACTGCACAAACAAGACGTGAAAGGAAGAAAAGAACGATCGAAGTAAACATACCCTAACCAGGAAGGAAATGAACATACCTTAACCAGGAAGAAGAGGTAATAATGAAGGGCGAGGACAAAAGTACCAAGAATAAATGAGAATAAATGAGAATAAATGAAAGGATCAATTAATGCAAGGGATCAATTAAAGGAAGCGAGAGTGGAATGCCAAGATCAAAGAAAGTTGAGATCTATGGTATCTTCCCATCCTGCTAGGGCACAGGCGTGATGTATGTTCGTATGTTAGAGTTAGCCGTGAGGTACCGGCACAGTAGAATAGTACCTCCCTCTATACCAGGTGTCGCAAGAGGCGAGTAAGGTATCAGAACCGACAGATGGTGGTTCATCTATCCGACAACAGCAAATTATAGCATATACATGGGCAAATTCTCCCTTTCTTGGATAGGTCTATGTTTAGCAGTGAACTTCCAAAGGCTGTAATGATGAATGGTGATGAATTGTTTGTATGTAACAGCAACATTTCTTTTATATAAATAATACATCAGAAAACTAGATATGATTACCTCATTCGCCAATCATAACCGTTCAGAATAATCGCATTGAGTAATAAAAGATTGTCAGGTGTACCAGTTTTAGTTAAGTAACGTACTGTACAAGTAGAAATTAGGCACGCTGTTTACTAGTCTGAAGCGAAATTTGATATCTATAGCTGTATTGTTGCTATAGTTATCAACCTGTAGAATAATGATTTCATTTTAGGTAAGAACTCTTTTGAAGTGAAAGTTCTTAATCCTATTTAAATAATAATAATATGTGTAGGTATATAATTCTCAACTTATTTGTTTTATTCATACAACATCGCCAACATTGTCCTGTCTCTTGGACAAGTTGCTTAGATCTCTAGTGTCACGGATATCTGAGAATAGAGGAATCACTTATAACACTCAGAACACAAAATATACATAAATATTTATCATAAATATATATATATTGGTCATGGGTGGAGATCTAATTCACGACCTTTGATGTACAAGATAGGAACACTTCTGGATGCACCATAGAGCTTGTTAAAAGACTTGTTGTCATTCAAATGACTTCCATAACATTTTTCTCCCGTAAGCAAAAAAGAAAACTGTATGTAGTTGTGCCATTTAAGCTCAACGGTGCGTAGCAGACAGTACTAGAGGCGGTAAAGTAGGCGTAATTATACGAGAGTGGCGGCAACGTGCACGCTTTAATTTGGACTGCCGCGTTCTGTCGACATTTTTGTATGTGACAGACAAATCTGTTCCGTTATTTTACGATCGATAAAAAAAGTATGATTACCAAGTTGCTCAGATGAGCAATTGTTGTTGATAAGATATTACTATCATAAGTTGTAGTATTTACATGTATATTAATGTTAGATATTAGTTTATTTTAAGATTTTATAAAATATTACGAGCATTATACGCTGCATTTGCAGTGCCTGGAAAAGGCATTTACGTTATAAAATCACAATAAATGTAAGACCTTAAAATACATACATGTACAACGCAAATAAATATTTTAATTTGAATTTTACCTTGATTTTATATATACATTTAAAAGGAGAAGCTTACTGACTGACTGACATATCAACGCATAGCCTAAGCTATAAGAGTTAAAAATTTGAAATTTCGTACAGGGGTTCCTTTTATAACATTTGGGTGCACTAAGAAAAGAATTTTGAAAACTCACCACCTAAAAGGGTAAAACAGGGGTGCATAGTTAGTATGGAACTTTACTGTTGTTTTAAGTTACTTGAATGGTTATTTACTGAAAGCCATAAAAATGAGTAAAATATGTTTTCTAAAATTATCCCCTAAGGAAGCGCAAAGTTAATATGAAAGTTTTATAACATTCCGTGGGTTGTTGCTTGTTAATAAATAATAATAATAATTAAACATATTACTGACTGTTCAGATGGCGCGTTCGGAAGTGTTCCTAACTTTTGCGCTAAAGGTTTGTTCCTCACCCAGTACAAACATTTATTTGATGACCAATTTTGTTGTTCTACATCTGTGTGTTAAATATATGTATTCAATTTTTATATTGAAAATATATTATATTGTTAGTTAAGTAGTATAATTTTTTCAGGGTTTCAGACAATTAATTATTATTTTCAATTTGCACAGTACTAAAAATATCGTAAAATTATAATTACGCTTTTTATCGCTCCAAAAACTGTGTCAGTAGACACTGCGTCTAAACACTACAGCACTGTTATGTGTGTTCGTGTGCATCGAAACGGCGAAGAATTGCAGTTTTTGCATAAGTAACTGGTCCAGCTAGGCCTCTCGTAACATTGCCAAATCAATAATCTTTCAGCTTAACCGCCAATCAGTTAGCAATAAAATATTATTAATGAAATTGTATTGAGAAATCTGTTATGAAATGCGCAAACGCCGTGAAACAAATAACAAAATAATAAGTGTTCGCTCTCTTGCTAAGTCCGTGTAGCTTTGCAGTCCAGCTTTACAAAATGGTGTAAATACTTTCGATATTTGCCATTCTTGATTCGGATTGAAATAGTTGCCTTTATACCAATGGTGGCAATGTAGTACTGGCAGAACAGAATAGTATCTCCCCTGTACCAGGTGTAGGAAAAGGCGACTGAGGTACTAGAAATTGTCAGATAACGATCCATCCAAAGCGGTGTAGCTCAAATGCAAAAGGGCAGGTTTGGGGATTGCAGCAGCATTCCCTTCGATAAGCTACACTCTGCCACCACGCTTGCCCAGCGTGGCAATTTTGGACAAATTTTCCCTTTTTTGGGGAGACCTATGTCATTATTATTACGGCTGTATTGCGTATTGCGGCTAGAATACGTTAAATAGTCAGTTAATAAACGTAGCCAAACACCAACTTAGTGTTTTGTTATTTTGACGTCTTCCTGGTATGACTGCGCAGCATTTTTTGTTCGGTTGCAATTGTAAAGAAAAAAATGCGTATCGGATATGATTAGCGGGTAATTTATTTTGTGGGAACAATCAGTGAGTAACGATGTTTGCAAATGTTATTATTTAAGCAGCTGTAGTTTAAATTAATCCGTCTGTGACTGAAATCAATGACTGAAAGCAGAAAATTCAGAAAACTAGAAATGATTTTATTCTTCTATAAATTATAGCCCTGTGCTACCAGCAGAGTATACTACTCTGATGGTACCACCGTACCTCTTACTGTACCTGTGTCGTTAAACGCGACTGTGGTACCGAAACTGACAGATAGGGCGATATTACCACTCCTATATAGTTGATCTCAATATTTAGTTCGCTTCACTTCCACATTTATTTGGAGGGCGCTAGTGGCTTTACCAGACCAGGTCGACCAACAAGTACATAGTCTGTGTGATAGTTACCACAGCCTAAAGACGCTTGTAATATCAAAAGGCGTTAGCGCGTAGCTTTGTGATTAAGAAATGAAAAGATGTAATTACCCAGTAATTTCACTGCCTCACCCTTTCAAATCGAACATAGCTATGTAAATACTGCTATTTGGCTATAGAACCAAGTCAGAGTGAGGTATAAATGCAGACAATTTTTGTATAAAGATTATATTTTTAAACATTCCGGAATCCATAACCATGAAGAATGTTTTATAATTAGTTATCAAGCTTTTTAAAGAGATGCAACTAATTGTAAGAGGTACGTACTAAGTAGATAGACATTCAAACTTACGAAACTTCCTTAAACAAACAGACACCAATATATTTAAAGTACAGTAACATGGAAGTAAAAGGTCGAATGCATCGTTACATAACGATAAACATCAGTACGATAACAATACGCAATAGATGTCTGACCTTAATACTTGTATATTGGAAGACAACACAGCTTGACTGAGGTCATAAGATCGGGCTTGGTGTATTGAAATGGAATTGTAAATGTTTGTGTAAGCAAATTCAGTGAGCGTGAATATAAAAATAAGTTAATTTTGTTGATTTCTGTATCATTTAATGGACGTATAATTTGTTCTTTTTACGTCCAAAAGTTAGCTTTATATGAATTAATCCTACTCATTTTATAAACTCGAAACTTTGTACGGATGGATGGATGTATAGATGTTTGTTGTTCTTTCACACCGTGATAGCTAAGCAGATATGTATGGCATTTGGCACAGACATTATTGATTGGATTCGAGTAAGACATAGACTTTTATCCGGAAATTTGTTTCAGTGGAACAAATCTTAGACGGGCGGAAATGACTTAAAATGTTTTATTAGACGCAAAATATTACTAGCAACGCACCGCGGTTTCACCCGCGTTAAGTTGTTGAATTTTCATGCTAACTCTGCGCTTCTTCTAGAGATGCAGAGTTAGCATGAAACATTAAGGGGTGATTTAAAAAAAATACATATTTTACATGTATTTCATGACATTCAATGAAGAATCTTAATAGTGAATTTCATTCAAATAACTTTAAAAACAGCTCAGTCTTTTACTAATTTTGCAACCCCGTTTTATCCCCTTACGGCCGGGCCGGCTCTTATCACCGGCAAAAGGATGTTTGAAAATCATCATTTCCCAGTATACATTCTTAGTGCTCCACTGTGCAAATATTCGAATTTCTAGATTATTTCTGGGTGTGTAATTGCTTGACAGTATTGCAGCTCGTAATTCCATAACAAAACACAATCAAAATCCTATTGAAGTTATTTGACAATTATAAGGTAAAAGGTCAAGATGGTTTTTGCACTATTGTAAATTGAGAAATCGTGGTCTATAACCACTTATGGTGTCAAATAGAACCTTCATTGATAAATACACACGTGTGAAGGCTATCGGTATTAATGTATTTTATGCATGTCTACATTGAATTAACGACTCACTAGTTTTGATATAACAATAAACTCTTTAAAATGGCTTTAAATACATAATGGCTTTAAATATTTTATATTCTTTAGTTGGTAATATCCAAGTGGCGTAATTACTAAATAATTGTCTTGTTACTTTATTTATGCAATATATATGAAGATAGGCGGCAATAATTTTTTTATGCCTTACGTGTTTAATGTTAACCTCTAGGCAACTGGTAACGCTACGATTAATGATTTTATTTATTATTTTGCTATCGAATAGTACAATTCAATTCAATTTAAAATTCGAATGTACATGATACTTAACTAGATCCAACATTTAATAATTTTTCCTTTATTATATATATAAATGACAAATGTACCTTATCTATACAATAAATACATATGAGGTTACACGCAGGTATGGCTAGACTGTCAATTCTGTTTTCAGGAGCCAGAAAATTTTATGAAAATGCTAGATTAAAAAAAAAACTTAACCTTACACCTCTTTTGACCTCATATCGTTTGACGTAAATGTCAGACGTTAAAGAGGTGGCGCGTTGATAGAATGCGTGAGTTGTAGTTGAGACAAAACGAGACAACGTCTGTCGGGTCCACTAGTATTTTGAATTCATGGCCTTATTGCACTGATATTAGTGTTTATGTTATCATTACTAAACTGCTGTACAGTCTATCCTAGTGTTAATCCTGATTCTGCTATTATTTAAGCATCTTTTATTTCATTTTATTAAGCATTCTTTTTACATTTTCAGCTGGCCAAGTTTTGTGTTCATATTTCATCTCCTGATAGCTTTAAAATTTCCTATCTTTATATATCCAAACGAAATCTATTATAAAAATAGTGATTTTATGTCACTTCTACAGATAATGAAAAATAAATAGGTGAGTTCCTTATTGTTATTATCACAATTTGATTTTGATTTGAAAAACCGTCCGCCCATGTGAATCTAAAATCTTATCTAATATTGAGTATAGCAGTGTATTTTAAATATATTTATTTGTTCTATCGACAACAAAACGATTCGGAATACATAAAAGTGAATATGTACAAGATTATATGTGATTTTCAAGAAGGCAACTTAAATAGCGTAAAGAGCTAATTAAAATTTATTTAAAATTGAAATAAAAGTCACAGTTATCACGAGACAGTGCAAAAGATTTTACAAAAAAATACTACATTCTTAATAATTGGTAAAATATAGTAAACACGAATTTATATCTTGTTAATAAATAAAAATTAGTAAACTAGTACATTGTATTAAAATGAGTAAATTTTATCAAACCGTGTTAAATAGAATAATGCTGCAGCACATATATAACTTGAAAATTAAACTCATCTAAACAAATATCAAAAACAATCAAACAAAATAAACTAGAATATCATAAAGTCGAGGTGAGGACGGCAATTTTGTAAATTAGTATTGCTAAGGTCATCGTGAACTTTCAGGCTTCATCAATCATAATCCGAGTCTAGATGTTTAATTTAAAAGACGTCTGAGCCTTAAAGGCAAGTTACATTAATAAAACAATTTATATATTTAATTGTTTACCATTTCAATAACTCAAAGTGACTTTTTCATACATAGAGACGTACTTCATTAAAAAATAATCAACACAAAGAAACACTCATTAAAAAGATAGACAAACATTGAAATATCTATTGCGTTGTATTTTTGCGAAACGTTTCTGAAGGTCAGCATCCTAAAAATCTGCAGTTCCTATTATATTCGCGTACCGAACGGTATTTTCTAAATAATAAACAAATCTATTAACAGGCATGACCCAAATAGGGGCACACACGACAATACAGCGACCGTGAGAATGTTTCATAACATCACAATGGGGGCAATTTAAATCTACCTTTAACACGCTTGGACTCACGTTATTTGCATGTAAGAAACCGCTTTGTTTTATAATGTCCATTGCAAAGCAATTAGCGGTTGACATTCCATGTAAATTGAGCAACAGTCCAGGCGAGGTCGAATTCTTTAAGGGCTTGTACTTACGAAGTTATTGTGTTGTATATCTTTTTTAATTTAACTTAAAAGCTTTTTAATAAAATAAAAGAAAATACAAATTATTTATTTTAGCTTTTTGAAATTCAAAATAAATACTTCCACCATATGTCTTCTAAAATATAATAAATATGAACACATTGGATAGAGATAATATCAGAATGCTATTCAATGGTGCCTATAATTAAAAAAAATTGCCGTGTGGTTCAGGTAAAGTAAAATAATACCTCCCGTTGTACCAGTATCGTAAGAGGCGACTGAGGTACCAGAACTGATAGGTGGCGGTATATGCAGCCAAAGCAGTTTAGCTCAAATGCAAAGAAGCAGGAATGGGCAGCAGCATTCCCGTTGCGAAGCTACGCTCTGCGATTGCTATCACGCTTGCTCAGCGCGGCAATGATGTGCAAATTTACCCTTGCTTGGGGAAGAAGATCGTAGACATCTTTCGATATAGAATATCTTATAGTATCATTCGATATAAGGATATTTATCTCAAATATTCGTAAATTCAATTAGGTATTTCGCGAAATCCCCCGAGAACTGAGTCTAATATTCTATGCAGTTATCTACTCGTATTTACCTTTCTACCAGAAGTAAATGCATAACCCAGTGTCGACACACATCGCCACTACCTTGTTTGGTACCTTTGACCTAGTTGAATCAATATAGGTTGTCTACGGCTAACAAACGGGCTACTGTGCATACAAATTAAGACATTTAGATGCCCAGCTGACACTTAACCGTAGAAGGAAACGTGTATTCCCTGACCCAACAAGCAAACACGTACAAAGAAGAATGTAACGATAAATCAAAAGTACTTTGAATAAATTAGCGGTAGTACAATCGTGGGTATGATAATAATCCAGTACATCTTATAACTAAAACAGCAGATTGTTTAAATAACCACAATAACATGCGAATATATAGAGTCCGGTTGTTAGTAGGGCCTAACAAAAATCTAGTTCAATATTTTCGCTGAAATGAATTGGAACGATTTTCTGGACAAACTTCGTTGCAAAATGACTGAAATTTCAAAAAAGATTTTTTTTTATTCTTGAAACAAAAGTCACATAATCTGATAAAACTATCAGTTTCAAAAAGTTAGGGTTTGACAATGAAGTCGACAATAACACAAACTAAATTTTCTTAAGATTATACTTTAGTTTCTACGGAATTATTCGATACAGACACAGTTTATGGTTAAACTTAACAATAAAATAAAATTGTTTTAAGTTGAACAACACGCATGTGATGTTTACCTGGTACTTTTAATATTGTAGGTGCATTTACTTTTAAATCCATTTACCATGGACGCTTGTTTTCAATTTGTGTCATAATTAATCGTCCTGAGACAATAGACACTGGAAATAAATTGTACAGTAGCTAGTAAAATCTGTATAGCAATTCAGACATTGTAGAGTGAGTTCAGTCAAATTTTCTTTTATTGCGAGCAAGTGCCCTTACGTCACAGTCGATTTGTTGATAGGCACGCTCCCTTTGTGGGCCATTCTCACTTTGTAGAGGTATTTCCTTCCTTTAACAGGAGAAAGTTATTATATTTCTGTTGAGATATTTGCTACCCTCCTTCACTGCTGCTATATTTCTTTTTAAAGTATAAAATGGAATGTCTTAGGTTACAAAAGAACCTTTTCTGGGAATTACTTTTCAGAACATTCTTCATATATTTTTTTACAACATATTCATTTACATTTTCAAGTTATTAACAGCACTTATTCTTATTAGAAAAATTGCATTTTATAATTATATATTTTCACGTAGCGGCGCTTGTAATATAAATTCCTTCACAGATATATTATTTTAAAGATCGTACATATTTAATAAATGATTATACTAATACAGTCCACGAAAAAGGTTGTCTGCATAATTCGATTTATTGTAAAAGCTAAAACAGTGGGATTATCATCATCAACTTTCAATGTATGTATATCCAATAAACAAAATTATAAATGTTTGAAGAATTAATTCAAATATATTTTAGTAGCGGTAGTTAAGTTCTAAGAATTTTTTATGTAAAAAAATTAAATTTTATCGAAACTTATTAATAAATTATTTATAAGCTCAAAAGTAACTGGCTAGCTAAGAGTATGCATATTATTGAACAGTTAAATTGATGATTGTCAGGAATTGTAACAAGTTTTTTAGAAAAAACGCGTCTCCAACCTGGAGCCTTTATTATTCTATCTCTTAATAATAACAAAAATATTGTGACCCCACTACTTTACCCTGTATAGATAGGCTATCTATTTTCTTAGTTTCTCATACTGTGGTTTGGGTTAATAATAATTTTCATATCTTTTTACTTTGGAATAACAATTTGAACATGATGAATGCTTCTTATTATAATATAAACTTAAAATAATATATATATTTATTGTTACCAGTTTTAATAACTGCTGTAAATACAATCTCCTAATAATGTTATTGTTAAAAAATATTGTAGACTATTATTTGATCAACAAAACCGTGACCTTTCTAAGTATAATTATTTCAAACTCGAACGGGCTAATGCGGACCGCCTTTTTTCAACATAATTACGATTATCAGCCAAGATAATAATAAATATTTAGAATGTTCTAGTTTTACGAAATTCATTTTCATAATCAAGGTTAACTGTTATTTAAATAGTAAATTTCAAATTAGATGTTATCTGAGTTTGAAGACCACATTTTTAAATATTGCGATAATACATTCGTAAAATTGTAAAATATTTTAACTTTTAATGAAAATTTTACTCTTTTTTTTCGTTGGGATAGTTAAATTATTATTTATTTTATCTTTATCTTTTATATCTCACAGCAACGATCATTATTGTACACCCAAATATCGCTTTAACATTTTCACCAGAAAACATAAAATATATGAAATATTAAAGCAATAAAAATGTCCACTATATTTTGTTTGTTTCTTCCCTTACAAATACACTAAATTAATTTGGAGTACGTGCAAAAGTATAAAAATAATTTGTAGTATCGTGTTACACCCTGCATTTTCCAAAAAGGACGCAGATAGAACGCAATTATTATTTAAAAATTTACTTTTTCCAAACTCAACCGGGAAAATTGCCGGACTTGCCTGAGCCTGTGAATTCTGCCTATGTCAAATAAGTATTCTTATATTTTTTATTGTATCAGTCATCGATAACAATCTACGGACACGTGTTTAAACAGAGAGTCGGAATACATTACCCAGTTCTTTTCTCAAGCATGTCCCATTTCTCTTGTAGATAAATATAATTTACTCGGGATCAGCTCGTTGAATTTGCAACGGTTTAGTGCTTCTAATACAGAATACGGACGTGATGGAAAAAAATAACGAGAGAAATCTGAAGATACGATTTTGATAACTTTTGTTCAAATAACAATCATTAGACCGCATATAAAAATAATTGGACGCCTTTTTAAGAAGCTGTAAATGTTATTTCAACCTTAAAAAAGCACTCCCTATATTCTTAGTTCGTCACATTTTTGTGATCGGCCAAGGTTCGTTCTATAGTACTAACATGTCCTCTCAACCTACCAGCGTTTCATTGTAGCATATCAGGTGTTTTAGTGAACCGACACTGAAAATGTTGCAAGTTCATTTCATGAATGTTTATTTACATGTGATGCAACTGGTATAAAAGCGTTGCGTCAGCGCACTTTGCATATTACATATTGTTTAACTTGCCAGAACTTGTTTACTGTAATCGTATTTACAAAACAGTTTTTACCGGATAAAAAAAATCGTTGCAATTCAGTTAACGAAGCAGATTCGAATTAATCTGTAATTTTAAATATGCTGAAACATAAAAAAATGTTTTTGTTAAATAACGTTCTTGTATCGTTTTCTTAATAAAAGGTAACCTATGTCTTTGTCTATAACTCTGGCAAATAGTATCTAAGCAATTTAAGACCGGTTGAATAGTTAAGACGCAAAAACTCACTGTTATTGTTTTTAGAGTTATTTTGTATTGTTATTAATAGTAATTGTTACCAAAATATATTAAAATTGTTTTTTAAATTAATTTTGGAATAGTTACCCGATTCGGTCATAAGATATTTGCAGTAAAGGTCCGTAAAATCATAGAGTTAAGTTTAAACAAGCAACGATGAAGAATATATATATAAATAAATATCTATTTGAACCATGTCGTAGTTAAATAATATTTACCCTCATAAAAAAAAGGTTTTTTTTATCGCAATTTTAATGAGATCGTCAGACCGCTCTAGTTGGAACGCAAAGCTCGATCGCATGCTGTCAAATAATATTTGTATGTGGTGCCGTTGTAACTTATAGCTTCCATAATACGAGTGAACGCCAGAACTCTATACTCTTTTGTTTCGTAATAATTTATGTTTTATTTCTAGCTGTAATAAAAATATCAGGTTATTAATTTACTTACTTTTTTATACCTTGTCATAACGACGTCAAATTTTAGTCATAATACTGATAAGCTATTGTTTTACTAATTAAAATGTTTATAATATGTCTGTATTTCTAACCTCACGATATATATTGCTTATAATACCTATTAGTGGGATCGTTATCACAAATGCTTTGTATCGATTTATGTATATTACACATTACAAGGACCACTGAAAATAACTCTGTCTATTTGTTGCGCTTTCACACTAAACCGCTAAACCATTTTTATTTAATTTTGGTAGGTATAAAGATAAATGTGACCTTAGAAATTGAAACAGGTTACTCGAAGTTCTTATCCAGCATATAGCCTACTTATGAAGCCGATTGTCCTCTAGTTGTATTGAAGTGTATCCGATGCGTGCATGCCGAAGTGCCGCCCGCCGGCGCGTCTCGGTGTTTGCGCGAAACGGCTCGACGGGCCGGAACGCCGCTTTCACGCGCGGCATCGGCATCTCAGCGTGACGTCACGACACGTTTCACTACCTCCAATACCGGTGCACCTGACATGTCTATACTAATATTATAAAGAGGACAGCTTTGATTGTTTGTTAGTTACGGTTTAACTCGAAATCTACTAGGCCTATTTTAAATATTTTTTTACTATAAAATAGCATTCTGTTTATTATTGTTTTATACTGTGTAACATAGACGGCCCCGATGGCGCAGATCCTGTCTTATGCACCAGGGGTCGTAGGTTCGATTCCCACCCAGAGCAAATATTTATGTGATAAAATTTGTATCTGGGTGTTAAATATATGTATTTAAGTAGTATATTTGTGATTCCTCTGTTATCTGGCATTCCTAGCATAAGTGCTTTAAGCGACTTACCACGGGGTCAGGTCAATGTATGAGATGTGGGTATTCATTATTTATTTATAAGCTATGTTTTATTCTAGAAAGAATTATAAAACCGCTATCTGAAATAGAAATATATAAACAGTATTTGTATTTTTCTACGTTTGTGAAAAATTAACACAGAAATTAATATTATTATTAAATATTAATATTCTTCAATATATAAACATACTATACAAAACGTTTAAATGTACCATTATGTTTTTATGTTGTTGCGAGTAGGCATGTACTTGCAGACATAACCCAGTCTAGGGGATTTTTATTATTATCTAAGAATATGATGAATAAGATAAACAAGTAATATAACTATTATTCAATCTTGCACGTCCTTAAAATTGTATTAAAATTTTGTTTATTTATTTTCTCTATAAACTTTATATTTATAAAAAATACATGTTATAGGCTATACATCTGGAGTTTTACGTTTATATATAATCCGTATTTTGTTATTTTTTAAACAAATAAATAAGTTTTCATTATCATACCAGCCGCTGTTCGTCATCTGTTGGACATGGGCTTTCCTAAAAAGAAGGAATTTTGCCCATAATTGCCGCGTTGGGCAGGCGTGGTGGCAATCGCAAAGTCTTGCTTCGCATCGGGAATGCTGCTGCCCATTCTCGCCCTGCAACAATTGAGCTACAATATTTAGGATGACATCTGTCGGTTCCGGTACCTCAGTCGCCTCTTACGACACCTGGTACAGGGGGAGGTACTATTTTACTTTGTCCATACAAGACAATAACACGCAAATAGAAAAACTTTCCTATTTAAAATAAGAGTGTTTGATAATAATTGGATGGTATTCCAGAACTGTAAGTCGTAGGAAAAAAGTGTTATCTTCTAGGACTTTGGAATATTCACTCACCCGGTATAGATAACAAATACGAATATATCGAGAAAAGGGAATACAGCGGAGTACATACTTAAAGGCTATGAAAGGAAAACATTCCACAAAACAGGATTGATCAGAAAAAGTTGTTTTGCAACATGCTCTGACAATATCTTAAGGTAACATGTTACTACTCGCAGATGACTGTCTTTCACAATGGCGTATGTGGGAAAAATAGAGCAAGAACATTAATTGCAGACAGCGGTGAGATTAGGACGTCATTCTTGTTTTTAGGAAATTCTTAAGCTGCTAACATTATTGTAAATAAATCTTTTTATTTTATTTGGCAACCCAACAGGATTTTATTACCGAGCCCAAAATATTCTTACAGACTGAAAGATACATTATCGACAAATAATATAATCTACAATTATATAATTTAAATGAAATAAAAATTTACACCACATTTCATAAGTTGAACTGACTCCGTAATAAGTGGCTTCAAGAACTTGTGTTACGAACAACAGAGAAATTGCAAATAAAAAAGAAACTTTGACACATAAAAATAACACCCAGACACTGAACACATACAAAAATTCATCAATATAAATATTTTCTGGGTGGGGATTGAGCCCACGACCTCTGGCGGACAAGATAGGATCACTAACAGCTGCGCAAAGAAGTCGTCGAAACGCGTGGTTGCCCGTAATCTTATTTATTTGGTCATTTAAAACGTAAAATTGTGTATGCGCAAGCAAGTACGGAGACAGACCAGGCTTTCATTTATTGAATAGCAAACACGCCTATAGGCGAGCCAAATACTTACTGCATGTAAGACGTTTAATGGTAGAAAAAGTAATTGAGAACAGTTGTCAGATTTGTATAGATCGTACCAAGAAACTAGAAATTAAGTACTTCGCATACTATCAGTTGCAGTAGTCATTAAATAATATTTGTTGCCCGTGCCCGACCTCGCAAGTCACAAACAAAGAAATAAACTAAGTCAAGATACAAACCACTCTCGGTCTTGTCGTAAACACTCCCCCTAAATAATTAGGACGCCAACCCGAAACAAACGTCAACAAGTTACCGAGTGACAGCAAACGTCAGCTTCTTTGTAGCCCCTCTAGCCACCAATCGACCGAGTTTTCAAACTGTCTTAAACTTTATATTGCTCTAACAAATGCCAAAAACATTGTGACATTGACAACTAAATCGTTACCTTAATTGTATCTCACAGTAATTTAGCTGGTCGTTTAAATAGAGTTGATAAAATCACTAGTTATTTATGCATTCATCATTTAGTGATTGCTTCGGGAACCAGTTAAGCAGTTGAAAACCTTTTTTTTTGTACCAGGTACCGTAAGCGACTAAGGTACTGCAACCGACAGATGGTGGTATACCCATACGAAACAGTGTAGCACAAATGCACATGCAGAGAATGGGCAGCTGCATCCCCGTCGGCGAAGCGACACTCTGCGATTGCGATTACATTCGCCTAGTGCGGTATTTATGTGCAAATTTCACCGCTTTCTTGGGAGAACAAATTCCCCCTTTCTTGGGCAACCGACGGCTGATAAGACGATAACATGATTTATGCACAAACTTGATATAAAGCAACTTCTAAATATACCTCAATCAAAACAGATTTGCACAGATGCACAGATTTCATGTGTGACTCGAATTCGTACCCATTACTTTCCGAGGGAATATACTTCCAAATATAATAAACAAGAGACAATTAGTTTATTTTTGTTAATTACTATTATTAACAAAATAAAAAAGCACTTTGAATATAAAAAAAACATCATATATTAAGTAATAATAAATATCTCAATTTAAGCCTACATTTTAGTAATTAATTCGATAATTTTACGATTAAATAGTTTTCTGAATAGAATAACTTTTGTAGAGCGATTATGATTTTCGACGAGTTCAAAGTGAAAAACTTTTATTAACAAAAGCCACACTGTAAAAGTTATTTAGAGTTTAATATCATCTTTATGAATTTACATACTTTTGAACTTTATCAATTTATTATATTTAATACAAGAGAAATATTTACTTACAGCCTTCATATGAGACGAGAATAATTAGGATACTAGAAGTTATACTTGATATATATATATATATATATATATATATATATATATATATCTTATACAAAAGTCGTCTGAGTTGGTACCTGACTCTTACTTATTTCTGTGTTTGCATTGTTGTGTTCCGGTATGAAAGTTAAGAGAGACAGTGTTATTACTGGGTAATATTATACAATATCTTTAAATCACAAGGTTAGGAAAGCGCTAGTGATATCTTTATGACAATACGAGCGTCTATAGGCTGCGGTGACTCCTACTATCACGCGGACCGTATGCTTATTTGTTGATTTAGTCATATAGAAAAAGTTTTGAAAAATATAAATCTTCAAAGAAAAATATTTTTCAGCTTCTCCCATAGGTCCTACTTTATATTCTTTTGTGCCAAAATTTGCAATACACTTGTCGCTTCCTATCGTACCCGTTAAATATGGCTGGGAAGTGGGTCAACTGAACGCCAAGCACTTTGCCCCTTTTAGCTACTCTTTTGGGAGTAGCAAACGATTGACATACGCTAACGTTCATCTACAGAGTTCACGAACGATTTCCACGTATTTTCTACTCTGGTATATTTTGTTTGACGAAGCTTTGTTACTGGCTCGGTTTCTTTAGTATGTACTTCTATAACATATCAAACAAGAATATTCACTTGACCTTAGTCATTTCGTAGTATTATAAGTTAAAAAATAGAATTTCAGCATGGTTTAATGAGTTGTGGAAATTATTTTTAATGCCTTTTATCATTAAATGAAATATTTTATAAAATAACTTCTTAAATGAACTATTGTATATAATATTGTTACTAAAATATATTTATGGCATCAAGTGAGCACCGTAAGAATAATTCAAATTGTTTAATATATAATTCATATTTCTTTATACATTCAAAAAAATATACGTCACTAAGAAACCTCATCTATTTGTAACTTTTCTTCACTATTCGTCGTAGATGCTTATTTTTTTTTATTTACACTTAGTCAAAAATCAAGTATTCCGTCGCGTGATAGAAAGCATCGTGGTAGCATACAGATACTCGTATTATCACAAAGATATCACTTACGCGTTGCCAGTCTTATGACCTGAAAATATTATGTCAGTTTACCCAAAAACTTTACTGCATCCTCACACCGGGAAATAGCAATGTAACACTGCTATTTGGCGTAGAAGTAGTGAGAGCAAGCTAAAAAAATAATATATCGAATCCTTGGTATTTTACAAACTACTAAAACAAAAAGGATCACCAACCCCTCTCCAAGGGTTGTAAAGCAGTTACTAACCATGTTACAAACATAAGACCAACTAGGTCATACTCATAACTCCAAAATGTATCGGCCAGATTCACAACTGTCAGTAATATTCCAACTAATGAGTGGTTAACGATTCTAACGGACATTATCGTCTTGTTTCAGATGTGACGGTGGTGCCAACATGGTGTAAAGTACCCGGGGAGCGTGCCAACTGCAGAGCTAGCAATGGAGATGTCCCGCAGCGAGATTCACTGCAAGTTATAACTTAGTACCGATGATACGGTGAGAGCTGACCAATCAAGATGGGGCGACGACGTTGGAGATTCGTTACGATCGCTTCGTTCCTGCTTTTTATTATAAAAGAGACGCAATGTCAAGGTATGTTTACTAATTGCTTTCTATTTCGTCATTATTTTTATTTGTTCTCTTATAAACTTTGAGATATGAGCTGGCATTGTAGTTAGGTTTATTATAAAATTCTTAGACGTTTGGTTAACAATCTGTCTTAGGTAGGACTAGTATAATTAACAGAATGATTTTCTAAATAAACGTGACAGCATGGACTTGCAAAGGTATGCCAAGCAATTTTTGACCTTATTTTAATCCAGTTAAAATGCAAAGATTAAGACGATATTGTACTAGCTTCTAACGGTTTCACCCGTATTAAGTTGTAGAAATTTTAAACTTCATACCTATCTTTTACCCCCTTAAGGGATAATTTTCGAAATAATATTTTACACGTGTTTTATAACTTTTAATAAAGAACCTTTATAGCTTAGGCCCTGCGTTGGTATGTCAGTCAGTAAGCTTCGCCTTTTATATATATATATACTTATATATACAGACATATATATAAATATATATATAGATGTAATGGTTTTTTTCGCGCGGATCTAATGGTGCAGATAATAGAGTTCCTATCTTGTGCGCCAACGATCGTGAGTTCGATCCCTACTCAGGACAAATATTTATATGACAATATTTGTGTTTCTTCTGTGACCAGATTTAAGGTTCTTCTGTGACTAGATATAAGTATTAAATTTTTGAATCCTCTGTTGTCTGATATCCGGTTACACATGCACTTTAAAGGATTTATCTTGGAGTTAGGTCAATGAAAGAGATGGTGTGTGAATTGATTACATGCAACTTATTTACCATATTACCTATTTTAGTTATTACATTACTTCGTCCTAAGAAAGAATAATAGCAAGTCTGGTTGTTTTGACACAAAATATTTTACGACATCTTATTATGAGAAACAAAGTGCAGAATGACTTCCGCATGGCAATTTCTCTCACGATTATTTCTATGTTATGCATGAAACCTTTCTTATTATGGAAATGTTTGTTTCATACATTTACGTCTGTAGACTGGCAATCTAGATAGAATGACATTAATGGCCAGAACTGGTTCGAAAAAAGCATGTAAAACCCATATTATGGAGGCTGTGGGCGGACAATGCAAGTAGCGAGCCATAAGTGGGAATCGCTCGATTTTTATGATCTATTTGCGCATTATATGTTTCTGGCGGGCGGAGATTTTGCATTGACTAATATCACTATCTGAAATTGTAAATTATTACTAATTGAATAATATTATTAATGTTTTTGCTATTCTATTACAAATATTTTTACAATTAATGATTGACGTTTTAATTATCTTATGACAACTTCTAGTCTAAAATTATTATTTTGGACTAAATACTTTTATTTTCGAGAGCTTCATGAACCTAAAAGACTATTCCAGGTCTACATAAAGAAAAGATAAACTAAATTTTACAGACCTAATAAATAACATAGCGTTTATGGATCATTTAATAACACGTATTAAATTAATTATAATGTGGACATACAAATAGTTTTATTCTTTGTGCCAAACTAGCGCTGACGTCCTTCGAGCTTCATTATTTTAATCCTTACACTTGTATACACATCATCATATCTACCATAGTAAGTCCACTATTAGACACACGCCTCCTATGATAGGTGATAGATATGATAGATAGGGAGTGGTAGTAATTGCATTCCATCCAGTAGTATTTAGACTGCGCTGTTCAGAATGGATATAGCGCTATCTATCGACTCCGGTACTTTCGTAAATGTATACACATTTAGTTATATTATTAGTAAGGACATTAAGAGTCGCGTGGTTCGAAATTAGTCACCACGCCGCCCACGTATGCCGACTAGCTGACGCTCTATTTATTATTCAATAGCCCAACGCGAATGGCGACCGCTTGTTATCGTATTCGAATTTTACCCTTGAGTTTGCGACTCGGCTCCATTTCAAAAACTTGTCCTAGTATTACTTGTTATTGCTAACCCGTATTAGGTTTCGCAGAAGGAATGTTTCAAACAAAGGATATAGTCGTTCTTGTGTGGCGACTTCGGCTGCCTAGTTGAAAGCAGTCGGCAACATAATTTTATTATTGTCTGCAAGTTGAACTGAGTTGTTGGAAACTTATAAATTGTTAGCGATTTTAGTATTGTGATTGTGTGTGGGTGATTTGAATTAATCAAAAATAAATGAAAGTTATCCATTGTTATTACTCTATTAGGACAATTAGTCATATTCATCATATCAGCCATATTGTAATTCCACTGCTGGACATAAGCTTCCCCAGATAAGGGGAATTTTGCCCGTAATCGCCGCGCTGGACTAGCATGTTGGCAATCGCAAAGCGCAGCTTTCCCGACACGTATGCTGCTGCCCATCCCCGCCTTGTGCATTTAAGCTACACTGTGTCGGATGCGGATTGCTGATCGATTCTGGTACCTCAGACCACTTACGGTACCCCAGGGCTGATTATGTTATTTGTATTATAATACTTATGGAAATTGTATATTTAATTTGACGATTTTGAAGCTCTTCATAACCCCTTTCAAGTAAAAAGGGTTGTTAGCTGGAGTATTTGACAAATGAATTGCAATTATACTAGAAGATTTATGCATTGAAAATGCTGAATAATAATATTATCTTTAGTAATTTGGAAATTCAAAATGTGCTTGTCAAGCGTGTGGCGTATACAAGTTACATTATATACATAAATCCAAAATTTTCAATAGCGAGTTGATCCAAAAGATTATCTCGGAAATAAAAGTAAGCATTTCAAAGGATTCCAGTATAATGAAATTGTTTCTAAACCCCACCACTCTATTAGCACGTGCAGGAACGTGCACAAAATAAATTGAAAACACAAGCCTTGGGAACAACATCTCCGTTGTTTTTAAAGTAGTATAACTATTTCGATCCTCTTGCATGCACTGAGTTTTTTCTAGAATATTCTTCGTAGTTCAGTTCAAACTCACAATAAAGTTTTCCGAACAGAGATTACGTTTGTAGTCGTTATATGATACTTTAATCAGTATAGTACTTAATAAGACAAAGTGCACTTGAGAATGCGCAATTTTTTTTTATATCTATATCTTATATCTATATTTTGTCTCTTTGTTAATATTAATATGGTGATGTTCTTATCTTTTTTATTTAACCGTTTTTTGTCAATAGCAAAAATGTTGAAATGCGAACGACAGGCGACACTGCTTACCTCACAAAAAATGTCACATTATACTTTTAACCTTTATCTATGCACTGTGGGTGTGTGTATTTTTTGTAATTAATCGAAAATAAATAGGCTTCTAGCCTATTTATTTTCTAATATTTGTCCATTAATTTCAGCTCATAAAGATTTCGTTTAAACAGCCTTGAAAAAAGCTGTGCGTTTAACTTTTATATTTTGATGTTTCAGTTAGATTTGGGCAACTATTTTAAAGCATTTTAAAACTGAAAACTTGTATTATTAACCAAGTAATTTAATTCCTCTTTTACTATCCACACTTAAACTGTAGTTTCGTAGGGGAGAAAATTATATACGAGGTGATTATGATAATATTGTCATAAAACTACAGCCGCACGCAATCCATCGTCTACTTGCAGTCCTCCTAAATAACGGGCACTCAAGCCAAGGTCCATTTCATTAGAGGCGCCTTTGAGCGCCCGCCGTTGGTTTTATTGTGAATCCGGTATGCGTGGTTATCGTCGCTGGATAAGAGAGAAGTGCATAGGCCTCTTTCTCACTAGTTAGTAGAACTAACTTCAAAGTCAGCCAGCATTAGGCTCATTAAGAAAAACAAAATGGTATCCCTAAGTTTACTTAGGAAAACACTTAATTTAACTATACATTTACACAAAGATGTGATACTGACCACTGTCTATCGAAGTCAACAGAACGTCGCTGCAGGAAGTAATCTTGATAATAACTATAAAGTAAGTTCTTTCATTCGCTCAACAGTTTACGGCTCGTAAACGTATGTTGCTGTACAAACATATCTAGGATGGGGACTGAGTAATATAATATTGCGAGAGATAATTACCAGGTGTTCCCACATAACCTCGACTAGACGGAGTTTATGATTATGTTTACACGTATAAAGGTGACTGTTATCCATAAAACAGGGTAAGACGAGAGTTCAACGATATCAAATGGGCTATATGATATTGTAGCATTAATGGCGACACATCATTTCGGGAAGAGTTTGTAAGCAAGTCTGAAAAATATAATCCACTTGTTTTCATAAAATAATATGTATTAATCGCAAACATCTAAGTATTGATTTTTTAAAGTCAAATACTAATCCAGAGACTAATGTTTAAAGAAAGAATCATGTATATTCTGACAAGAAATCCATTTAATTTACGAATTAGTCTTTTCGTAGACTTTCTTATAAGAGCGCCGCACAAGAGTCATGGGTTAAAACCGTTGTAATCTAACCAAATAAAATATTTGTGATTTTTTAGTTCTTTTTTAGTTGTTACAATAAAAATGATACGATTATATTAACGCTAGAATAATTTACATGAATTTATTAATGTTACATTGTACACGATTCTCATTAAGCAAATAATAACAATAGCGATAAAATGTTATTGCCTCTAAAATCTCATACATTAAACCATCATCAAGTGTAAATAAATTAACCGTATGCCATTATAAAAATTTGATGATAAAACTACCTTTAACGGCTTTAATTTTAAAAGACGAATGGACAGCATTTTCAAAACTCAAAATTTTTTGTTATTATTGATAGTGAAAGAGAAAATCTTATTATATGTATATATAAAAGGAAAAACTGACTGACTGACTGACATATTAATGCAGGCACACTATACTATATGGGTTAGGAATAAAAAAAATTAATAAGGCTTTTTTATAATGTAGGGGAGCTAACTGAGAAAGGATTTTGGCCACATTCACCCCTAAGGGTTCAAAATCAGTATAAAACGTTTCCATTGTTGAAGTTATTCGAATGAAATTCAGTTTGAAAGTTCTTCATTGAAAGTCATAAAACACGAGTAAATATTTTTTCGAAAGTTCTTTCCAAAAGGGGTAAAAATGGTGCGAAGGTAGTATGAAAGTACTGAAACTTACGTGGGTAAAATCGCGGGGCGGTGCTTGTATATCATACAGTCGATATTTAAGGGAGATAGCAATAACCCAGTTCAACCCATAACACTGGAGTACAGTAGGCCATTTCTTATTCAAGCATCTGTTCTTGCACGTGAGCGTCCGATGGAATTAGGGTAAAGCAAGCCTAATACAAAAATGATGAGTTCATTTAAGGGTAAGGGTCTGCAGATGTTGATCATCATTACAGCATAATATAATTTTACGACCTCAACGGTTGAATACTTGGTCGGATTTGGTCGTAGAAGCTCTAAAGTTCGTATCCCGGGCAACAAATTTAGATAATCTACTTCAAGGCTGGCAAACATCAGTAAGAGACAATCAGTTGATCCTCTGCACAGTACCCTAGTAAATAAAATGTTAATTAATTTTTATAGAGGACCAATGAATACTTATACATCTACATCTTGGGTAGTCATATGTCCATAAGTTCACTTTCTATGGCTGATATATGATGAAAGTGGTTTACTAAAGGTTAAAATATATATTGGAACTAGATTATGCCTGTGTTTTAGTTAGATTTTTTTAAGTCTGATTAGGTACAAAAATTACTAAACCTAAATATTATTAAGCTGATCTTAACTAGATAAAGTCTAAATAAAGAAAAATACCGTGAACATTTCCGTTCATTTTTTTCGAAAAAAGACAAAGACGCATAAAAACCTATTCAAATCTGTCATAACTTCACGACTGTTTTAGGATAAATAAATGGCGCTTAGGGCTTAATATAGTTCTATCGTTTTACCTCTACACACACGTTTTTTATTGTACATTACTCATTGTATAATAAAAATAACTTACTCATTAAATTTTTTTAACTTACAATCTTAAAAGTGAAGGTTATTTTCCTAATTAATGTTACCTATTTATATCCAATCTAGTAAATAAATATCAAATGCCTACACGAATTGATATCATCCTCTTAAGGAAGTGTATGAGGAGATTAAATTCTGTCCAATATACCATAGAAATATATATACAGCAAAGGTCATAAAACTATAACCACGTAGGAAGAGGTATGTCTTATTCAAACGTTAGCCCACCTCGAACGTGAGGATTCTCCTTAATTAGGGATCAGCAGGCTCAGAGGGCGGGGGGATGTAAGTACATACTATGGTTGTGTTATCAGATATGTATGTAGCAGGTGTCAAATCTACCAAAGTTGTGTTTATGGGCACATCTCCAGCCGTCTAGAATGTCTGTTGATGAGATAAGTATCCTTGGCATACGCATTACAATTATAAATGTATTATTAACTTTTATTTTAAGCTTGATTAGAATGACAGCTTTTAAACAAAACTGCTGCCTATCCCCGCCCTGTGCATTCGGACTACACTGTTTTGGATGGATATACCGCCATCTGTCGATTCTGTTAGTTTTGTAACTTAGTCGCCTCTTACGACATCTGGTGCAGGTATTACTGTACTATTAGAGGTACTATTCTATGCCGGTATCGCACGGCACCGCATGGAAAACAATTTATGTTGCGCTTTGGGCATCGTATTTTTAGAAATATCTTTACTATCTTTAATACTTTCGCAGTTATTATATTATTACGGATTGTGTTTATTTGGGAAAATTCACTTAAAATATTTTCTCTTTATGAGCTGTTCTTTATAATACAATATTAAATTGGATATAATGGTAGGTAGTGTAAGCGTGTATGTGGTTGACAAATTATAGTGTTCTGAAGAAACGTTATAATAATATATAATACGTTCAAAAATAAACTTTATCAATGTAAATTTAGTTTATAACGAATTAACAAACTTAACTCAGTTAATTGTTACAAAAGCGAGGCCTTCACTTTCGTACATTCGACGGGAAATATATCCAGGAAGCTACGCGTAGGTTGAATACCGACAAATTTCAAATATTTTGTAATAATAATATTCAAATAATATGTACCTACTGCTATTAATAGAGCACATACAAAAATGGTTTTCCTATATGGACTGCATTATTTGCCTTGCCTTCAATTAGACATTTCTACGCTATGGTTAAGATCTAATAAGTAAGTAGCCATGTTCTTGGTGTACTTCATGGTGATCTCTCAGGAGTTAGATACA
This sequence comes from Heortia vitessoides, assembly GCA_020976665.1. NCBI lineage: Eukaryota > Metazoa > Arthropoda > Insecta > Lepidoptera > Crambidae > Heortia > Heortia vitessoides. The sequence continues at coordinate 8,701,782 of JACJUM010000875.1, forward strand.
TGGTCACCAGAGGGATCTGCAGCTGAATAACTTGTGTATTACACTCATGTATGCGCTCTATGTCACTCTTTTGCAAGAACAACGACGCAACACAAAATCAAATGAAACTCAAAAATAGACTTTAATAGCTTGTAATTAGTGTCCTTTTTAGGCTTTCAGCTACTATAGAGTTGGGGCGATCTTGCAGAATGTGTATACAGTTTAAGAATCCACCGTCGTTTAGAATTTGACTTCAAAATGTCTTTGCCTCCGAGTAAATATGTCATTTATGAATCTTATTAGTAAACACAGATATTGTACAGATCAGCTCAACAACCTAAATAAATTAATTTTAAACAAATTATTTTGATAAAAACTTATCAAATTGCCTTATATTTTGCGGGATGTAATAATCGTCGGTAATAATTTAATAAACTGCGGGTTACCAGCAGTGTAACTAATTAATTTCTTAATAAAGTAATTCTGCTGTACCAGGAGTTCTTGGACGCGACTGATTTACTGGGGCCTTCAGATAGCGGTAAATCTATCCTATTTTGCGTAGCTCACATACATTAGCAGGGCTACGTTATCCGATTGCCAGCATGACTGCCCAGCGTGACAGTTACGATCAAAACCTCTTAATCTGAAGCATTGGACATCCCAGATTGATATCGTCGCTTAAGTTTAACACGGCGTGTGTTATAATGTACAGACTTTGTATAATGAAAAATTTATTGCACACGTTACAAATCACTATATGAAGTAGTGTTTGTGGTTCAGTCTAAAGAATACATGGCGCAAACTTTTATTGCGGCAGTGGAGATGTATCATCATCAACATCATATCAGCCGTTGCACGTCTGCTGTTAAACATAGGCTTCTTCTAGAAAGGGATAATGTTGCTCATAATAAGCTGATGGGATGGGATGATGCTGCCCATTTCCACTCTGTGCTTTTGAACTACACAGTGTCGGACGGATATACCGCCATCTGTCGGTTCCGGTACCTTAGTATTAGTACATAGTTACGCCTCTTATGTAACGTCATGGTTCTATTGACCTCTGTCAAAAAGTATCACATTTAAACATACGTGGTGTTAGAATTTAAACGACTATATGATGTTTAAACCAAATAAAGATCAAGCTTTATATTTAAATTTGTTTAGATTTGAATATAAATTGATTTTGATTACTTAAAAATGCCGTAATAATTTTAATTAATTTAATTTATAATAGTGGTAACAAGAAAAACGGTACCAAATGTAGACGTCAGAGTAATTAATGAATTGAGAATAACAAAGTTGGACCCAGCGGCAGCGCCTACGTCGTGGCAGTTAAGCCAAGGGAATATTAGGCGTCAAATTAATCTGTCACACTACCAGATGAACTGCAAAACTTTATCAAACCAATAAGTCATAGTTACGTTACCAGAAATTTGATATTAAAGTTAGCAACTTAATGATTTCCCTTTCAAAGACCCCTGGTGACTTGAGTGTAACGAGTTGCAAACATTAATCCGATCTTGTGTGAACTTTCTGGGTTGCACGACATTTGCAAAATGCAACGGGAGGTCAAACTGGAAGTCCTCTAGACTGTGTAAACTCGAAGCAGCAGTAGTAAATTAAAGTGGATTCTTAAATATATATATTGGTATCGTTTTGTTAATGTTACGGACTTTAAAAGGTTTCAAACTTTCGTATGCTTTGCTTTTTATTTGCTTTTGCCTGAGCATTCCTCATCATCATATCAGCCATAGAAAAGTTCACTGTTGGATAATAGCCTCCCCAAAGAATGGGGGAATTTTACCCAAATTGCCGCGCTGGGCAGACTTGGTGGCTATCGCAGAGCGTAGCTTTGGGAATAATGCTGCCCACCCCCATCCTGTTGTATTTGAACTGCGCTATTTCGGATGGATATAACGCCTTCTTTCGGTGCTGGTACCTCAGTCACCTCTTACAACAACCGGTATAGAGTGAAGTACTTTTCTACTCCGCCAGTACTCCACGGCAATTTATTTGGCATTCCATATAATTCCTTGTTAAATCTGTGAAAAACACTTCTTTTAACAATCAAACGTGCGCTGTCCCTGCCATTAAGAAGCATTCAAGGTGAGGGTATAAGAGTATTACTTGTCATTGTAATATTTATTCATACTTTTGTACATGTGTATTATTATTTGCATTTAAATTAAATTTATATCATATGTGTGTAAAGTAGGTATATAACAATATTATTGTATTATTTATTATAGGTAGCACTGGAGTTTTGGCTGGCACTTTGGAGCACCTAAAAGCACTTTTTTTTCTTTCCTTCCCAAGGTTGCCCATACAATACATCTCTATACATTAAAAATGTCCATAAATAGAATTATCAAGTCATTCAACAATTAATATAAATTTTTGTGCCTCACGACTTCAATAAACGATATAATTATTATTTACCAGTAGCCCGCGAATTAACAAATTGTAGCCTATATTAAACATACATAGATGATTAGCCATTTGATTGCAGAAACAGCAAAAACTATTATATAGCCGTTTTTGCATTAAAAAATGTAATCACGACATTTGCAATGGATCATAAAAAATAAGATAACAAATCTATACTAATATTATAAAGCTGAAGAATTTGTTTAAACACGCTAATTATAGGAAACGATCTTGTCCGATTTGAAAACTTCTTGTGTTGTGTAGAATATAGTTTATATTCTTGTGTCCAGTGCTGGATAGTCCATTTATCGGTGCAGGCTACTTTACCTCCCAAAGTTACTATTCCACGCAGACTAAGTTGTGGGCCTTGCTAGTTTATAATATTTGTCGAATATCATAAATCAGAGGTATTTAAAGAAGGGCCAGTTCAGAATACCAATAATAAACGAGCGTATAAGTATAGACTAATGCGAGTACAATAAGCGAGAGAGTATATGTATGTATGTATCATAATACTGTAATCAAATATTTCTGGCACGCCAGCATCTCAACGTTTTTCACATGACCTTGGTTAATGGTAGAAGTGATTTAAGTGTATGATCACATAAGTACAGACAGTTAAATAGTATTTCAAGTACATCACCATGGTGCAAATACATAAATAATAATAAATTCACACAAATTCTCATACATTGATTATGTGATAAGTCGCTTAAAGCACTTGTGTAACCGACATCAGACAACAGAGGAACCACAAATATTATACTTAAATATACATTAATTCAACACACAGAGAAAGAACAAACACAAATATCATCATATAAATATTTTCCCTGATTGGGGATCGAACCCACGACCGTTAGCCCACAAGGTAGAAGCACTACCATTTGTGCCGTCGGGCCTGTCAAAAACTATACCGGTCGTTTTTATGTGATTTAAAACAGCGCTCATATTATTTATATGGAAGAAGCTTATTTCTAAACATTCCTTTATATATTGTATCATAATCACAAGATTTTCGAAGTCGAAACACGCACGCAATATTGAACCGCAGATAATTTGAATTATTTATCAACTTCTGCATTTTTGGGTTTGTGACACGAAATATAATTATTTGCATCTAATGAGAACTAAATATACACAAATCTCTTGAAGCAATATAAACTGTTATGATTTAAGAAGTATATTTCAATAACTAAACATTCATTTTCACATATTATTCTAAATATTATTTCAAATGTTAGCCTCTCTCTGGCTGATGGAATGTCATGGTATGTCCAGAGTCGCCTGTCAAAGCTCTGTGTAGTAGGAGACAACTGATACTATTGCTGAAGCCGACACAGGAGACCGACGAGGCCATATATCGTCAACGCATATTATATATAACACGTCATTCTATGTAATAAAGCGGCAATTCTTAACAACTGCCGTATTGTCCAAAAGTTTTTGCAGGATGATACTCCTTCCCCCCATCAAAATCCTGAAGTTCACTTGGCCTAAGCCCATGAATTTTAGTTATATACCGAAACACCCTCAGTGTTTTGAGAAATTTAAATCCAAAAATAATAATAAAATCATACATTGACCTGAATCTGTGATAAGTCGCTTAAAACACTTGTATTGTGGATGTCAGATAACAGAGAACAACAGACAACAAATTTACTACTTAAAAACGTACATTTAACACCCAGACACGGAACAAACACAAATATAATCATATATATATTTGTACTGGGTAAGGATTGAACCTACGACCCTTGGCGCACAAAATAGGATTATTACCATCTACAATCTGCGCCAACGGGCCAGTCATGACACATCCCGATCTGTAATGATCTAGTCTTCCGTCGTTTTTCTAAAGAAAGGTTGTCAAACAAGCATACAGTCCGCGCGATAGCAAGTGTCTCAGCAGCCTATAGACGCTCGTAATATCAAAGGGTATCACTAGCATGTTGCCAACCTTGTGACATGAATATATAATGTCACAATACCCAGTCTATTCACTGCCTCTCACACCCTTTATCCTGGAACACAGCAATACAACCACTGCTATCTGGCGGTAGGAATAAGTAAAAGTACGGTACAATGCAGATGACCTTTGTACAAGGATGACCTCATTTATATATGAGGTCTACCTCATAGTCGATATTCTAGATACGAAGCGATTTTCATAAGTAAGTTGACTATTTTAATATGAACAAAACAATCTTCTAATTTTTTATCAATGTATTTTTTAATATCTTTTGTTTTTTTAAGCGGAATGTCCATGATCGATCATTAACAAAGTACTTATGTATTCCGTTCATCTAACACTAGAACAAAATAAATATATATATTCCACTCACGTCTAATATTGGGAAAATTAGGATGGGTTTATTTATCAAGGGAAAGCAACAATTAAATTAACGAAAGAACTACATTGGAGCTTTCACATATATCATTTAGCAATGCTAATTCAATTCCCTCCTATGTTTATGAAACTAATATACAGCCAAGTAGAATAAATAAAGCATTTGCTATTTATTTATTTGTTAGACAGAGTATAGATGATTCAAATGCCTATACTTTTCCAGTCGAGTCTTTGAATAATAAATTCTATGCTATCAAAAAAACAATTAAACAAGCCTTTTGAAACCACAATAGATTGTTAAATGACAAAAGCGAGAGTTATAAATTGAAAAAAAAAATGCAAAATCAACTAAAATTATCACAGTTAAAGTTAAAATTCGCATGATAGTGAGACAAAATTAAATTGTCCATCTAAACAAGGCAATCTGTCGCCTCAGCCATTTGTATGCAAAATTAATCTAACACACCGCTTATGAAAAAATGGGGTGCTTAAGCAGATTTTTTTATTAAAAGCGTTTAGCAGACCTCGTTTTTATTTTGCCGTTAAATTTTTCCATCTAAATGTTATGGTAAGCGTGGTTCGAGCTCGTGTGTATTACAAAGGGCTTTTGATCCCCCCTCCTCCCCTTGCCGCTCTCCCAGCGCCCACCCGTCACTCGCAGACCTTCCCTAATTACCTGCGATTTACGGCATGTGTAGCACCCCTAATATTAATTACAACTTATTGTTCTAATGAATACGGTTTTAGGCCCACAGGACCTTTTGCTGGAACTTTTTGGAGCTCACAAAAACATGCCTAATTATATACGCTTGTAGCTATTGTGCCTTTTTAATGAGTATTACGATAACCTCTTTTGATATGGGAAAGCTCGTCGCATTTTTTTTCTAATTTGACAGCCTATATTGAATACAATATGGCCATGTTTAAATACCAAAAAGGTTAGTGACGAAAAGTTATTTTTAACCTTAATCGTGACCACCACAAAAATAAATTGATATTCGCGTTTATTTTTAATCAAAGGGAGCAAACAATTTGTTGAGTAATCACCATCGCTGATTTACGTCCCCTCAACCCGACCGAGAGGTGACTCTTGCCTTTTCCACCAACAGCTTACTGGCTCTTTTCTGATGGATACTGATATAGTACAAAAGGTAGACCTCATACAAAAATAATCGACATTGGTACTATTGGTACTAATATTTTTGTAAAATTTCTTTCTCTATATGTAGTTTTTTGTATACAAAAAAGAGTATTGTTATTATAACAAACAAGAGACCTAACGCGGTGTCAGGTGGCGTAGACTCCAAGCCCACTGCTACGAAACCTTTGTCATGTGCACAATAGGGGATTTTATGTAAAAAAATATGTAGAGTTTCCAGCATCTATTATAATTTTTAACCCCCTTATGTATTCGACACATTTTCCATGCAAGTTAAGTGTTATATTTGCAATCAATTAGCTGTCTGAAATCCGAGTTTTTTAAACTGCTTATCTCGGAGTCAAGAAAAAAAGGCTTAAAACCTTACAAGCCAAAATAATCTGTATAATAAGTGATATAAGCAAACATATATGTTCCTCAATATAATCACCACTATTGACACACCCCTCAAGTCACGTAATGAAGATGAATGTTAATTCATAAACAATTTCATATATACATACATATTGAGGAAAGTGTTTCTGTATGTGAAACAGGATAGTCGCGGGAGACGACTTATTCAACAAACCTAAGTCGTTAGTTTGTATCTCATGTCTCGTATTAGTTAGCTTTTAATTAGTTTCACCTTGCCAAAGTCATTTACTTGAATAAACTAAACTTGTTATATATTACATAATATATCAGTTGTTATATATCCAATTATAAGTAAACTTTAATCATCATTATCATCAACACTTATCGGTGGCTAGAGAACAATTAATAGATTTTAACAACATCTCATACATTGACCGTACTCTGAGGTAAGTCGCTTAAAACACTTGTGTTACTGATATATATGCTCAAATAAACTTATATAACACCTAAACAGAGAACAAATATATATATTCATCATATAAATATTTGTCGAGGATGGGGATCAATCCCACCCCCCGTAGGTGCACAAGATAGGGACACTACCAAACGCGCGATCTGGCCCGCCATTTTGATTGAAAGGGTTGCCCAGCGTTACTGTTTTTCTTACCACCTGTCTGTATATTGCAGTGGACACTTCTTACTACACCCGAGGACCAGGGAGGTAGTTCTTTAATTTGACCGGTACCCAGCTAACTTTTATAACATCATATTTTATTCTTGATCTAAATAATCGCATAATTTTTTATGTTATTGAAAATTTATTTAGTATAGTCTTCAAAAAATTAGATTATTACTGGTGCGAAGTTCGGATGACTGTTTGTTACTCAATCAAGCCGAAAGGTCTAAAGAAATTTAGATTAAACTTGGCAGCGAGTTACATTATAGCATGGGATTGCACAAAAGTGATTTTCATCCCAGAAAACTGTACTGTGTAGTAAGTTAGATTTTCTTTTGTTTTTTATAGTAAGTAACCTTTTGATACACCAATTTAGTTTTCGCAGAAATTTATGGTATTTTAGTGAGGTATGCGAATTATGTTATAGAAAGCTCTTGTTGGTTTTTGTCACTATTTGAATAAAAAGCTACAGGATCGACTTTATTAACTTTATAATCAATAAAAATACTTATTCTACCATGTCCATAGTCCTATAATTTCATAAAAAGAGGCACTTGTTTACGTTTGTATTGAATAAAGTGAAATACTTTAGTAGTATTCCGAGTTCCAGAAAGTTAATAATAAAAAGCCACACTTTGTTTGTAGATTTTCGGAGAATCGTGAAACACGTGGGTGCTGCAGTACTAATATATTAAAGGACGTGTACTATCCAAGGGTTCAGAAGACGTACGCCATCAAAAGAGCCATATTAAACCGCTTCCACGTATTATCTTTAGAGGACCCCTATAATAATACTATCGGTTGGTCCCACGAGATCTAGTTTATTGAGCAAACAAGTTATTCCTTGCGTCTCCAATATTTTTCCTTGATTAAGTTCGTCGCGGTTAAATTTCCCAAGGGTTGCGTTGCGCCATAACTTGGTGTCAATTTTTGATCGCTTTATTGATCAGGATGTAGTTAGTTAGACTATGTGAAGATATGACTAATGTTAAGTATTTGTATTTTGAGGTTGTTGATTATTGGCTAAGATAATGTTAAAGTGACTATACACTATAGCATTACATTTACTGTATAATTTGTAGAGTAGTTTAAGGTCACCGAACCTTTAACGACGACGACGAGCACTAATATGTTCTAATTTATCGATTGTAAATTTAATTTTTGTATTCTTTGTGACCGTTAGAGTTACCCCGAAAAAAACCGTATTTTTAATTATAATTTGTTTTATAATTGCGTAAAATAGGAAAAAAACATACGTAGATACCTATATTTTCTTCCTCCTAAATTGAATGTTAATAAGGAGAAAGTCTCCTAATGGTGCCATTTTTATATATTTATCTATATATATAACAACATGATTTGATGATCTTTGCATATATATTTTCAATTATATTTATCCGTTTAAATTGGGCTAAGAATAAAATAAATAGTTTTCATAAAAGACCTTATGAAATTTTAAACAATAACTTCTACTATAAGAAAGGTCTCAAGTAAAATATATGAGGGCCGCTGGAAATTTAATTTTGGAAAAGAATAGAAACCAGCGATATTGCGCCACAACACAGCTGAGGAAATAATGGCCAGCCAACGCCTGGAACCGAGGACGGGAAATTTTATTTTTTAAATCATACATCCTAGAGTGAACTTCGTTTGGGGTAATTTACTTTTCGAATATATTGCACAACTTTTTTGTGGAGTCATTTAACTCGATTTAACAGGTAAGATTTTGTATTATTTATCTACAAAAATGTATACTCGATCGTAAAAACATTATAATAGTTTGAAGAATACATAATAAACAACAGTATTTTAGCATTTTTTATTGATCAAACAGTTGATTCAAATATATGCTATAGATTTATCAAACACACATTAAACTCTGTGACAAGATTGGTTTAATATCGAATGCACAGTTTGGATGTCAATACTCGCTGCTTTAAGCGACTTCTGTCAAAGTCAATGTATGAGTTGTTGTCAAATTTCCTTAAAATCGATAATGAATAAAGACGTAAAAGCGTAACAAATGTCATATGCATTAAGGAGAAATATACTTTTGTCGTTATAATATAATAATAATGGTTAATAAGGATGGCTAATATGGAAAATCTTGAATAGGTATATACTTATTAAAGATGAAAATATGTTTACCTACTCTTTAATATTATATTAACTCAAATATATTCTTAGAATCATATATGTAGTATCTATTAATTTAATAATGAATTAATCAAATCGATTGCAAACAAATGTAATCCTTGTCATTCTAAGTTCCTCTGGTCTGATGACCTAAAATCGCATGTCAAAAATAAACCCCCGACATCTCCTAAGTTATGAGAGTGCCAATCTATCGATTTCCTATTATGCTCAGAGTTGCTTCCACTCCAGCTCTGATGAGGACGCCGGTCTTAATTAGGGATATGATCCGCAAGAAAGTAATTTCCTTGAGATTATCTTCGGAACGTTGTGGGCCCCGAAACCAGGACGTAATAATAAACTGGAAGGGTCGTAAAAGAAGATTAGCCGTGCCTTGTCTTTGCGCCCTCCGAATATGCTTAGGGGTAAAACATAATTTTATTCGTGCGCAGGATGAATTGTGGCAAATGACGTTTTTGTTTTGCGCCCGTATCAACAAGACACCAACTGCTCCGGCTAAGATTAGGGTGACCCACTTGTACTGGGTATACCAAACAATTATTTAAAAAATCTTAGTAGTTTCCAAGTGTTATTAAAACCCTCGTTTTGAATGCCGACACAAATCTAAAGTAAACAAAGATCAAATAGAAACATTCTTTTTTAATAGACTAAGTCGACAAACTAGCATACGGTCCGCGTGACATACCGCGTAACCGTAGCATATAGATTTTTATTATATATATTAGCGCATTGACAACCTTGGGACTTGAAGATGTTATATCACATTACCCAGTAATTACACTACCTATCTAAACCTTCAAATCCGAACACAGTAAAGCAAACTGCTGTTTGGTGGTATAGGTGAGAGTCAGGTATTAATGAAGACGACCTTTCTTTGTGGTCTACCTTTAGTTAACTCATAATTGATACGTATTTTGAGTGTTAATTTGTGTTACTTTACGTTATTATTCTTGTCTATTATTTAAATTTAAAATAGTTTCCTGAAAGCATAACTTTTACAATAAGTGATATTTGCAAACTAATTAGTCTATGATTAAAGGCAGATAGAAATTCTACTTAGGAAATGTTATTTATATCTTTTATGGGAACGACGATAAATAACACATACAATTATATGAGCCAATCGAAATGGGTAAAAAATAACGGTTCGTTTAAAATTGTAATATGCTTTTCGAATACTCACATGTATTGTAAAATAAATTTAAATGACATTTTGGTATTGCAAGATTTGTTTTCTATATTTTAAGATGATAACATATCGTATTTTTAAAATTAAAATACGAAAGAAACAACGCAATTCTTCTTCTATATCACCAACTCTCTGCAACACTCTATAATTCTCTATAAAATCTTCAAAGAGGGCCTAACGATGTAGAATACAACTTGAATTCCATAAAAGCGTATCTGGAAATTGCATTAAACGCTTTGAAACGGACGCTCCAACAAAACAAGTAACAGAATCCATTACGGTATTGTTTTTGGTGCAAAATCCGAGCCGCTTATCCATATATTAGTTTATTGGATGAAATAACGGAATTGCTTTCCGTTTTAGGGAAAACGTAAGCAAATTTATTGCGACAGGAGGGCAAAGTAAATTTAAATTACTCTGATGTGACATGGGTGACTTTTGCCAGCATTACTCTAAGTTCATTATGCTTGATTGTTAATAGTTTATTTAGGTTATTCGGCCAGTGAGTAGATCGGAGTTTATAACAAATCTTTTGTTATGTCCAAACTTTGTTTCTCTTATTAGTTAGGTAGATGTAGCTTGGACAGGTATCTAGTACTCTATGTCTTTCTTGCTTTTTTCTAGACTGTTGGCCCTACTTTTGCCAGCTCAGTTCATCTACTTTGTTGATATATTTAGATATAAAGTGTTTTATTTTATGCAATTATGGTGGATAGTCTATTCTTTGCTGTTTTATCATCATCATTACAACTATTGGAAGTCCACTGCTGGACATTGGCCTCCCCAAGAGAGGGGGAATTTTGCCCTTAATTTCCGCGCTGGGCAAGAGTGTTGACAATCGCAGAGCGCAGCTTTCGCAACGGGGATACTGCTGCTCATCCGCACCCTCTGCATTTGAGCTACACTATTTCAGATGGATATACCGCCATATGTCGGGTCTGGTACCTTAGTCACCTCTTACGACACCTGATACAAAGGGAGGTAATATTCTAGTTTGCCGGTACCTCACGGCTTTGCTGTTTAATCTTCAAAAATTAAGTCAGTTAAGAATTTCCTCATGTATTTATAAATAGCGTTGACAATATTAATTGTACTTGCCTGTTCAACAAAAAACCTCCCTACATTAAACGTAATATAGCAAACTTAGGTCAATATTATGTTAAGTTGTATTTTTTTATCTGTAATGATCCTGGATGAATATACTCCTATAAGTTTCGTTTTTTAAGAGTGGTGAATACAAAACTGCAGAAAATATCTTGATTGTAAAAAAAATATGTTTTAATTAATAACGAAATTGTTTTTTCATTTCAGATGAAAATGACTTCTACTACACACCTGTAGAAAGAAGTTTTGCGCAAGTACAACCACCTTTGTTTCCAAATAGTCGACCATCGACGTTTTTTGAACACGGGGATAATTTTAGAGTAGCACCTTCACCACAACAACCGTTGTTCAATGAGGGGCATGTAAGGTTCCCTAGCCCCAATTACAATCAAAACCCTTCGCCTTTCCAATTGCCAACTGGGAGAAGTCAATCTGGAACGCAATACTATGTCAATCAACCTGAATTTAGTACACCACAACGGCAAAGATTTAGGCCGGCACTTCCTTATAACTTCCAAATGGTACATCCAGCATCGACGAAAAGGCCTGACGTGTCTCAAATACATTCTGTGGCATACCAAAATGATCCATCCAAACCGGAAACATTTTTAGGTCAAATCACACTTAATAATCCAGATATAGATTATCTTCGAAATAGCAGATTTAAAAATATACCATTTGATGGCAATAGTTTGAAAAGTAATGGCCAAAGTGGTCATATATCGCACGATGAAGATATTGACAATGACAATCAGGATCTTTTTGATCATCATAGAGTTACTACGTATAATCCCAATAAATTAGGAAATAAACAAAGACTGAATAATAGACCCACTAGTTCAAGATTTGCACCCTACGAGTCGGCGTCTTTAGATAATACAAAAAGTTTCCGTAATCCTTCAAACAAGGCTGTTTTTGGTACGACTAATGGAAAATCTCAAAAAATTGACTCAAGTTCTTACCACAGTTCTTCAACGGAATATAAAGCATTATTAGATATTGAGCCGTTGCTTGAAGATGATATTAGTGACATAAGTTCGTTTAGAGAACTAATGAAGAATACCCAAGGATCGTTTGATGTTCAAGTTATAAAATCAAATAATACTGACTCAGATTCAGACCTAGTTGATGATAATAAGCCAGATGCTAGTTATATGAACATGGATAATGTGTCAAAAGATAAGCCTCTACCTCAAACTAGCACAACTTTACGTTCTACCTCAACTAAGGTAACAAGTACTATTAAACCAACTGAAGCCCATCATTCACACGATGGTACATTAAGTGAAGAGGTAGAGGACGAAGAAGAATATGTTGAGTACTACGACGATACTGAAAGCCCTGAAGTAAAACAAACTACCCCTAAACCTCATTCCACTGAACCTGCTACTGAAATTTATGACGAGTACGATTCAACTGAAGAGCCTGAAAATACAACAGTTGAATCTAAAACAAATACTACAGAAACTTTCGATGTTTTAGTAATGAAACCGGAGAAGACTATGGTGAAAGATGACAACTTTAAACATTTTACTGATACAGCTATAATAGATCAAACTGAACATGTCGCTAATATGACAACTGATCCTCTAGCTGAAACAGAAGTTTCCTATGAGGATGAAGACGTTAGTTCAATAGAAACACCATCTATTCTTGGGCAAGAAGTTGTGTCTGTAGTAACAACAAAAAGTGTTGTAAATGGTACGATATCTATCCCAGACGTCACTTATGCACCTACTACTGCTAAGATTAGGGTTGAGCCAGAAATTTCATCGTCTTCTGAAGAAAATCAAAGCATTGAAAACTCTACCTCAATCACGACTGAAAATTGGATTGTTGTAGCATCTGTACAGACTAGCAGAAGTGTATCAGGGGCACGGTTTCTACCTTTCCCAGCAGTAGAACAAGAGGAAAAGAAACAAGTGCTATCTGAAGAACAAGACGAAGAAGAACCCGTTACGAAAGATCCTAAATCAGAGAACAGTGGACTTTTCAGTAGTTCATCGTCGACTGAAAACATAAATGATAAATTAGACAGCATTCAATCAGAATTATCTAGTGATGTATTCTCGGGGTCTTTAGACAAAGAAAATAAAAATATTGAACTTATAACTGAGTCTACAACGGAATCTACAACAACAACTACTACCACAACAACACCTACTACCACGACAACACCTACAACATTGAATGTTTTTACATTGAAAAGTACTCAACCTACCAGCGTAACGGAGAAATCAGCACCGGAACCCTTACCTGTTATGATAAAAAAATTTGCCCCACGTATTACAACTTCCACAACTCCCAAACCTCGTAAGAAACTAGTAACTGTAATGGATGATTTATCTGGATTGTTGCCAGCTGGGTACAAACCCCGATTATCATTTAAAGATAAACGCACGAGTACAACTTCAACAACGACTACTACGACCACAAGTGCCCCAGTGTCATCATCATCATCAGAGGAGACGGTTATTAATGGTCGTTCTTCTGGAATCAGTACTAAAAATAGAGTAATAATTTTAGATGACAAGTCTCTTCTTCCTAAGGAATATAAACCAAAAGAACATAGACCTCAAGAAGATTTAGTTAAAAAGTTCCAGAAAGATGACATTGCTAAATTTTTGCCGCCTGGTTATAAGCCAGCAGCTTCTGAAGCACCTGAAATTAAACAAACTACAAAGTCGATCGTAGAAAAAGTTCAAACTTTAGATATCACTGCCTTTTTGCCTAAGGGTTTCAAGTTAAATTCTTCAACCACAGAAAAACCAACTCTTGACGTAAAATTACCACCAAAGGTTGTACCAGTCAGTGATATATCAGCCTTTTTGCCTCCTGGTTTCAAATTAAATTCCACAGAAAAAGAATCTACAGAAAGTCCTGTGGTTAACAAATTTAAAGTTGCTGACATAGCTAGTTTCTTACCGCCTGATTTTAAATTAAATGCAACAGAAGAGCCGATTTTTTCAACACCAAATCCTACAACCAAAGCTACTGGAAGTATTAAATTAGTATTCCCTTCGAGACCTGGTGGAAAGACAAATAGAAAAACAACTCCTAAGCCCAGTGGAGGCTTAGGTCCAGCACCTGTAACACCTAAAATCCAAAAAGGCTGGCCAACTAGGTAAAGTAAAATTTATAGTTATATAAAAATATGTATAATTGTAATTGGCAATAATGATTCAAAAAAATATTTTTTATCTATTAATTCATTGTGCATATTTTAGAGCATCTACGGAATTCACCGGATGGCCTTCTCCATCAACCACTCCGTTTTCGATCGAGAAGTTATTAGAGGCTCAAAGAAATGCTACTGCTACTAGCCCGATGCCTGAGTTTAGCACAGAAATATCGACACGAAGAATCACGACAACGACAACTACGACACCCGTGCCTCCCCCGCCGACCACTCCAGGTGTATGCAGACAGGAGTGCGATATTGCTGCTACTATAAAAATTGTTGCAGGTATACAATAAAACAGTACATATCAACTATATTCATATCGACCTCAATTTAAAAGCGGTTTTAAATTTATTTAAACGGCGAAAAGTTACGTTAGTTTTATAACTTTAAGGGTAATGGCGGATTTTAAGAAAGTTATAAAAAAAGCCACTCTGGAATCTTTTTTTTTGTAGGACATATATATATTTATTCACTATTATTGATATAACTTTTAGGAGCAAAATGGGTACCTGAACTATTGGATAGAAATACTGAAGAATGGCAGAGGCTGGCCAATGACGTCAAAGAGGAGGTAAATATATTATATTAACTAACCACTGTATAAGTAATTTATGTATTTATAAATAAATGTTTACGAAAATCATGTCTATTTTTAGCTTAATTCTGTCTACTCAAAATCTGATCTTCTAAAAAAGTGGTACAAGAATATTCGTATAGATGGATTTAGTCATGGATCTATTCTGGTTGATTACTTTATTGAACTAAATGATGTAGAAGAAAGAATTGATACAGTAGATCTAAAGAAAATGTTCCACAAGTCTCTTCATGAAGCCAGACCGGGGTCTGTTGTAGAAAACGTAAAGCAAGAAATAAATGAAGATGAATTTGACCCAGACAGAATGTTAGGAGACCAACCAGAGGAAGAAAGAATGAACAAAAGCGATGAAAAAATGATGAAAACAATTGACAAATCTGCCGGAAAGCTAGAAATTGGAAAGTTTGTTATGGATCCTGCGTATACTGAGTTTATTGGTGAGTAACTATTAAAAGAAAAATTAAAGCATCGAAAGTTATTACACATATTTTTTTAGATGACGGACAAGTAGGTAAAATGACATCAATCCGCAGCAACCTTACATCTGTCTTAACATTCCAATTATCTAATATATTAAGATATTTAATCTTTTCTATCCTCTATAGTTTTACCAAAACGCGAGGCACCCACGCCAGTAGAACCCGAAGAAGAGTCATTTTTACCCCAATGGGGTATCGCTGTCATTGTTATAGCGCTTGCTTCGCTGCTGTTTGTAGTAATATTCGGCGTCACTGTGGTACGTAAAGTAGTTTCTTATTTACTGCTTAATAACTACATAATATAAATATATAAAAAAATTATCATACAAGTTATAATAAAATTACCTAAAATGTATAAATATAATATACATGTCTTGCTTTCCCTTCGGCAGCTGGTAAACAGACAGAAGAGTACTAAAGCGAAGCAACCAATACCTTTGAGCGAGGACATGCTGAGAGAACTGGATAAGAGTCATATGGGAGGCTTCGACGACATGCATCAGTTGAAAGAAAGGGAACTGCCCTATCTTCCTTCTGGAAAGGTTAAATCATAAAAATTTTTACTCCGAATTCAAGAGCTGCGTTTCAGTATATCTTCAATATGTAACGCGCAAACTCTGAACCTTAAATCCCAAAAAGGAATGCGCGAACGGATAAACATGAAATTTGACAAAGTTAAAGCTGATGCGGGAAAAAGTATATTACGCTATTTCTTTTATATAAAATGTGCTAGGCAAACATGAAATTAATTATAATAAACATTATACACACTACTATTTAATTGACAACAAATTAAAACAGTTTTCAGTCATGTAGTTAACATTTTTTTGATCTTGTTGAATGTCATCATTTCACTAATGCTAATGACAATGAAATGGAATAAAGTTGGAATATAAAAAAAATTAAATATGGTTGAGTTTTAACCTTCGGGCGTCTAGAATGAGGAATGAGGAATACTTTTGGAAAAAGATTAATTTTTTTTTATATGTTCTGCAGCGTATGTCAACTGCCTTCATAGAGCAGCTGGCGTATCCAAACCCAGGAGACTCCTGGAGATCTGAGTGGACACCGCAGCTGCAAAAATATATGCAGCATTATACTCCTGACTCCGGACGAGGCTCGCAGATATACGGGCCTGTAGGAAATGGATATGGGTCAGTTTTATTCCAGACAATTCAGACGATTTCCATATCCCTTTGTAGGTGACTATTAGCTTGGAGATCAAATCGGAATATATCAATACCGTATCAATTGGCATTCTTCCATATTAAGAAATAATCTTAAGTAATTTTTGCGATCTAGGTATAATCCAAATACTATTATTTAACTAGAAAAAATATAGTACTCATAATGAGCAAAAAGAAAATCCTTAAGATAATACGAAAGTAAAAAATAATATAACTTTTTATGGTCAATTGTGTTTTTTTTCAATGTTATCAGTAATTATAGAATATAACAAGAACGTTAATCTGGTTAAAAAATCTGAGGATGATCAGGTTTAATTACGTGGTTATTTAAAATTGGGTAGATAGGTATACCGATTTGAGGCATCAAGAATATTTGATGCAAAGTTCTTGCTTTTAAGAAAATCCAACGCTATCCCAGGTGTGAGCAAAACCAACACCGAAAGAGAGGCCACTACTCGTTTAGGCTTCTGCTAATATCAATCACGTAAAGACAACTTGGAAACAAACTTTAAACATAACAAATATTAGCCGAGATATACTATTAGCGCAGCCAAAAGTGATTTTTTCTCAGGAACATCGTTAATGTATTTTTTAATTTATTTAGGTATGGTGGTGGATCACAGCTGTATGGTCAAACAGGCGGCGGCTCCCAACTCTACGGGTATACAGGCGAATACCCAGCACGTTCTCATTACTCGCGCCGGCGGTCCGAATACGACAGCAATTTCTAGAACATTCCAGATCGATCTAGAACATTCTAGAAAACGCGCACTCTTTGAGACTTGACACACTTTTGACAATATCACGTTTTTAACCTCAATGTCGAAATTAGTACCCATTTAGCCTTTATCAATCAATTTACATACATTTTCAATCATCAACATCAGTAACAGGTTGTGAAGTATGTTTTATTAATATCATCAAATCTAAATTATATCACTGAATTTATATACATACATATTTTGTATTATGCATGGTATTTTCAGCGGCTTATAATCCGGCCTATTTAGGACTTTACAGTGCCAATCTTTTTTTGCGTTTTATACTTAAAAAATATTGTAACAACCAGCAACTGAAATAGATTTAATGAAAATTGTCTGCCAAAATATTAACTATACGACTGATTGTGAGATGTAAATAATATAGACTAAGAACTCACCAATATTACGTGTAAGTCAAGATTAGTATCTAGAGGACATAGTAAGTGATGCTACATTTGTGTGATTGTTCAATTGCTAGGTATAGTCACTACGTGTTTAAGAAAAACATTATGAAATCATAGTTCATAACTGGCTTTAAACTATTAGTCGTTAACAGTAAGAATACTCAGAACATAAATACGCACATCCTCAGAAGAAAAAGTTTCATAAGGACTTGTTCAAACATCTGGCGCAAATGGATCATCGCACTAGTGTAGGATTTTCATCTATGAAGTATTTCTGTAGATATTTCTCTGCATACCTATATTTGCTCAGAAATTGTAGTGGAGCGTCGGTGGCCTATGTGTGTGCGTAAAACGCCTCTTCGTGCCAAATGTTCGTTCGATGTATGTGTAAATATTAAAAGTAAATCTTCCCATATTATTTTAGACAAATGTAGATATTATTGGCTGCTGTCTCATCAAATTGAATGTTTAAAGGATCTTATATATGGACTTTGTCGTGTGAATGTCCCCATCGCTCCATTGTGTGTATGATTTATTATTTTTACTATAAATGTATAGACAGTTACAACATTTCGATCTTCAATTTTATTGTGTTGGATAATATCAAGAGTTAAAATTAAAATCTAATTTTTATTAATAGCCGTTAGAATAATAATAAAATAAAGAATGCTGAAATTTTTAAATCTTTGAAATGTTTTTCTCAAATGATCAATTTCATCATAGATGTCGATTGTTGTTGTAAATTCCTGGAATTATGAGAATTATATTATGTACTTACCTACCAACTAGTATAAGTATAGATGCATGATAATTCGTGTATATAAAATCAATTTTTGTACATGTAGATTTCTAATTTAATTATTATAATTATAGTTAGAGACAAACTAAACAATTAAGACCCTGAATATAGATTATATAATACAAGCTGCTTTATTCTTTTATAAAATACCCAATCGCTACTTTTAAACTTTTAAACTTACCTTTGGAATGTTTGACGAAAAACCACCACGAGAACCGACCCTGCTAAGTATTCCTTAACCTTTTAAAGTCATTTAAAACAATTTGTTACATACTAACGCCCGTTAAAGCGCCTTGGTAAACTTAAAATCTTATAACAAAAATATATTAGCCTCTTTTTGTTTATCCAACAGTTGGATCCATTTTCACGGGATGCAAGACCGCGCAAAAAGCAAGTTTAAGCTTAATATTAAATAGTAGTTTGAATCTTATGAGTTGCTGCAAAACCAACCTTCACATAGACATGGGTACCATCTTGCTATAAATGACGATAGATTAAGTTATCAAGTTTTCAAAATCCCTAAATGTAGCTCTATAAACTTTATTAAATTTATAATACTCGTGAAAGACCTAAATACATAATATTACTAATACTGTAATGCTCTTCGGTTTACAGCTAACCCATTTAACTATTTTTGAGGAACTTTGGTAATCCAAATAGGGATTACATTACGATTATAATGCGATATTAAGCGAAGTCCTCGTGGATGGAGTCGTAGTCGAAAACTATGTCTGCACTCATGTGCTGAAAGTTACGGTAAAGTTACATATAACATACATTATACATAGTAATACGTAAGTATTTCTTAATCAATATAGGTCTCCCTTTCTATCACAAAGACATCATCTCAAACACGTATCTGCCACCAAGATAAGTTGCCTAAAGAACTTTTTACGCCACAATCTGAGTCATTGGGCCCATCTTTCATTTGTCGAAAACCGTGACAAAAATCTTTACAACACAACACAAGTATTGTTATTAACAAAAACGTAAGTGAAGTATAACTTAGATAGGTACTACATTACACTTTGTTCCACTTTTCTTAAACTGTTCATGCAAACACTTGACGAACAAGTTCTTCCACAAGTGCAAAGGATGTACAATCCCTTCATTCCCGAACAAACAATATCCAAGTTGTAATTACTTTTACCAGGCGTTAGGCTCACTTCACCAAGTAATCTTTGTTTTGCATTTTCGCAAAGTTATAGGTTCTTTAAGAGAGAGTTTGCCGCTTAAAGTGAAAATTTACTTACGTGGTTTGAGAGCTCTCGAGACAGTGGAGCATATAAACTGCCTTTTTTTGTACATGCACAAGAGCCTCTCTGTGGTGTACCTACGATGTTACTCGACATTTTGTTAACAACGTTCTATAAGTCACGCTCAAGTTGATTTTGCCCATCGTATTTTGTTGATTACGTTTTGTGAAGTTTCGTTTCAATTTGAGAAATTATACATATAATGATGTGTAAATTAACAGACACGCCTAAATAATAATACTAAATGAATTTTCGACAATAATTGTCATATATGATGCTAAAACTGGTAGCACCCTCAATCGTCAGGAAAATATCTACAATTTATTGAGACAAATAGAGTTGGTTCAATTGATAAATTTTCAACACATGCGTGTTTTCTGAACACAATAATACTACTTTCTAATAGGTTTTAAACACATTTTATGTACGTAATTTATTTTTAAAGATACTATTTTCACGTAAAATATTGGCTGATAAACGGTATCAGTTATTTGCGATTACAATCATATACTAATTAAAATCGTTGTAAAAACGCTTTTAGTCTAGTTTAAATGAATATCTGTACGGTAGAATGAGCAAAAGCGACGTTGTGTTAAATCTTTGTGTAAAAAAATCAGGCGCCTACGTTTTGTAAAATTGAACTATGTCATCAGATCCAGATTTCCTGTTATTGACTTTATAAACAACTAACAAACAACCTGTGATTTCCGTCGTGCGCCTTTCCTTCATACGTGTCCCACGGGATCATTCCCGGATGTTAGATAATATACCCTTTCCAAGGTCAAATTGTATAAGTTTTTATCTGTTTAATCGTAGGAAGATAATAAAAACACAAAAACACTTTCTCATTTCAGTAAAAAAGTAAAGTTATGATGTTTTTTCCAATAGTAAATTGACCGTGGTTTCACCTGATGGCGAAAAAGGAAAATAAACAATAAGAAGTCACAGAAAATCAACAAATCTAAAAGCATTTTATCGCTCCCAGCAAACATATTGACTGTATTGACTGCTTCGATGTTCTTTGTGGCAATATCTTTGTTCTGCACAAAAAAACGACAAGCGAGACAGTAAACTGACACTATTTTCAGTGCCATTGTAAATTAAAAACTGAAGTAAAATGCTCGGTCTCGTGAAAAGAGATAATCCTTTTCTGAGTCAAGTGTATTTCTCTTTAGTTTCTTTTTAACTTAAGTCTTCAGAGGTTTATATTTCGCAGACTTCGATCAAGATGCTACATAATAATATAATTGATTTTTGTAAATTTCGAGAATAAGTGCTGTTTATCTCTACAAACATATATTAACAATAAGCTAGTTCTGAATTGCGTTTCATCCTAAATGGATATGCGAGTCAAAAATCATTATATCTGGTCTTACTAACTCTTAATAAAAGTTTCAAATAAGAGTTGCAATTTAAATTAAATGACATATTAGTACATACATTAGGTACTTAACCAATACTTATTGTATGAAAAAATTTTTGTTTGATGATTGTAATAACCATTATATTCATCAATCAAATAATTTTTCATCCCATTTCCAATTGACGTATTCTCATCATTAGTAATGTATGTTATGATTATTAAAGATACATTTTCAGTGCAGCATCCAATGAACTAATTAAGTAATTAGTGATTCGAAATCGTCACCAGCGCCCATCATAACACATCCATTTGTGTGTACAGGAAGTTTGATATGTGATAGCGCTCCCAAACCATAATTATGTAGCTCGAGAGGCTCCAGTCTCATTATAACGTACGCCGTTTATTAACGTCCTTCCCGTATTTACGTCGTATGTGAGTATGTTGTCGGTTGGCACTGGAGATAAGGGAAGTTATTCAGGGAAAAGGCGTCATAAGCGTTACAGTTCATTAATGTGTAGTAAAAGTTTATGATGTCAATAACTGGAGCTTCGTAGGTTGCAATAACTTATCGACAGCCGAGTTGCTAGTTCCAATACCTCATTTTCCTGGATACAACTGAAGAAACGAATATGATTAATATTATTTGTACAGCTCTATGAGAGCTTGCCCACGATTTACGTAAAAGCCCAAGAGTATGACTATGGTCCTACGATTTCAGTTCAAGTGCTTCTTTGTATATCTTATTTTCTTTAATAAATTGAAGAAACTATTATGATAACATTATTTATAAACCTTAATAATTTCTTTGATTTAAAATACCTTTTAGAGAGATTCATTTACTCGTACCTTGGTATTGATTATAGTTTTCAGCAACCAAATATGTGCCTTAATGCTATGTACCCTACTAATTATACGACATCGTACCTTTCATCAAGCTGCTTATACTTATTCCTCATTTTCTTGGAAAAACCAGCAAACAATAATGTAATTAATAATGTTCATAAACAGTGCCACCTACAATGGAAAACACAAGATTATATATCCAGCTTCTAAGAAAAAACCTTTTCTTAACTTGTCCGGAGTCCGGGTGCTATATAAGTTTAATGATTCTGGGAAAAAATTATACCTGTATTAACGCTATCTACCTTACAATTACAGAAATAATCAGAACAGTGCTAACGTTCGTCTTCTTATAAATTGAAAAAAATGGTTATTCAGGTAATGCGTTTTGTTTAGTCTTCATGGTAATGATATCAACAAAATTATACCCTAATAACAGCGTAGTAGAAGCCGTAGTCGTGGTAGGGGTATGACTAACTATGTATGGACAGGAACATACTATTAAATGAATTTGGGAAGACACAGAATATTATTAAGACACAGAAATATGCCCATTAAATAATTCTGACCATACTAAATATATTAGGTACACAGTTAAACTCAATACGTCAGTGTGCATCTTGCTCCATCCACTATTTGAAGTAAAAGTTTCAGACATAAGGAATGAACAGAAAGTTTATGATATTAAGAATCTGTTTAGAAATAATAATATTTATTCCAGACATAATCAATACATATAAGTATAAAAACAATCATGTGTATTTCATCATGTTCAATATATAGATATATATATATAGCGCATCAATTTAAAATAAAAATAAAAAAATACCTGGTTGTCACAATCAGTGCTTGCATATAAAGTTTGCTGATAAATTAAAAGTGATAGGCCAGTTCCAAGAGATTTTTATTGCATTTATGAAATGGTAAAGGGTAAATATTTTGAGCTTTATTGGCAGCGTTATATAAATAATAGCTAATGACGAAGTGATGCTGCTTCGCAAAAGATGTTCTATAGAGAACAATTTGACAAACATAGGTAATAATCAACATTACGTGTCGTTGGGGTATGTTTTTATGTTTGCGTAGTAAACTATTAATTGTAAAAAGTTGTTTGACCGAGAGTACGGAACATTCCTGATAAAAAAGCTCTATATAGGTATGACAAGACTATATTGGCAATGGTATATTTAGAAACTCGAAGTGTTTGTGAATAAATCCATGACACTTCAAAGCACTTAATATAGGACAGTTGATTTCCACCCGGAGTAATGTAAGAAAATCAGTAAAAGACCTTTTGAAATAGTTTCTAGAATAGTTCCAATGATTACCCTGACATCTAAAGTTACGAACTTTTCAGCTTCATAACAACAGCGTAGGTTCGTTCGTATACTTACTAAACTCTCTGGCCACGCTAGAAGTCAAAATAAATTACCGCCACTCGATCAAAAGTTATCTCAATATATCTTTTGGTAAAGTAATAAATTGTTATGTTGAGCCGTAATACAGACCCTGGATTGGACCCACATAAACTTTATCGCACGAGGTTCCTGAGTCGTAGTTTTGGATAGTTTTAGCACTTTTAGGGTTCCACAACTTTGCTTGAAAACAATAAAACTAGTGAGTTGGACTCATTCAGGTGTTTCTTAGGTTTATCTAAACGGTCAAAGTTTCTTTTTTAACAAAGCGTACTTGGTGGGAATGTTTTGTTGCCTTTGATTACTCTCAGAAACGGGAAACTGCTTTCGTTCTACTATGTAACTACGAAAGTATTGCGTTCATTTTTTAAATTTTCTGTAATAAACCACTATGCACACATAGAATACGTCAGTTAACAGTTAAACTCGGTAAGCAAAGAACGACCTTATGCAGGTAAAACAATATGGCTGAACAATCAGATCGCCTAAATTGATGAGGATGATTTAACAATCTCATTGACGTTATGGCACAGAGTTTGCTCTAGGCGAACTAGAGTTTGTCCCTAGAGGGAACGAGTTAATCTGCGGTTTGAACATGATTACTAAAATTGCTCTCAAGTCACCAAATTTATATGCCTTTAAATACTAAATATACGTAATAATCTTTATGCACTTGACTGAGATGCACACAACATAAGACTTCCGAAGGTATTTATTATTATTCGGGGTTTTTCCTAATTATTACCACGATGGACAAGATGGCACGTGGCTTTGAGGATGTAGCTGCATTTGATCCATTGCATATAAGCTTCTCCTGTAAGGATGGATGTACCACCATATGTTGGTTCCAGTACTTCAGTTGCCTAATACAGACTATTACTCAGCTGGTGCAAAAAGGCAATAACAACAATAGTTCAAGGTTTATTTAGTTAACAATAGTTTATCAATTTAGAACTGCAACGACAATTTGTATTAAATAGCGAAATCATATTTATATAGAAAACGTAGCAATAATCTATTCTAAAGCATAAAGTTGGTACCAAGCACTAATAAAGGTCCCGAGTCAATTTATATAATATTGCAGGCAAAGATATACTGGGGACGCTCACCGCGCATTACCATCCAAATAAAAAACCAGCTCCGACGCCTGTGTAGGGAAAACAGATAGGGCTGGCTTCCATCTCTTTGAGCTCTCCAAAAGAGCTCATTTCATGGGGTTCTTTCCATTTAAATAGATTGGTATCTAAGTTGAAATCGAAATTTGAACATTCAAAGGTTTTATAATGTGGGCCACCGATGCCTTCATTTCTATAGCCTCTAATACGAAAATTTTACAGAATTTTTGATTATGCATTTATTTTTCTAGATTAGTTTATCAATCAAGATTCTAAAATATCTTAGATAGCTTACAGAGTAGATTTGTCAGTAAGTGTTTATGTTGTTACTTCATAACCCTTTATCCCAATAAATGTTAAAGATTAGAGCTTTTTTTATTTTAATTGAAATCCTATTACTAGTTTATCCTTATAAAGATTGTTACAATATATCAACAGTTCAACTCAAATTTGTCTTTATGCAAATTATACGAAATTAAAAATAGTCTGCGTAATATCACGCGTGACCACATCCTATAGATGCTAGTATTATCACAAGGATACTACTAGCCCGTTATCTTGTGACTTCAAGATGTCACATAAACAAATTTTACTGCCTCCTTCGTCCTTTAAATCGGAACATAGCATTTCAAATGCTGCTGTTTGGTTTTAGAAATGTAGATATGAGTTTTGATTGGTATATGTTTTATCCATTGCTTATTCAACTTGCTAATCTACTAATGTTTTTATAACTAACTCGAGGAGTATTATAAGTAATTTATGCCATAACATTATAATGTACTTATAATGATAGAAATTTCCCGATTCTGTATTCCCATTTGTGGGAGCTGTTTGTGATCAAAAATTCAAGCTAACTAAAGGCAAAACTATTTGGCCCCATGGTACATTCGGTAGTGCTCCTATTTCATACGCCTTAATAAGGTCATAGGTTTAATCCCCACATAGGAAAACATATACGTGATAAACAATTTTGTTTGTTCTGTGTTAAAAATAAGTATTAAGTTGTTGAATTATAATATACGTAATTGTTGTCTGTTGCCCCATACCCACTGTTGTCTGATAATAATATTTTATTTTATAGTAAATAACATTATTATCACTTTGAAAGTTTCAAATGTTACTGTTTACGTAAATGGCCTCTTTTGTCTTTTAGTTATAAAAGGACGCGCAATTTTTTTTACGTAACCGTAACTTCTTTTCTCGCCCGAATAAATTGTAAGAATCTCACGTTCTATAATAAGTTTTACGAGGTGGAAAAAAGTTTTATGTGACCAAAATCATCTCGGTTTATAGCTTCTCAATGTCCGAACCCAGAATAGGCAAGCGGCGGGGATGGCGATTTCCTTCTATTCCAGCGACTTTCCCAAAATAACCCCATACATATAAAGCTGGGTCTGCCAATTCTATGGAACCATCAGGGCTGCTATTTCCATTTATTTTTATAAATAAATAGGTTGAAGTTGAGTCCAAATCAAATCAAATAAACATTTTTCATTTATTGGATCGATTGATATTGAAATCATAATAAATTGGCAGCAACTTTTGTAGTTTTTCTTTACTTTATACTTATACTATAAATGCAACAGATTGTAAGGATAGAATATAATACAATAAAAGGAATTTAATAAAAGGATAAGACAAGAAGATAAAAAACAGATAGAAGGTATGTAAGTAGTGTTTGACTGAAAAGGTTGAAAAAAGTTAACCTTAAGTAATAATAAAAAAATTACATTTTTAGGAACATGTAATCCGTGAGGAACTCTGCGACTATTTCTAGCGTTAGTAGCAAACACACATAGCAAAAGCTTCTTACTTTTAAAAAGGGAAAAGAAAAATCTTTCTTGTTTATTACCCCCAGGAAATATGAGAGAGTTCTTTTAATAAAGTCTTCTGTTATTAATACACATTTCCGCCACACTCCTCCCCAGATATCATATCATATCGGTACCCTCTGCAGCCGAAGCCATTACGATAAAGTACCTACAAGGTAGGCAGAGATACGAAAGGATTGCTTTCACCGACATAGGGGTCTACGATCGGATGTTATTATAAAATATTAGTATAGCCAGCTAGGGGCAAAAAGGAAAATGTAACAACCCTAACATGTAGAATGCAATCTCTTATCGGCGAAATTATATCGATTCTTAGAAGCTTGGTATTATGGAACTTTACTGCAACGGTTTTAACGATAATATTCTCTTGATACTTGTTTGTACATGGTTGCATTTTCACATTTAAAATTCTAACTATACGTAGCTTGCTTGAGAGAAAGAGAATAGAGAAGATTTCTATAATAAATTATCTTCTTATATAAATTTTAGCAAAGTCGAACGTCGATGGGTTTGCGAAAAGGAAAGATCTTCTTCGTAGTTAAGTGATCAATTAGATGGTTGATGAGCCTAGTGGAAGTCGTATCTGGTGTCAGTTTAAGCGTCATCGGGGGGAAATTGGTCAGTTATTTGTCTGGTTCTTGTATATAAGAATCTTTGTGAAAACTTTGCAAGCGCGATGCAAGTTCTTTGACGCACGTAGTGCCACAAGGACTTTAACGTTTTAAATGTCATTTTAGTGTATCTTTATACTTTTATCAGGTGTATCTAAAAAATACATGCGAATTAAATTTTATCAAGTGATAATCGGAATAATTAAAGTTGACAGATTAATTGCAACCGAACAACTAATAATTTTTAAATGTTCTATCGTTAACTTGTAATTCCAAGTCCTTGCCATAGCTGTATGTCACAATCTTTAGCAATATCTTTAAAATGATATTATTAGTTATACTACCATCTTATTTTAGCTGAAGATCACAAAATAAGTAATATTGTTCTCATATAAGTGGATCACTGAAATCTCTTACTAGGAAAAAAAATTAACTTATATCTTAATCTGCGTAGGAATAATGTGTAAGGAAAAAGAATTGTAGGGTAAAGATTTTTCCAAGAACAATTGCGTAACACAATCTAAAATCAAATCCTTTACTCGATTTTAGATTTTGGTGCCTGTTAATAAAGCATTTTAATTAAATACTTAGTTACCCTCTTTGTTTTATGCTACTGCTCCAGTATCGTTGACGTTTATGTTCTAATACGAGTATATTAAGGAATTAAAATTGAGCATTAGCTAAGTTGGCAATAAGGTGCCAAAAGTCAATTACCATAGAAGTTACGTAAAATATTTTATTTAAAAAAGGTTAAAACAGCTGCGTTGGTTCCTAATAAGTTCCTAAAAATCGAATGATCAGTGTACCTATAAAAGCATGCTTTTATTTAAAAAAATACTCCAACGATTTCGACTATTATACTGTCGTAAAAATACAGAAACGAAGTGGCAATAAAGTAAGTAAGTAAATAAAAATAATAATGCGATCTATGTTAGCAGTAGGTTCATAGAACTTAAACTTACAAATAACACAGTCTTGACAACGCTATAATACACAAAGTACAAACTGCCTTCAGATAATACCTAGACAGTTTATTTACTGATCACAAAGGCATAAGGCATCCATAAATTGGCCTGTGCCTAATTCGCTGGTTATTAATTAGGCTCGACTCGAAGCTCACCATTTGCAATGCTAATATGTTGTTCGGTTGAGTGTCATCAACATTTGATTGACCTTTTGGCCACGTCCCGACTTCCGATGGACCAATTTATCGCCTTCACTAAAGGCCATCGCCATCTTTGTTAATAAACTGATATAGTACTTTAATGTCAGAAGTTCAACGCTTTTCATACTTTACACTGATTATTTAAAAGCATTTTGTACGTGTAAATGAGAGTAATAAAACGAAACAAAGTATGAAAGCATTTCCAGGAAGCCATTAAACTTGAACCCATTTAAAAAGCAACTGGATATTTTAGAGGCTTCGTCTGCTGTTTGCTTGCAGGTGACTATAGTGACCTCACCTATTTTGTTCGCCTATAGTGTATAAAGGTTGTATGGAATTAAAGGGGTATCACAAGTTTGGTAAGGCGCTAGTGACATTCTTGTGATGTTAGAAGCGTCTAAAGGCTACGTTAAATAATGTAAAAAAAATCATCGCTAAATGTGATATTAAAACAGTCGCACTTCAGTCTATTTTCATGAATAGACTCAAGAGGAAGTAGGTAATGGTAAAATCCACAAGAAAGGAGGTTTGATTATTATTAACATTTTATATTTTATCTTTATATTTCCGCACTGTGCAAGCGTTGTTGCAACCGCAAAGCATTATTTTGACGTGGAATGCTGCTGCCCATCCCCACCCTGTTAGACTATGCTGTTTTGGGTGGACATACCACCATGTTGGTCGGTTCCGGTACCATATTAGCTTTTTACGATACCTGGTACAGGAGCAGTTACTATTCTTCTCTGTCGGTATCCCACAGCTACATTAATGGTGACAGAATTAAATTTAACTTTGTATGTTGAATTTATTCAAAAAACTATCCTTGCGAACTAATTGACAAGAGACTGAGATTGACAAGAGACAAGAAACTTAAGAGACAGGTGGAAAATATGTGATATATTGAAAATAAAAAAATATGATCTGCTGACGTTGTAAAGCTGGTGGGCGTTACTAGATGAAAACAGGTGTAATACAAATTATATTGACACACTGTCCTCTCGTAGATTTTAGTGGATTGTATTATTAACTAGTATATTGTCCAGCTGTCACGAGGTAAATGCAACACCATCAGCTGCTCTAAAGGTAAATTTAAATACTAACAAGCTTCACCTGTACATAAAAAAAGAGACAGCAATAGCTATCTGACACAAAAATTATACACTATTGCTCTCTACAAGGAAACAGCAGCAGAGCTTGCGTAGGTAGCGAAGAAATAGCCAGCCATGTTATCCTGAACTGTACTAAGCTGACACGATACATCGGATCTACAAGCTCACTTCTACAAGTGACCAGTAACTATTTGGTATTACTGCGCTTCCTGGAGGTACTAGATAGGCAAGAGTGCCAACAGTTCAAAGAAACACAAAAAAGGCACCAATAAAGGACGTCGACTAGCAGAAATCTGAATAAGCTTTCTGTATCTACATCTCTTGACCTGGCTTGAAGCAATCTACATCTGGGATATCGTTCGTAATAAAACCTTTTTTTACTTACCCTTCTAATGCTATATGTATGTATGTACGATTTAAACTTACTACTGGCAACCTACTTCTAATAATAAATTATATCTGTTTTCTTTCCGCAAAAAATACCGTGCTCTCAAAATACCGAAGCTAGTGGGTGATTCGGCTGTTCGGGCTGTTTTTACTGGCGAAAGTTCATTAAGAGCCATTATTAGTTCACCAAGTGCAGTAAAAGTGAGGAAAGCACTCATTAGTTATGGCAAGAGGAATTTCTCTGAATACTTTGGCTTGGTGAGTTTAATGTACATTATTTCTTTTATTTAGAAATTTAAGCAATTTTTTATAGTATGTTGTTTGTTACCTGCTTTTTAGTTTCAGTAATCATATGTTGGATCGTAATCTTTTTCTATATTTAATAATAATAACATAAAGAAAATAAAAGTTATAAACCATTGGCGGCCTTATCGCCCAGAGCGAGGCAGGGCTCTTCCAGGCAACTTTTGGATGGACAAAAAAAAAATAAATGAAGAAAATTTGACAGGGTAGTTGGATGTGTACTACTATTTACAAATACAAAATAAAATAAAGTAAATTAAATACTTATGCTATATATTTTTATATAATTATAAAATTACATAACATAAATAAAAATACAACTTATTTTGTCCTCTCGTAGATTCTAGTGATTACTGGAGACTAAAAAATGGCAATGGCTTTCCGAAATGGAATGTGTTGTTACTACCATGAGAATGTTTTATTTCCACGTAGTGGTATAATTAAACACAGCTATTTCGCCAAACAGCTGTGTGCCAATTTGAAGGGGAGGAAATAGTAAAGTGTCACATAATAATTCATGTCACAAGTTTCGAAAAATGCTAGTAATATATTTGTGATGACAAGAGGGTCTAATCTGATACTTAACATTATGTGGGCTGAAAACTAGTTTATCTTCGTTGTCAAATTAGCACTTGGACGTCCACTGTTTAATATAAACGTCGCCTAGAAAAAAAGGAGGTATTTTGAAGTTAATTGGACCACTATTATCACAGACTGTGGATGTCTAAGATGCTGCTGCCCATTGCCGCCATTTGCTTTCCATATATCGGCAATACAATATATATAATAGGATTACGACACCTGGTACCGGTATCCCTCCCATTACTATGTCAGTATCCTGAAGCTACTTTCTTACTTGTTTATTGCTGTTGTTGTTTATTGTAATACTGCAAAATAAAGTAGTGGGCATTCAAAGTCTTGGGTTGAGACTAATAGCCCACCATAATTTCATCAACCAATTACCATCGTTGGGTCTCATGGATGGTAAACATGAAATTACTTTATTTATTAAGCTAATTTATTTGATGAGATTTTTTTTTATTATAATAACGAAGCTCGTATACATATTGTATCCTAAATATTATATCGAAACATTTTTCTATAGAAATTAGCTCGAAGGTGTGCAGACGGGATTTTAGATATAAGCCGCAAGCGGCTATCCACTTGCGTTCATGTGTAGTTAATATTAACTTAATAAAAATTCTTCAAGTGAACTATATACACAAACATATACATCAAGCCTATGCCCCTTGGGGTACATGTACCACAGAAACTGGTAAATGTTCGTCTGTCTACAGCAAATGTTCTGCGGTTCTGTCCCTTTATATAAGATATGTAGAAATACGAACTAGACGCCAACTGTGTATGGTTCACTGATTAACCTAATAAGGACATGAAATGTCTACTATTTTAATACTACAACAAACAAATAAATGAGCGTGTAATGGTATCGTGGACCATAAATCCAAATTACTTAAAAGTTTACTTAAAGCCTTAATTTTTTACAAAATAAGCAACTTAAAGCACATTAGTAAATAATGTATTGTTTTAAATATAAGAACTTTTACTATGAACTAAACTAATGACTGAAAACATCACTGTGGTACATAATTATTATTACATAATCATACAAGGCAATTATGGGCAAGAAATTCCTCTTTCTTGGGGAGGCCTATTTCCAACAATTAACTTCCAATGACTAATATATTACATATATGAAGTCAAGCACAAATAAAAACTATCTACGCACCATTTGGTTTACATTTCATTACCCTTAAACATAAAACCTTACCATATGGCCAGTAAATCTTTTGGAAATAAGCACCACCACAGCATTCCCAGCTATTCCATTCCCAAGGAGCCATCCGAAGGGATCTCGTAAATTTCATCTATATAGGCCGCCGGATTTCCATCCATATTAATTTATGAAAGTGGTAAATGCGTCTTTTATGTTATCCTGACAAAAGTATAATCGAGTTCAGTCAAAAATAAAAAGATGCGTTCTGAAAGCTTACGCACCATTGTTCGGTAAACTTTCCCTGCTTCCATTTAGAATGAGAATACATCTTCAAATTTGACGGTTTTTGTACTTTTTAAAGCACCAATAATTGATAACATAATTGGATACAGTTTCATGTTATAGCTGCCCAAGATGTCTTTAAATTTGTTGCTTTTTCGTAGTTTTTCAAAGCACCAATTAATGATTAACATTATTGTAGAAATATATATTTTCATGTATTTTCATGTAGCTGTTCAATTATCACCAATATTAAAGCTACCACCGAACAGCAGTGTTCGGTTTAAAGGGTGAGAGAGGCAGTGAATTTACAGGGTAATGTAACATAACATCTTCAAGTCACAAGGTTGGCTACGTGCTCCTTGAGATATTACGAGCGTCTAAAGACTGCGGTACCGTTCACTATCAAAATATGAACCGAAAGCGATAGCTTTCAGCTATTCTTTACAAGACTAAATCTTTTTACTCTTGCCGCCTACTTAATATATAAATGAATGTGCCTTAGAAACAGACGCTTGTGTGCCATAATACATTTGAGTTCGTAGGTCGAGGCCGACACATGAAAGACTAATTAGGGCCACCGCACGTAGAAAACATGAGGAATCGGCGTAACATCACGTGCAAACGAACTTAAACATGAAACGTTAGAACTTGATTACGATGATAAATTGTTTTACTAATCTTTGGTGACAATGCTCTCATCGAAAAACGTCTAGAACAACTTCACTTAACTAATACATATCGAATTGATATTTACTCTAGATGAAATTGTAGAGTCAAACCCTTAATAGTGTAAAACAATATAGGCATACTTGAAATCGTGTGGCACCGATATCGTAGTATAGTACCTCCCTCTATACTAGGTATCGTAAGAGGCGATTGAGAAGCCTATAGATAGAGGTAAAAAAATTCAATGTTGTTTGATTTTTCCCTTTCTTTACAAATTACTGAAATTTCTATTGAAATTTCGCATTTCGCATTTAGCAGGTAAATAATTAACCAAGCTGAATGCGAAATTTCTATGTCACTATGTGAAAGTGGGTTTGAATTTTGATCTATAGGTCAGTCAGTGAGTTAGTCAGTGATAAAAATGACGATTTTTGGATGTTAATATCTAAATAACTATGTGAACTGTATTTATAATACTTGAACACAACGTAGTTTCAATGCAAAAAGATCGCAAACTTAAGCTTTGCGATGGCGACCACGCCTGCCCAGTGGCAAAATTCCTTCTTTCTTGGGAGTCTCCTCAATAATGGACATTCTACGATATTGAAATGTAAGTTGGTAAGTTTCTAAACTTATTAATGATCTTATGAAACATTTTCATTTTCTGGCCTGATAGAGACGAGTAGAAATTATAATATTTTCTAGTATTCTTTTTTACGCTTTTTAGTGTCGTTCTAGTACATTCTACATCTACAATTCATTTAACTGGATATTGGGAAATCTGTTATTACTGTTACATTAAAATAATCAAATATTCATTTCATAAATTACCATAAAATGGTATACATGACCGCTAAAATAAATTTTTGCTACATACGAGAGCAATCATATGCGAGAATAAATTAATGTGTTCGGTATTTCAATTGCACGTGCAATTTTTCGCAGCTGTGACGTTATTGTTTATATTGTGCCTTTTTTATTTTAATTCAATCTAATTAATTAGAAATATTTAATTAGATTGAAGTCGGCTTCTATGCCTGTTCAAGTGAGTATTCTAAATGTGAAAGTAACTCTCATATACGTTTGCCTGTTGCCGGTCTACTTTCGATTTTGGAAAATGTCAAATGTCCGATTTCAGAAACATCCCGATGAAGTGATATATAAGTGTATGTATATTTATATTTCTTGATTTTCTACTGGTTCTGCAATAACGACAATAAACACGAGGAATAACTGTAGGCACCACGTGCACCGTAATTACCGCTAAGCCATCCACACCATCCGGATCTTATAATGGAATGATAATACTCAGCCCGAATCGTGATCAGGGTTCTAATTCTCGTGTCGCGGAGAGATCACCCAATCCAAATTTATGTATTTTGGCTGGAAACTCGTTAAAAAGGGGTGAATATAATTGATAAACATCATTTTAAAATACTTCTATATGAAACATGTCTTTACACGTTTATGTTTTATGACTGCCATAAATTTTCATTTTCAATTAAAAAATTTAACATTTTATAAATAAATTCATTAAAGATAATCTGATATAATTGAATAATTTTTTACTTAATTTTAAATTAGTCATCATATCAGGACACGGTAAAATTAGTGAACCTCATTTCTATTATATGTTGTTTTGTTTATTTAACCAGGTCGACACAAGCCTAAATTCAGTAGCATCATTTCAGCCTACAAACGCTCGTAATATCACGTCGCATCACCCAGTAATTTTATTACCTCTCTCACCCTTCAAACCAGAAGACTGCAATGCAAACACTGCTATTTAGCAGTGCAGGAACCGGCAGAAAAAAGTATATCTACCCTAAACAGCGTAGCTTAAATGCAAAAGAGACGCAAACCTAAGTTTGGCTAACATGTCAGCCCAGCAAATAATTTGAACCCATAGAATGGGGATTCTTTTAAAATATTGAAAATGATGGAAATGTTACTCAGATTATTTGTCCTTATATGCATATAAATATGTAATACTGAAAAACAAATTCAAAAAAATTACCGGTTGTTTACCCGAATCATGACGTTATGTTTCTTAAATACTGTACGTAATATTTGGAACAGTTGATTTATTAGACGTCAACTATAATAATATTCGCTCGCTGGTCGTAGTTATGCTAACGTTTTTATGATTGATATTATATTGTATAAAGTATAAAAAATGCATGTTGGTAACATGCATAAAGTAAAGGTAAAGAAAAGATTTAGTTACACTTAAAAAGATACACCTGACACCTCAGTAATATAGTACCTACCTAATAAATCAATCACTAATCATGGTAATTTCCTTGGCAGAGGTAAATCTTTAAAGTACTTTTGTTGCGGATACAAAACAACAGAGGAATCGCAAATATAATACTTCAACATATATTTTAGATACCCAAGCACAAAACAAACACAAATATCACCATATGAAAGTTTGTCCTGGGAGGGAATCGAATCCACAATCCTTGACGCTATCGCTAGGTTAGGATCACTACCATCTGCACCATTGGGCCCATCAGCACCGTCTAAATTCAAGGTTTAAATAATTTTGTTATGAGACCAAAGCTCTGTTGTGATTTGAATTTATTTAATACAAAGTAAATCGTAATAATCCCCAACAAGCCCGCTTTCACAGTAAAGCTGCTACAGCATATTGCGTGTCTCCTCCATTGCGCTAATTTCAACAAATACGGTTTAATTTCGTAGACAATAAAAGGGTCTGTGCGCGTAGACGTGTTTAATTGAAAATTACCCGGCTTGTTACAGGAACCGTAGCATAGACATTTTCGTAGTACTCGTACATGCCTTAACATAACTACGAAGATTGCGTTGCGTAATTTGTGGCATATTTGAAATTGTAATTTGACATCAAAGACATTCAAAATACGTAGGATGAGAGATGCATTTTTATGACAACACCTAAAATTATCGATACATGACAAAATGAATTAAAACTGGTTATTACGGGCAAGCTTCATCTCCATTATCTTCATCATATAAGCACACAGATGACCGCTGCTGGAAATAGGCTTCACCAAATTTATGGCACAACATGCTGTTTTGTGTTACGTTTCTGTTAGGTTTCTTTATTATTATTTTCACATTCATAAATAGCTTACTATTAATTGACCTAAACTTCTAAGAAATATTACAATAAAGTCTTACAAATTACAGTTCTTATTTCTACTTTATATTGTAAAAGATGTTTGGAAGATAACAACTGCCTCAGTACCTATCTTACATTAGATCTTGAACCAAGACCAATATCGCAAGACTACCAGATTATAAAATACCGTCTGCGTACTGCGTGGACGAGGACGCGAACGTAAAATTATAAGCTAACAAACAATTAAAATTTGTGAATTTAGTAATCATATTCTATAAAATTCTGACGTAAGTAAGCAACGAGAAAAGTAATTTTATTTTAGTAAAGTATTTAATACTATAATACTGATTTTGAACTCTTATTTATTTAATATTATTCTTACGTGCTATTAATTGATGGTTTTATAATATTGATTATTATATATATGTATTTTATCACTCTTCCAAATAGTATAGATC
Source organism: Heortia vitessoides (assembly GCA_020976665.1). Lineage (NCBI taxonomy): Eukaryota > Metazoa > Arthropoda > Insecta > Lepidoptera > Crambidae > Heortia > Heortia vitessoides. The sequence continues at coordinate 8,738,229 of JACJUM010000875.1, forward strand.
TTCATTTTGACTAGCAAATGCCGGTGACGCCATGCAGACGTGTAAAGGGCCAAGACAAGGAAAAAGACTTGTCGATGAAATACTCGTAGCTGAATGCTAGTGCCATATAGTATGGGCCCCCAACGTGTTCAGTTGAAGATATAATGTAACATCACAGCCAACAAATAACCTCATTTAAATAGCCAACAAACTTTGTGAAAGTGAAAATGTTTACGGAAGAACATGATGAAAATTATTACAATAAATTTGTCGAGGCCGATTGCATCCTCATTTTTTGCGCCAAAGGTCCCGTATTCGATATCTACCCAGGACAAACTTTTTTGTCATAGAAATTTGTTTTTGTTTTGTGTCTCGGTATTAAAATTATGTATTAAAATATCATGTTTGTAATTCCTCTGTCGTTTGATATCCATAGTGATTTAAGTTACTTATTCCCGAATTAAGTCAATATACGTTTGGTTTCAATTATCGGCATCATACCTATTTATTATATACAAAATAACATTTAACAAAATATGTAATATATGGCAACTATATAGTATTGAAAATATGAAAAATTATATATGTACTAACAAAGCAAAAAGTCGTCTGTAAAAGTGTTAATTGTCCGCTTGATCCAATAAATGTCAATAACTGACTGACATTTTGGATCTAAATAAAATAAGCCATAAAAAATATGCCATGATCGCCGGTAACTACAATATCGTAACTATCCTTACCCTGTTAGTTCCAGGGTAAAATCTTATTCCTGTAAATTTTAAGGGTACTCCCAGGGCGATTAAGCAGGGATGGGATCTCAATGGACCTTTCGGTTTGTGTATACCTCAGGCAGAATAACTTTATTTGGTGATAGAAAAATAGAATAGATTAAATAAAGTCTATATATGACTTTTAAATATAGTTATCGATTTAGATCTTGCTAGTTTTAGCAACTGAAATAATAAGTTTGGATTAAAGGTAAAGCCTGGAAAGACTTAAGGCAGTATATTGGCCAGGTGACCCCAGGATGATCGCAAGGATCGATGGCCTGCGCTTCCTAAAGTTACTTTTGACAGAACCTTAATTCCTCATAGCAGCGTAGTTTAGAACTTAGGAGCTCTTGTTTATAGAGATTTATCCTGGGATGCCTGGGAAAATTGTATACTTCTACTGGGTCATTAAAGAGAATGACTTATTTTTTCTATTTGCCATCAAAATTGCTTTGGGCCCGTCACTTTTACTTCTTTTTAAACCTTTCTTTACGAAGACCAATTTTCTCAGAACGAGCGACTACAATTTTATTTTTTGCAAATTTGACCATGTGGTCGAATTTCGAAATAAGCTCAATTGGCTTCTCATTCAAATTCGTATATCCTGTGATTACTAAATATTAAAAAATTATGGTCGACCTTTCCTACCCTACATACCTTAAAATTTGTTTCATGTTCTTAGATGATAGCTACGAGATATATCTCAGGCCATCAGAAAACCTGCTACTTAAAATGCCTGTGCATTACGCAGTTTAAGAGCGAAAAATCGATGGCTGATGAAATCATAACGTTCTGGAGTAGAGATTACATACCGCCAAGTATAGCGTAAGACGCCAAGTGTAGGGTATAAGGTTTACAGAAGGCAACAGTTGCAACAATGCCGCTACATCTTCCAAGGATAAGAGTTTTTTTTAACAAATTTATCATCCCAATTAATCGTATAAATCATAACAGTTGATTCCAGTAAAGCTATTGCTTCTTTCACGTATTTACTAAAATTAAATAAATAAATCACAATGGACACGTTCTAACATCACACACAATATAATTTATACAACATATTTATACATTTGCAGAGTTTACCTTTTAACCCAGAGATTTACATCCATTATAGAAACGCATAGAATTAAAATTATAAAGTATCGTACAAGAATTCTATTAAATATCATCTTAATTTATTTGTACAATTTATCAGCTAAACAAGAGCGCAGTCACTATGACTACGATGACTATAAGTCTGTAAATGTTTCACGAAATGAATTTCTAAATCCATTTTTACTGGATCTCTCAACGGTACTTCTCGAAAATATACTTAAATGCATTGTAGCAAGATTTAACAGGAATTAATTACGCCCGCCACAACATACGTTTCCCATCAAAGAGCTTGCTTTACTCGGAGTGCCCTAATTGAATTACCTAATGATCAGTACTTATTTGTGTTGAATCTTCCAAGGGTATATATCTAAATTCGTGGAGAGAATACTTAATGGGGCAAGGAATAATGGAATCTGCTTTGCGCAGTTTTATTCCGATAGTAATTCTGTAGTTTATTTATGTAGCAATAGTTATTGGTATCTGTTTTTTTCTGCTGTACCAGATTAATATCATATAAATCTACAAATGTAATTATTTATTCTTTATTGCTTGAAGCTTTTAAAAGTTGGACATTTAAGTATTTGTAGATAAGAACCATTCAAGAGATAGCGTTGATTACTCAGCGTAAAAGAACACTAGGAAAAATTCGTCGTGTCTGCTAAGGTCTCGACAGCACAACGGTAGTGCAGCCTCCCAACAGCGGAGAGATGCAGATTCGAGTCCCGTCTGAAGTCTGAGACAAATTGGACTGGAAAATACTACATTTATAACGGCTGTTTTTTGACAAGTATAGAACATTAAGTTGTCTACACTTTTTTAACCGGTGACTAGTTTGTCAGCTGTCAAGTGATTTATGTTTAGTTTGGTTTTGGGATTTCAACATGAATAGACTGAAGAACGCTTACAAATTGAGCAAATTTATTTTGAAAATAATAGTTCTATCCAAAATACGTATCGAGCACTTCGTCTATTTTACGTTCAACGTATTACGTAACGTTCTGATGGACGATTATCGTCAATCAGAGCAATCAATTTGATTAACTATGGTATTTTTTCACACCACATTTACTCCAAATGATATACGCATCCACAGAGACGTTACAGTACGTACAGAAGTCATTAGAGCGCTCTCTAGAGCGAACTCTACTTCTGTAGAGCTTAACGTAGAGAAGAACCTGAATCAGTATATTCGGCATAGTGCACAAGAATCGTATATTTGTCTATCCACTTCAAAGATAATTTCGCGGAAAGGTCTTGGTTGGCGTGCTGACAAAATCCAACTCGTGTAAGAATTGAGGCCTCACGATCACATAGCAAAGCGTAGATTCGGTGAATGGGCCCAAATTAAGATTACCGTTGATCCCATTTTTGATAAAGCTCAGTTTTGGTTCAATGGCTACGTCAATAAACAAAACTGACTGTATTTGGAGTAATGATATGATTATCTTTCGAATAAAGCAAATATTATAATATTATATCAATATAAATAATCGACTTTATTTTATTCCATTTCAGTTCTATACCTCCTAAAATTACCATTTATATTAGTCATTTGCAATGTTATATAAAAATATATAAGCCAAAATCGTATACAAGGCCACGTTAAAATACATTATCCAAATTTATTATTATAATCAAAATGCGAAAATAAATTAATTTATTTTTTTGTTTGTTTTCTTCGTCACGCTTTATCTTATGAATCAATATTATTGAAATGATTGCATGTACGAAGTTCACAAAGTTCAATCTCCTTCGATGACTTTAGCATGTTTTATACTTATTACATTAGTTTATTAATATATATTTAATTTGTTTTTTTTGTACGATTGGTAACATCTAATAGACCAATTTAAGAAATAAAAAAACAAAACATCTTCGCTGAGTAACATTACATAGTATAAAAAAATCGCTTTCCGTTGTTTGGCTATACATGCTTAGTTCTTTAAACCTGTGCAACTGAATTACATTCCGCTTTTAAACAAATTTTGTAATTTTAGAGAAAGGGAGGTTTGTATGTATAATACATGCAAAATATTGTAGAAAAACACTGAAAACTTTTAGAAGTTACTAATATGATGCCGTAAATAAAAATATTTTTGATGCCATCACATTGTAATAGTGGATTAAACCCGGCAAGATATTTCAAAATATTGTACTACAGTATTGTACACCATAATAGGATCGAAAAATCGCGATGGTACATGTCCATCTCTTAGATAATCACATAGATATAACCATATACTACCATTTACATTCCTCATTGCACGCGTGCGAAGCCGGCGCGTATCGCTAGTTCCTTAAACTATAAACATCTAAAATGGACTATTACAAGGCACGATTAATATTATTATGCGTTTGTTAAGAATAAACTCAAAAACTACTCGACTGATTTCAAAATTTATTTCACTAATTACAACAAACAACAACAAAACATTAACGACCAGTAATAAAAGCGTTATCAAATTCGAATGGTAACGGCAACTACGTGGGTATTTTTTTTATTTAAAAAAAGATGGATCAATGTAAGCCAGATTTGTATTCATATACATTTGTAACTAATAAACCGAAAAATTACTGGAAATACAGAACTTTTAGTTTAATTAAATTTTAATACGACGAAGAAGTACATAAAGCTATTTTTAATGGAAATAGACTTTAAATATATTTCAATAATTAAAATTACATTACACATACCAATGTTTAATTGAATGACACGCAACATACATAAATGGGCAAACATTAACTCTCTAATTGGCTTTAGTGATTACATTTTCTTTGCCCTTATTAAATGTAAACTACTAGCGGGCTACTACTGGTATATTTTATTATCATTAATTTATTTCATCATTACCATAATCATATCAAAATATGGACTTCCACTGGTGGGCATAGGCTTCCCGAAGAAAACCTGGTCGACAAACATGCATATGTAATAGCAAGCATCACCGCAACCTATAGACGCTTTTATTATCACAAGGAAATAGCGCGTTGCCATATTTGTGGTTTCACGATATTATATCACACTATGCGAACACTGCGACTTGGCGGTTGAAATAGGTGAGAGTGAGAAAAATAATTATGCTATTTTAATAAATTTTAAAGAAACTGAAAGTTCATAGATAGGCGTATAATTACATAATAAACATAAAAACTAAAACTAGAATGATTTTATTGATTTTCAGACTTTTATTTGACTCTGTTGGGATAAATTATACATCATATTAATTCTGCATGTTAAATGTATAGCGCAATCCAGTCAACGTTTGAACTGAGCAATGTTTGACCTTTATACATATTAATGTAATAATATGTATAATGGTCAAACAAGGTCAATGTAATATGTTTTTTATTTTACTTTAATTGTCGTTTCTTCGTTTTCAGAAGCAACGCATAAGTTTATTTTTAACCTAAAGTTAAAGGATAATCGATATATTAATAATTTCTATAACCTATAATTTCTATAACCTATAATTTCTATAATGCTATGCTTGTAGCATTAGGAATTATTATTCCGTAGCAACAAATATCAGATATAATAAAATAGGACAACTAAAACATTCTCTCAAATTCACCATGCATGTTTCCCTGGTTAATAATTCAAAGAGATTTGGCCCAAATTAATTGTACAACAACCAGCCCCCACCACAACATACATTTTCCATCAAAGCCTACGTACTAGTGAGACCTTTTTATGTGTCACTTAACTTTTGAAATACTGAAAAATAAAGAGGTTTATTACTGATATATAATTAAAACTCCTTGGGAGGTATTAAAAGTAAAAAAGTTTGTAATATAAAATTATATTCGGCTTATACGAGTGTGGGTACACAATTAAAACAAATGAATTATGTGCGCTGCAAATCGTGACCTTAGTAACACTCTCTTACGTTGAAATGTGCTTGTATTTAGAACTAAAATGTTTAAAAGGGTTATAATTATATTTGTTGGTTATATTTGTAGGTAATTACATTGTACCTATGTTTCGTGTTTTGCTTATTCTATAGCCACATACTTAAACCTGTGTCGCACCAACAGAGGCAATTTATTTCTGCTATGTGGTTACTTTTCTCTAAATATGGAATATGTGTCCTAAGATAGAATTACCATGTTTAATACATAATTAGTTTATTTTGCTTCTCTCGGTTCCTCCATATTAATTGAACTCTTTGGTTGAGAGAATAGCGCATCATACTTTTAAGTACATCTCTTAATTAGTCAACGAATGGCCTTTGAGGTCTAGGATTACCAACCACATCATGTGTCTTCACTATTGCTTTACTATATAAATGGATAAATTGTCATCAAGAAAGGGAGAATGTCGCTCATAATTTCCGCGCTAGGCATACGCAGCGGCAAACGCAGAATATAGCTTGGCGACGAGGATAATACTACCTATTCTCGCCCCTTTCATTTGAGATACACTGTTTCGGAGATATACCAGCACCGTTGCGGTACTTTCATACACTATTTCGACACCTGGTACATAAGGTTATATACAATACTGCACTAGAAGTAAATGAGTATTAACTATTTATTTAGGTAATAATATCCTTTATTACTTTTTGTAGAAAGAGTTTCTTTTATTTTTTCAATAAAGTGTTGAAAATAGTAGAAAAAGCAATTTGTCAAATATTTTATTCATAATGTAGGTACTAACCGGCTTCATTGAACTATTGCTAAAATCCGTACACTATTGTTCCACGCGCTCAACCCTGCCCTGTCCATAACCTGGCATTTCATGCGGTCGACCAGATAAAAGAGTTAATGGCACCCTTAGCAAGTGTGTCGCAAACGGACCGCCATTGTCGTGAAACAATTTACAGGCTTTAATCGCTTTCCTGGGCAATTTTCCGGGCGGCTGTCGGGCGCACGCCACTTTTGTTGGCGACCGTTTTGTTTCCCCCGTAGTTTGTATTAACATCTTTATGAATAGCTGTGAGATTGTAAGTAGTCTGTTAAATGTGTTTTGGCTTAGAATAATCGATCTTAACGTTTTTACTTTAATATTTAAGGCATTTCATTATGGCAATCTGAGTAACTATTCTGTATGCTGCTTGGTCGTGCTGTAGTCCTGCTTCTAGTTTGACGAGCTCGATGAGGCATTTGGTAGTGTTTATATCTTGCAGAAAAGGTCGTAGGTAATTTTGTTCAGGTTATGAAAAATTTGTATTTAAGTATATTCGTAACGCCACTGTTGCCTGATATCGGTAATACAAGTGCTTTGAGCTAGTTATTATGGAGTCAGGTTAAAGTTTGAGAAGTTGTGTAAATTTATAGAGCTTGGAGTCGACATAGTAACTTGAATAATTTAAAAATGAAGTGTCATTTATCATTCAGGTTTAGATTTCTTTGTTCAGATATGACTTAAATAATTTATAAAGCAACCTGCTACCTACCTAACCTAGCATGAATAAATTCTGAAAATACATATATGCTCTTTTACTAGCTGTTTAAACATATAACAAAACAATATACAATTTCAAGTAACACAGAAATAGTCTCAAAAGTAAAAAGACAGGTTAGGTAAATATGTTCATACACGTGACATAGGTTTTGCTACGGTACTAATTATATTATTAGTTCAACCATTTAAAGCTTGGTACCTCTAAAGGAACCTCCACCATAAACTTAATCAAAAGATTGTTGTCTTCATAAACATTTCTATAAAACATTATAATGTTATTAATGTACTATATTAAAACTGATATTTGCCAGATTAACAATGGATTAAATAGTTAAAAAAAATCGTTTGAAAGCGTAAAAATGTATATCCTAATATTTTATATATATACATATATATATATATATACATATATATATATATACATATATACATATATATATATATATATTATAATTATGTTATATATATATTATATACATATATATGTATATAAATATAACATAATTGAAATAAAATTTAATGTCCCAGAACATGCATACTTTCCTTTTACAGCCTTAGGGGATGATTATCGATATATCGAGCCTTTACCGCCGTCTTAGCGTAACCGACAAAACCAAAATCTTACAGGAGAATGATTTTTATAAATATTATTAAGCAATTAAATTTTAGCAATTCCTATAACTTTATAACGGTTTTTTTTGGAGGGAGACGTCAACAGGGATATGTCCGTTTAAAATACAAGTTACGATAAAAAAAAAGCATTTTCAACAAAAGTGTCGCTTACGATAATTTGACGGTACGGGCTTGATATTATATTAAAATACACGTGTATAACCGTGTATTACGTCATATAAGGAGCCCCAATGAAAATTTTAAGTTTATATTTCTTATAATTTGGGCCCTGGGTTGTTATGTTATTCCGCTAGCTTTTTCTTTTATTTTTATAGCCTTTATATTTATATTCTTTTATTTAATATATTATATATTTATTTAATACGTCTTGCGGCTGACACTAGCCAATACACACTATATTGCTATACAACAGGATAGACAAATTAATTGCAACGTTGCCACACTCTGTTAGCCTAACTAGTATTATATTATGCATGCACGTAAGTTTACTCGTGCCTACTTGGTACTATGTTCATGCTGATTTATATTTGCATACAGTCCCAGAGATGTTAGTTATAACCCTTTACTCAATATAACTCTCTGCCGCTAGACTGGATTTGTCCACCACACTACATATTATGAATTTTGAGAGAAATGCATTTAAATGTATAAAGTTTCATCAAAAATTTGAGACTTCGCACAAATAAATAAATAAAATTAATATAATAAAATATAGTCTATGTGAATTATTATTAATATAACATACTGTAAATGATAGGACTTAAAAAAGGTTATAATAATTATAAAAATATACCATTACAAACAAACAAAAAAATTTCCCGTCTCTATAATATATTCTTAATTCTTAAATCTCTCAAACCTTTTATATACCTATTATATACCTATTATATACCTATTATTGCTTAAGCATGACCAAAGTTGAATATTTTTGGGTCACAAGATTGTCGGTACTTGTGGCCTGAGAATATTCTACCACATTACCCAGTAATTTCACAATCTCTTTCCACTACCTATCCTTCTCACCTCCAACTGGCACATGATGATGGCGCTAGTGCGCAGCGATATATATAGATCTAAGTGAGATGCAGTGATTATTTTACGTCAGGTGAACTCGTATATGTAATTTATACAAAACTATAACCGTGTTGCTAACGCGTATATATGCGTACCTGCGTAGGTATATTGATATTTACCTAAGAATTTATTGCCAAACTTGGGGCTCGTATAAATCGTGTCTCGGGAGTATCTATTTATCAAATGATTTTACTTTGAGTTGGATAAGGTTTGCCAACTATATTGATGTTTGCGTAATATTCGTGACAATAGTTTTAGCTAAAGAAATAATTTTATGTTTGTTTTACAAATAAATAGAATTATATATATTTGCTGTGCGAAAGTATATAATTATATTTATTTGCACACTCTGTATGAAATACTCATGACTTATATGCGGGACTTGGAATCATATTTTTAAACGGCTTTATTTAGCTTGACCCGTACGGTATTTATTTGTTTGTTTATTTAGGTCAAAATTAGAAATTGAAATTTAAGTACCTTCCTGTTGTCAGATTGATCTGAAATTTGGTACATACCTTTAATTCTGATGACAATATAATATAATAAAATCAATAACATTGTAAACCATTTATTTGTACCAGCGTACAAAATGCCGGATTACATATTTTTCCACAACTCCCTCAATTTGATATAAAATGAAGCAAGGGCTACACAAGTAGAATACTGTGATAATGTCAAAATTTTAAATCCGAAAAATGGCGGACTAGTTACATATATTTTCACATCTCCTCAATATGGGTCTCAAATTATAAGGTTACGCGAGTAGAATACTGCCATTATGTCAAAATTTGAAATTCAAGATGGACGCTGTTACAAAATGGCGTATTTGTCCAGAACAGTTGTGCACATGGTTGGGCAACGTTAGAAGGACAGATAAAAAAATAGGTAATTGGATACCGTAGTTAGCAATAGCTATACCACCCAAGTTAAGGTAATGGATTAAAACGTGCCGAGGACTGTATGGCATTAGGGTGGATAAAAATGTAATGTCGTAAGCGTTTCCCCTCAAGATTGGGCGCATCTTGTTGTATATTAAAGCCTTACCCCTTTACTGGACCTCTGGGGGGTCGACCGTTAAAATGTCCATTACTCGTGGGAACAACATGGTTACAATAAATAAAAAATAAACAAAAGAAATATTTGTAGGAGCAAAAAAAATGTTGCGGTCCAACATTGACGTTACAAAAAAATTGGTAAATGGCGCTATAGACACATTACATGAATTGTTTGGTTTCAGTTTCGTCAAACCCAAATGTACGATACAAATATACGAAACTTTAAATCGAACTTAAAATACAACCCATTTGTATTTTATCCTGTGATAAGCCACTTTAACAGGAATGATAAAAAATATTTTTGTTCAACAAAAATAGACATAGCAATTTTCATCACTATCAAATGAATATTCGCAGTAAACGATCAAACTCGAGGTAAACGTAAATATTGAGTATTTTAAATGTTATAAAGGGATTTTGGAGTATACAAAAATATATTACGCACGAGAGAATTTTTTAGGGTTCCTTATCACAATAGGAAAAAATATCTCGGACTAAATCCTTTGGAATATGGATTTTTGATGATGGAGGATAGAATTTGGATAATGGTTATTGCAATTTCTGCAAAATATTAATTTACAGCACTTATCGATTCCAAAGGGTCAGAAACGTTTATTAATTCAGAACTACTGTTCTTTTCCTTCATAGTATGTGTGAGATTTCTGATTAGTTTCTATAGGCTTTTATTATTAGCTTTTGTTTTTTTTATTATCGAGTTGGAGAAGGTGCAGTAGCGATTATAAGTTTTTTAAGGTTTAATTATTGGTTTTTTGCTTTCGATCTATATATAGTTTATTGCGATTTCTCATACTTTTCAGAATAGGTACCTCTTGTTATATAAGGTTATTTATACATCTAGCAGTGGACGTCTTATGCCTAATGATAATGGTGATGATGATCCAAGGTTACATAATGTTTTGCGCTTAGATACTATTACTTCCAGAATACAGTTAATTATCATAGTATTTAGTTGGGTAGCAAAAAATGTAAGGTGAAACCTTTAACATTTGTTATAAATAAGGTTCCACTTATATTACAGTTTGATAGAGCTAGGTCCAAGGAGGACACGTTTACAGGTTTTCTTAGCACAGTGGGAAAATAACTAAATGGTCCAATATTTAGACTTAACAGGATAGTATACTGATCTGTTATGTGGTGTTAGCATCGAGACACCGAACCTGTACAATGCATGCGTTTTACGTGATCCAAGCATGTGTGAGTATGTGTAGAATTATTGTAAGCTGGTAACATACCGTGCGAGACAAGAAGATTAAGATAATCTATCGCCCAGATGCCAGCTCAAGAATCAGAAAAGCCAAGATGTCCCTAGTCAGAATGACGTTTTTGAATGAAGATTAACGTATCAATACTTTATTTATTGGAGATATATTGCTAATATTAGGGACTCCTTATTAACCTCGACGTTTATCCCGCAAATAGAGGTTCAATTATCGATCAGAGAACTTAATGAAATGCTATAACCCTCTTATTCTGCGTAATATTTTTTCAGTCAATAAATTAAAATAACCCTTCAAAAATATTTTCAGACAATGAAGCGTTTTAAAAGCGTTAAATAAACGCGCAAAAAATCGTTAAATAAACCGCATTTTAAAACCGTTAAAAAGTAGTTTTATTATAAATAAGTCACGAAAAACAGAGCATGAGAAATCTTTGAGATCCAATTCCCGTGATAGCGGAATTATTTGCATTCAAATACGTATGGAACCTTCGGTGCGAGAGTCCTATTCAGAATTGCTTCATATAAATCGTGCCTTGGGAGTATCCATTTATCAATGGATTTCACCTTGGGATAAGGACTGACAACTAAAAAGATATTTGCGTGATCATAACATCTTTGCCATCTTTGGTAACTATTGCTATATTATTTATTTTTTTAATATATTATAGGGGGCAAATGAACCAACGAATTATGTGATGGTGAGTTATAAGTATCGCTCATGGACACTTGCAACACCAAGAGAATCACAGCCACGATGCCGGTATTAAAAAGAGTATAGATTTTTCTCTTGACGGTCCCTTGGTCATTACTGTCTAGGAATGCCGTCGCAGAGAGTTTATTACATAGATCAGCGGATCCGTGCGTCCTCTTTTGCTGAACTCAAATTAAATTCACGCCCAACGATGGCCGCAGCCTAGGTGCCTTAGAGGCGCCCTCGGGCGATCGCCGCGCCGTCGACCCCGCTCAGATCCCGCGAGCCTTGCGGGTGCGACCGTAACTAAGCGCGCGGTCGCGGCCACGGGACAAATACGGGCATCGGGCCTCTCATCTATGAGAGGCTCCGCCCTCTTTTTTCGGTAGCGCTGGAATTGTAGTCTGAATAGCCCAGCATTTGATTCATCCAAAGAAAAATTACAGCGGTCAAAGAGAGAAAATGGCGCTAAAATCACACAGTGCTTGACCGCCATGGAGGTGGTGGGGATGGTATGGTAATATATTACGGGTGGTTCTATAATTACTCAACTGTAGGCAACAAATCAAACAACTCCTGAGTATATTAATATTGAAATATCTTTTTGTAGTGTGAATATGACAGTTAGTTAATATATGCAAATTTAATAATTTAAATGACGCCAAAAACAAATGCAAATTGTTGAGTTATTATTTCCATGACAGAATACGTATTTACATAGATATTATTTTGTGCGGAGCCCTCGATGCCGAGTCAAACTCATATTTGGTCGGTTCTTTTATTTATTGTAATTGTAGGAAACAGAGCGCCCGATGTCATAAATGTTAATTTATTTGGAATATTCAACATTCATATTGGAATTCCCAGAAGTGTTATATTGTTGGAAACTTTCCTTTGAAAACATTTTTTTGATGAGTGCACCAATAAAGTGTTTCGCAAACATTTTACTTTCATGTTTATTTTCGATCGCTGTTTTACAGCTACCAAGCTGTAGACAACCGGTCCTATGGGAAACCTCTTAGGTAATTTTTTATCCAGCAGTAAAAGTGGATTCAGAGCATTCAGTCCTGAAGCCTGAGAGAACGTTAGATACCGGACCCGACAGATGGCGGTATATGCACCCTAAACAGCATATTAGATAATATAAGAAAGACACTTTGAAAGTTTACCTTTTTATGTAAATTGTTTCCATTTGAAATTGTTCTGTGAATTAATGAATAGATGATGAAAAACATGATTATGAGAAACGACGGATAATTATAATGAGAGTTTATTGTTGACTGACCAACTTGTCATAACTATTAACAACACATTTGTAAGTCGTGAGGTACCGGCAGAGTAAAATAGTACCTCTCCCTGTACCAGGTGTCGTAAGAGGCGACGGTACCATCACTGACAGGTGACGGTATATCAATTCGGAAAAGAGCAGCTCAAATTCATAGGGCGGGGGGATGGGCAGCAGCATTTCCGTCGCGAAAACTTCGCTCTGCGACTGCCAACACGCTTGCCCTGCGCGGCAATTTCGGGTAAAATTCCCCCCTTCTTGGAGGCCTATGTCCAATAGTGGAATTTCAATGGCTATAACGATGACGACATTTGTAAACTTCTCTTTTTTGAAATACAGATGTCGTTTGTGTAATACAAATGTTATTTATTTGTGTACAACAAAAATCCCAGTAAGAGTGCAACATGAATACGAGTGCAAAAAGTTGAGAGTAAAGCGCTGTCTTATAAGGATTAGGACCCTCTGCTTACCTATTTAAGCTACCATATATCGCAAGTACAAAAGACTGAACGTCATGGAGCCAATAAATACTATTGAGTATTTCGCTTTTGCAGTATGATACCGGCAAAGTAGAATAGTACCTCTACCTGTACCAGGTATTGTAGGAGGCGGCTGAGGTACCGATAGGTGGTGGTATATTCCCCCGAAGCAGTGTACATCAAATATGGGGCAACAGCATTTCCGTCGCGAAGCTGCGCTCTACGATTGCCACCACGCTTGTCCAGTGCGGCAATTCTTAGTAGGTTCCCTCTTAATCGGGGATATTTTGTGGCTGCTTTGATTATAACCATGATGATTCTCATTGCAAAACTACGCTCATCGTTTGCTACCGCGCTAGCTCAACGCGGTAATTATGAAGATCATTCCCCCTTTTACGGCCTATATGCATAAATGGACGTCCAACGGCAGATATAATGATGATAAATCAAGAAATTGACATGGACATGAACACTATCTTTATTAATAAAAGTCTACACTCCATGCACGACTACTGCGTATTTCATTAAGGCTAAAAAACTAAATCCACAATAGAAAAAACAGACGGAAACGATGTTGGTACCAAAATTGTGCATTAGGACTTGTTTTTGTTGTCTGTCCATGTCAAGCAAAACAAAACACGATCTGTAAAAGATCGCCCCCATTTCCGAATCTGTAAGCAGCTCAGTCGGCAAAACAATCCGGCTTGACAAATCCCCTAATAATCGAGCTCATTACTGAGACACGCCCCTCCTTCCCATTATCCGTAGTTCACCCTTTATTTGAAGTGTTCCAGAAATACAATAATAATATGAAAACTCTTCAATACAATATTTTATATTTCCAGATAATATACAGAAAGAGTTGATAGATCAATGGGAGAGCTGACCACGGAGACAATCAAAGTATTTATTTAAATGCAAATCCCTTGTCATATTGGTATTTGGCATGGATATCTGTTACCATTATAAAAAAAACATAGAACACAGTGGACGAAATGGAAGAGGATGACGTATACGAATTTCAAATAGAATGAGCTGACATCCTTATACAAAATGTATTATGATGTTGAATACGCTATTAGAACAAACCAAACATTCGGGCAACAGTACAAGTTCCATTACCACCAGCCTCCAGTTAGGTCACTTTTGTCACTATCAGTTTTTTTTGCAGGTTTATGTGGTTCGCATAAAAAACTTCTGTAAACTTAGTTTTAAAACGAGATTGGCAGACTATTTTTAAAATATAACCCTTCCGGTTTTTTATTGAAGTATTTAAAATTACCAGCAACACAAAATCTAAAAGAATCAATGTTAAACTATAAATGTAAAACAAAAGTCATTATTGACTTGATGTTCTTGAAAATAGCAACACTTTTTGGTTTAATATTTAAATTGAAGAAAACAACTTCAGTTGCTAAATTGAAAAGCCTTAGAAACCACTCTCCATCGAGGACTGTTTTACATCAACAAAGGGATAATACTAACACGGAAACTTGGCATGAAAAATGACTCCCGGAAAGAAAACGAATATAATTCTGTTTACTTTCTATCTTTTGAATATTTCCGGCGAAGGTCGAGCCTGAGATAAGTCATCAAATTATACGAATGCTATGTTGTTTACAAATTGTTTCTGAAACGAGTCACGTCCTCGTTCAAAGGTAGGCGCAAAAATTGAAGCAATTTAAATAATATTTAGAATTTTTGGCACGACTTATTGTTGAGTTTTTCTGGATTGGGCGCGACGACTGACACTTTTTACTTTTAAGCCGTCGGCTCACGTAAATCTCGGAAATGGGGTTAATCCTGGATCAAAGGAGGGTAACCGTAAGCAACGTTATCAATAAAAAAGTATGAAACACGTTGTTATGGCCACATATTTTGTTTTTTTTTATATCAAGCATAAGACCGCACAATTCCTGTTCTATTGCTTTCAATATGGCCGTCGTAAGCTTTTTAAGGTCATACTTTAATTCTTCTCACATACAAAAGTTAATAAAGAATAACATCTACATCTATCCTCTTCCATAAAACTCTGTAAAAAAAGTAATTACTCTACTACGTTAGAACCAAAAAAGTAACTTAAGATTACCTCATAATGAAATAACCTTTAATGTTAGCAAAACAAACACATACGGAGAGTTCAGCTCATTTTCAGTCACACTCTCGCATACAATCACCCATAGACATACATACTATATATACTGTCTCTCTGAATACCCCAGTCACACACTCCCACAAGCATTCACCTTCACGCAAGAAAATGTGTAGCATATTTTATAAATATTATAAACTATAAAGTTTCTTATTAGTTATGTACTTTTGTTTCCTATATTTTAGTGACTCTAATTAATATATATATAGGTTGTCTCCAAAAAAAATTTTTACTTAGCTTCTCCTGTTTTGGGTGAAGAGGGACTGGCTATCTGTCACCACATACACACAAATCTCTCAGCACAAGGGTCAATCCCTTACATAAACTAAGCTAGATATATCCTATGTGCGAAAGAAGAAAAATAAAGATTTATAATTACTATTATGTTATATATTCATGCAGAGCAATGTTCATCCGCTCTGTATGCATAAACCACCCCAATAGTCCACTTATAATCCCAAATTTGTGGTCGCTTTTACTGTCACGCAGTTTCTATCAAGAAGATATCTAAAAGCAAGAAGCCGTTCCGTTCATTGCCTTAGCAAGAAGCCCAGGTAGTTGCAGATCAATAGAAAGACACATCCTCATTCTCTCTAGCAGAGAGCACCAGTATTCTTGCAATGTATGCTACCCAGATTTTACTGAAAGGCATCCAGTGTTCATTTTGTAATACCAGCCAGGGAAGTCTATGCCAACTACAGTAACAATAATGGTGTCAACTATTCTTTTTATCTTTTTTTAAATGGGCTAGCTGTATTTTCACGCGTTGGCAGCATAAATTAGCCCATAATTCCCAAAAACGTGTCATGCACATAAACTTGCAGATTAATATAAAGGCGGCGTCCTGTAGTTTGGAAAAGGTGATTACCATAAAACCTATAAGCCTATACCATAACCCATAAAACTTTAAAACATTTTACTATTTTCCGTAGGTACGATTCATAAATTTGAATTAATGATTTTCCTAGGTCGTATGTGATTAATTTAACAAATAGAACTCAATGGAAAATCTGCAAATTTGTTGTAACTTAGCTCAAAAGTTTTGAGACAAAGCCTTAAATTAAATTATAGGGGTAATATTTAATTTTACACGACTATCTTCCATTTCCTTTGTTTTCTTAACAATGGTAGACGTTCTATTAAAGATTTTATAATAATCCAGCATTTATTTTAGAACTTTGGTACAATAGTTTACTACGAAATACGGTTTCGAGTGTGCCAATTAATCTTTTATTTTATATAAGCCTTAACCAGTAATTCTCATTGAACACATTAGATCATCAGCATCATCATCATACCAGCCATTGGAAGTCTACTGCTGGACATAAGCCTCTTCAAGAAAGGAGATATGGAGATTGTGATACCTTATTTGCGTTTTTCGACACCTGGTACCGATACCGCACGACTATACGTACGCCCGATATTATGCACATCTATAATCATTGTAAAAGAGAGATAGATAGCCTCAAATAATTACTATGTTATTGTGATGAGTTAATTCATATGAAATATTTCTAAACTTCTTCAACTTCAATAAACACTAATAAAAAGGTCTACCTACGTTTACGGACAGGTTTGTTTGTAATAAACAATAGCACATCTACCTAATAAAATATTTCCTAATAAAATATATTAGGTCAAGTTGTTTTTACCATGTATTTCTACTTTATTTGTTATATTGATTACACGATCCATTACCGGTAATTAATTGTCTGATATCTAACCAAATGTTGCCCGGAATCAAAGACTGCCCGCCCTTAATTGCTTAGGTTCTTATTTTCAGCCTTCCATAGACTTGAAAACCAAAAGCGTACATTCTTCTTGCTTAACATCTAATATATAATTTTTAACAGGAAATATATTTGAATCAAGTTCTACGAATTTAAATTGCAAGTTTACTGTCATCAAGTCTTCTATTGTTCGAGGGACATCTAACTTCCATCAGTAATGTTGGTTTTCATTTGGATTTAGAGGGTATTTGGAGCTACTTTTTAGCTTAACCATAAATTGTTTAAATCACGTCGTTTGGCTTCTGGGGGTCGTTAAAATTGGCTTTGTCGAACGTTTTTTGTGACGCTTCTTTTCTCTAAATAAGGATAATCCTTTAAGCCTAAATTACGGCTCGCACACAATTTCAAGTATTATTGATGTGCGAAGACAAGATGTTTCTACTATAAATCGGGTCACAACTTATTCACTGGTCAACAAGGAAATTTACACATGAATCTGTATCACATTTGTTTATAAATTTATACTTTCTTAATAAGAAATAATTATTAAAATGTATGTATCACGCCTCACATTCAAGTAATTTAATCACAAAATTGAAAAATGCGTATACAATGGTAATTATCAGTTGTATAACAATTTATTTAGCATGATTGTAAAAGTAGTATTTATATATTATTTGATTAAGTTCTCTATTTCAACACAATCATCATCAAGCCTCCCTAAGAAGGGGTAATTTACCCATAATTGCCGCACTAGGCAATCGTGGTGGCAATCGCAGACAGTATCTTCACGACGGGAATACCATGCCCATTCCCAACCCGTTTTCATTTGATCTACGCTGTTTCGGGTCGATATACCGCCATTTGTCGATCTTGATACCTTAGTCGCTCATTATAAATATATACTCCCTATTACTACTCTGCCGGTACCACACTGTAATTTCTATTTAATAATGCAAATTAATATTTGAAAATAATAATACGTTTGTGGCTTTTAAAAATTATAATTTGTTGACCTGTAATTATTGTCTCAATTTTAATTTAATAATCAATATATTTTATGATTAGGATTAAAAAGTTCGCAAATTAAATAGCAACTATTAAATACGTCGCAAGCAGTGCAATATATGCGGTGAGTTATTGCATTATTATTTTTTATTATTAAAGAAACAGATCTTGTCGCATGAGTTTTGAAATATGTCTATTGAACCTAAGCCTAAATTATTTAAAATGGAAAACTGATGTCTTATCGAACGTCACTCGGCCATAAAGTCGAGAGAATGATTAAGGTCTATTTTAAATCACCTATCGTAAATCTTGCAAAAATTGGTCTAGCCATTTTGGAGAATACCATTCGGACCAAAATGTTCTATTTATTACAGTGATAATAATGGTAATGTGGCCCCCTACTTAAAGGATAAAGTCGTTTTATTTATCTTACACATACATGTATTTTAATGAAACAAACGAAATTAAAACAGAAAAATAAAAAACATATGTATTATAAAAATTATAAAATTTGGCAATTTCAGCGGAGATAAGGGTTATATGGCACCCTGGGGGCCATATTATATGTACGAGCGTAATAACAACGTAACGGCAAAAATCGTAAAAATAATATTCGCCTTGAGGACCTGCACATGCTGTATGAACCCATAAATTGCAACTCTGACACTGTATTCACTTTTCTCCACGTCTGTCGTTAGAATAACTAGTTTCACAAACCATGCAGTTCAAATCTGCGCTTTCCGGGGTTCTATCTGGATATTGCAGATCCACATTACCACCTTTTCTATACAGTGATAAATTTATTCATAAGATTTTCAAGTAACTTTCTCCGTGGTTTTCTGATTATAACTTCATTAACGCTAAAACTGTATAGACATGTTATTTAAAAGATATTCATAAATGGTGTATGCACTAAATGTAATTTATTATATATATTTCATCATTGGAAGTCTGGTAAAAAACAAAAAATCATTGGTTTAGTTTTTTCATACTTTTTATTTTATATTGTCATATATTATTTTAGTTTCAATCTCATATTTTTACGTGGGTGAAATGTGGTGCGCAGCTAGCGTATAAATATATTCATTTATAAAGTTCATTCCCAAGGTCAAAGAGACACATTTATCTCTTTCTTCAGCAAAGGTTTACGTAAGTTCGCACAACTGCTCATTCAATGGGGAACATGTGTTGACATCTGATAAATGACTTCCCCTTGCCTCCCAACTCGCACAGATTAAAAAGAAATACAAAAATGTATTTTATTCGCATTGTGCGAAGCCGTCGCACCCCGGGCGCTGCGTGCGACGTTATTTCGCTCCGAGTTTTGATGAATCAATCCGTCCTCTTTTAACTTTCTTTGTTTATTTAAATTTTTCAATTTAGAAGCCAGAAAAGAAGGACCCTAAAAAAATAAAAACAAGTGAATATAAAAATACTTAATTCGCGTCTTGTTAAACATCACCGTTGCCTGTTTGTGATACCGTGAGAATATCACTAGTGCATTGTCAACCTTGTGAAGGTATGTCGCATTACCTAGTTATTTTATGTTTTATGTTTTCTTCAATTAAAAGCAGAATAATAATAATAACAATAATATTTATTTTTCTCCTTCACACTTAAGACAATATAATTATTCTTCGAAAATAAATAATAATAATGCTTAAATAATAATATAGATTCTTTATAAACATAATAACTTGGCGTATACCCGTGTATTTTAAGTATATAGTCAGTCATTCAGGGCAACCTGAGAATTTCAATTTGAAAAAAAACTATATATTTATTCCATAATCTGAACATTATCAATACATATAAATATAAAATACAATAATGTGAAACGTTATCGTCGGCAGCTGTGCTAGTATTAAAGTGTGTTACAGCTGCCTGCGTCTTCCATCATGTTCAATATGTAGATATATACTTTTTCCGTACTTTATTAACTGATGCTGCTTCTCTAACTTTATAACCCTATTTCTTATATACGTTATTTTATATATATTTTTATATCATATGTATTTATCGCGTTTATTTATACAAGTATGCAATGTTTATCTATTTTGTATATATATTGTCTGCATCACTATATTTCTTTTTTCTGTTTCGTGTAATGGTTGAATGGAACTGGCATTAAGTCCGCCATATGCAAATTTTGTAATATTTAGTGCAATAAAGTTCAATAAATAAATATATATACAGAATATAGCGCTTAAATTTAAAATAAAAAAACAAAAAAGATAAGTTTTGCATGCAGACATCTACTGCATGCAGACACTTGAAATGACGTTATTACCTAACATCATTATCATAACACTTCTGGTTAGGGGCTTTACTAAGAAAAGAGGAGTTTTGCCAATAATTGCCGCTAGGGGCAGGCGTGTCGCTTCCCGGAGGGAATGGTGCACATCATTTTAGATAGATTACGGATAGATGGATTATAAGTCGATTTTGGTACCTCATTCGCCTCTTACGCCAGCTGGTACAAAGGGAGGTAATATTCTAGTCTACCGGTTTTGCAAAGCCAATATACAAAGATACTAAGTTTTGAGGCCGTGGAGTACAGGCAGAGTAGAATATTACCTGGTACAGGCCTCAGATAGCGGTATAATCATCCAAAATAGTATCTCATATGCACAGAGTGGGGATGGGCAGCAGTATCCCCGACGCAAAAGCTGCGTCCTGCGATTGCCAACACGTTTTCCCAGCGCGGCATATACTGGTTAAAAAAATATTAGAGAAGCCTATGTCCAGCAGTGGACATCCAATGGCTGTAATGATGACTAATATTTGAAAGTTATTGGTAATATGTTCTTAAAATCTATAAGCTAGACTTGGGAAGATTTATTAAATTAATAAAATGTGTTCAAAAACTCAGCGACAATAAGTCACACAAGTCTTTCTGCAAGTCTTTCTATAAATTTTCTTAAACGTGTATTATAAACTTAGTGCATTTGTAGGATTTAATGTTTAAAATTACTACTGCTCTCACACGGTGTAAGTCTTTATAAGACATTTTGTAGTTTTTTCTCACAACATATCATATATTGTCCTGACACCGTGACATTAGACATTAGTCAAGAGAGGATTCACAAAAATACTACTTTATTATATTTCTACTTTCACATGCCCGATGGTGCAGATAGTAGTAATCCTATTTTGTACGATAAGAGTCTTGGGTTCGATTCCCACCCAGAGCAAATATTTATATGATGATGTTTATGTCTATTTTAGGTGTTAAATATATGTATTTAAGTAGTATATTTATGATTCCTTTTGACTGGCATCCGTAACACAAGTGTCTTAGATTGTGGGAAATTTGCTATTACTAACTATATATATTTCATTATATCTACGCCATGGGCCGTTAACTATTATGTTTAACACTGATAAAATGACACAGAGTGAAATTAAAAAGTATCTATAACTCTTACTTATTTCTCTTAAATAAAATATAAAAAAATAGATTAACGTTACATACATATTTGTATAAATAAACGCAATAAATACATATATGTATGTATATATATATATATATATATATATATATATATATATATATATATATATATATATAAATATATATAAATAACATACATCAAAATAAGGGTTATAAACTTAGAGAAGCAGCATCAGTAAATAAAAGCGTTTAATGATACATTTGCATTTATTGCAAAGTTGTATAGCTGTCACTGTAAAAGAGAATTTGTAGATGCAGCAGTTTTTAAATATAAAGGAAAATCTTAATATGTTATTTTACATGATTATTACAATAATTCAAAAATAATGCTCAATGTTAATGTGTTCAAAATTATCAATGTTTCTTTTCTTGTGGCAAATCTACATAAATTTTGAGTGAACAACAAATCATTTGCTACAAAGGCTTTATTTCAGAACTCTCCTTATTTATTCGGGCTCCCGAATGAATTGTGAAGAGAGAAACAGTTGCCGGGGCTTACTCTAATCCGGTTCGTGTATAGCACGCGAGCTCACTCATGGAGAGATTTGGGGAACTCTGCCCCGGAAATACTGACATGACAGCTCTATGAGACGGAATTAGTTGCTGTGCCCGAAGGTAATATACTAACGCTATTTCAGAGCAATCAAAAACTGTAATGTAATGATTTATTGCATTTACTCTCTTTTATAATATTCATATCATCATTATTATCATGACATCAGCCATTGGAAGTACATTGGAAGTACACAGCTGGATATAGGCCGTCCCAAGTAAAGTAGGAAATTCTGCCCAATATTGCGCGCTGGGCAAGCGTGTTGGCAATCGCAGAGCGTAGCCTTCGCAACGGGGATGCTGACCATCCCCGCCAATTTAAACTTTCGGATTGTTGTACCGCCATCTGTCGGTTCTAGTACCTTAGTCGCCTTTTACGACACCTTGTACAGAGGAAGGTACTCTACTCTGCCAGTACCCCACGGCTATCTAATGTGCATATGTTCAAATATTTTATATTATAGTAATAAAAGATAAGATATATCTAAGAAATAAGGTATATAAAAATAAGATATATCTGAATAAGCAACTTGTACACTTTTTAGTAAAATTACTATTCCAAAAAATAGAAAAAATGAGTTAAAAATAAAATTATGTATGTAGCTTTTCTTTGTATTTGTTTGGTCGAAGTGCTCATTCATATTTTTCTGTGAGGGATTCTATAAATTAATCCCGTAGTAAAAAGCGCGTTCCCTTTTGCAATCCATCTAAAATAAGGCCAAGATCTGACAAAACAATCCTAGTTGACATATCCCCTAATAATCACCCTCCCTTATTTCTCAGAAAGGGCACGCGCAACCTTTGGCCTTCGAATAAATAAAATTGGAGTGTTTTTTGTTTCCTCAAAATAATAGCTCTTTCACTAAATGCATTTACAGTACAGTCATACGGTACATGTTTTGTATCTGTCTGGTTGTCCCTGGCTTTTGACGAGGCTTTAGCTAGAAAATATTAAACTTTTTAAATAATATTATTAAAAAATCAAATTTTTACGGGGCCAATAGCATATTCAGTGGTTTTACTACCTCGCGTGCTCAAGGGCACATATATGTTATGTACATTTGTGTTTGTTCGGTCTGGAATACTTATTTATTAGGATAATAGGAAACTAATAAAACTTACTAACAGAGGACAAAAAAGGCTGACTATTTGTAATTTAGTAATGCGTGTCGTAAGAGGCGGCTGAGATATCGGAATCGACCAGTGAAGCACAAATGCACAAGGCGGGGGTGGGCCACAGCATTCCCGTCGCCAAAGCTGCGCTTTGCGATTGCCACCAGGCCTGCCCAGTGCGGCAATTATGGGAAAATTCTAAAACTGATTAATTATGGGAAAAAAGTGGGCTTCCATTGGCTGGTATGATGATAATGAATTCAACATAGAGTTATTGAGACCAAACAGTTGATATATTAAAATTACGCTGGTTAGTGGCACCTATACGTAGTAGTTAATCGCTTCCAGCTATAAAACAGTAGATAATAGCAGATAGTAGTATAAATACATCTGTACCAGGTATCTTAAGAGAGGATAGATCTACGAAGATCGACAGATGGCGAAAAATCCATTCAAAATGGCCTAAATCTATTGCAACTTGGCGGGAATGGATGAAGTACTCCTTTCGTGAAGCTGTGCTCAAACATTACCACCACGCCTGCCAAATGCAGTAATTACAAGCAAATACTCCTTATGATTCTATGGGAAATCTTTTGAGGAGGCTTTTGTCTAGCCTTAGATAATAATGATGATATGACAAAAAGTATGTTTCGTTAATTTGAAATTCAAATACAGAGAGTATATAAAATATATGAGTTTCCAAAATATAATTATAAACAAAAACCGACGCTTTTCAAAATTTGTCTATGGTTGCTACGAGATGAATTGCTTTATTTATAAGGTATCTCCTTTTACAAGGCTGTATAATAAGTAACCTTAATTTGAAGCCAAACAATTGCTACATTACAAGGCGTATTTATACATTGAAAATGAGTTTCATTTGTGTATTTCAAAGATGGCTATTTACATAAATATTAGCCTATATTTTCTTAAGAAGGTAAAAGGATACCTTAAGAAGGTAAAGGATAAAGTTAATTAAAACCCATTTAGTAAACAACTTTAACATTTCGATAAGATTACAGGAACGATAGTTCCCGATGCAGAAAAAATATTTACATGATGAATAAATGTTTGTTTGTAATTTATCTATTGAATTTTATTTCACAAAATGTACAAATGGCAGACTTTATGGCATTTGGCATTAACGCCCAGTCAACTATTACACTAAACAGAAAATATATACACAAAAAATATAGATACATATAACCACCCCCCTCCCCTTTTACCTCCTATATAGATGATTTTCAAAAATATGTTTTTTTAAAAACTTTATCCTAAATTTTATTGGAATAAC
The DNA here is from genome assembly GCA_020976665.1 of Heortia vitessoides. NCBI lineage: Eukaryota > Metazoa > Arthropoda > Insecta > Lepidoptera > Crambidae > Heortia > Heortia vitessoides. Next base: position 8,763,240 of record JACJUM010000875.1, read on the forward strand.
TTCAAACTCAGCAAAGATTCATACTTTTTTCTTCAGCTAGTTCTTTTATATATATTATAAGACAAAGTTGACAAATTCTGCTTCGTCTATTTTGTTTTTCTCGTGCGTCGCTTAAAATCACAAACGCGATTTAATTAATACACACTCTGAAGTCACTCTAAGCTCTCTCAGTAAGCTAAACAAAATGCAGACAATCGCGGTACTTTACTCAAGTTTCCAAGTGCTCTCACTCGCACCCCATAAAACATTTCCCCAACAAGTCGAGCTTATAATTATTGTGCTTATCTGTTCACAGACGAATACGTCATTCTCTCGGTCAAACTTCTGGACAAGGCAGAGTTCTTGAATTATTTTTTTATTCAATTCACCGCCTGCCGTGATAGGTTAAGCTTCCCCCTTGTCAATGACTAAATCAAGTTGCTATAGAATTGGAACGTATAAAAAATTGCGACTAAGAATATTACGTTCCAATACAGTTTCGAATATTTAATTTATTCGTATTATTAGACAATAAACAAATGATTGTTTAGTCTATCAGAAGACGCATCTTTTAAGTTAAAGGGAAATAGTAAATAATAAAATCAAGTTCATACTGCACTTAGCATCAAGCTAAATGCAGCAGAAGATACTTATTTAAATTTGATACCGTTGTTTTCATTACCAAAAAATATATTAATTTCCAGTTTTTACATCCCTTACCTATGAAAAACCTTCCCGAGTACAAACATTAGATTCTATACTTGTTTCCATATGAACAAACAAAAATTAATATTTTTATCTACTTTAGTACCCTCGTTTTAGAGTTAGATACGTTAAAACATTTGGACGCTTCTATTTTATAAAGATTTGGGTTCTTTAAGAGATCACAAAAACTGAATAAGCTTTTGCGTTTAGTAGATTGTAAACAATCAAAATTAAACGTAATATAACAACATTACTAACACAACTTTATGTCTTTAAAAGTGATATAAAATAAAACAATGAAATAAGCGTAAGGATTGTTTGCACCAAACAATTCCTGGTTTACATTTGCATTCAATTGATCAAGAAATGTTCAATAAACGTCTCTTTCGGTTCAATTTCGTAAAACACGCAAACGTCCAAATTGCAGGCGCCCTGATGAATCACGTGAAAGTAACAGGTGACAGTCACGCGCTCGGTGTGTCTAACGAACCGAGCTCAATACCTCGTTAGCATCTCTTGTCTACCGCGCTTTGACGTCTCTCCCTGATACCAAAATTGTACATTCAAATTGTGGTTGGGTAAGCTACAATTTCTATGTCGCGGGGCATACCTAATGCTTGTGACCTTGGATATCAAATTACAACCTAGAAGGCCCATGTGATAGTAATTTTTGATTAGATATTTAATTGTAACACAGTCTAATATGCTTATCGATAAACGACATCCCTGAAGCTAATTATGTTAATTATAAATTGTATACTTGAGCAACAATACAGACTACTTTTTAACATTCATAAAAAAACCCATACATTGATCTGATACCGAGATAGAATATAGCACTTATGTTACGAATTGACCTGACACTCAGGCCTTAAATAGCATAGAATATCTTTATTGCCATAAACCGTATATATTTATTAAGGTGGCATCAATGTATCTATGTCGGGTATGCAAGATAAACAAAAAATTATACCGGGCATGCAGAGGATTAAGTTATCCAGCATTTTTTATGGTATCCTATCCCATTCTTTAAGATTGGCTTCCCTGATCTCTGGCACTAGCCGGGGAAATACTGACATATCCAAACCAGCTTGTTTAAAAACAACCTACACGAGCCAGACGTGCTTAAATGACCCAACAATTAACGGCACTAAAATATCAATAGAGTTGCAGGCTATTACTGGACTTGAAGTTAATGCTTAGACTATTTAGAATTGCTTCCACAGTGTTGGATTACGAGCAAAGATGCAAGTACATCTGAATACACGATAACGACAGCAACGAAGATATAAATCTGAATAAATCTTAATATATAAAAATCCTAAACTACTTAACTGATTTTAAATAAAATTTGTACACCGTGTCCAATTTGATCCAACTTGAAAAATAAGATAGAGCTTACATCTTAATTTAAAGCCGCAATATTATTTTATTGCAAATTATTTGTCTATTATTTGACATTCACAATTATCTGTTAACTCCAAACGATTTTAACAGATGGCGATATCAGTTGATTGGACTGAGTAGGCAATCAATAGATGGCGCATCTTGTTAAACCTACGTATGGAATAAAACAAAATCACCTTCCACTATTTGTTTATAAATTTCTAGATCTTTAAAACTACGCAACGTATTAACATACAGCTTTTTAATAACTAATGTTATTTCAGAGGAAGGTTTATATGTGTGAAAACATCCACATTATAGTAGAGAAACACAGATAGTTCTAGACGTTTCCAATGTGAAGACGTAAATAAACTTACTTTTTGTTTCGATTTCATTGCAAACGCTGACTAAGCCCCATGATCCAGATCCAACTATAGTATTGTACACCTTATAAAAGCCTCCAAATAGGCAGTATATGTATGTCTATCTGTACCAAATACCCACAATAACTATTTATTAACGTGTCGCTAGTAAATTATAAAATAATAAAATTGACACGACATCTCATACGTTGCCCTAACTCAGAGATAAGTAGCTTGAAAGACTTGTTTCGGTATTAAATAACAGAGGAATTACAAATATAACACTCAGACACAGAACAAATACAAATATTGACCATGTAACAATACGCACAAGATAAGAACACAACCATCTGCGCCATTGGACCCGTCAAATATTATATGATAATAATTGTAAATACGAGATATAAAGCGCTAAGTAGACGATAAAAGTGTTTTCATTACGCATTATTATTGTATTGTTAACTATAAGAAAACATTATGTAAATATATATATATATATGTTAAAACTATAACCATATACACGATGACACGGTTCTCTTCACAACTCCTAAAAAGAAACGATTTCTTTTAACACGAAACTCTTAACAATCCCCAGCGAAAAAGCTACTAGACACACCACTCACAAATATAATGCGCCATCTACTAACTGTATTTTCGTATTGGCAGGAACGTCAATGGCATGAACTGAGCATGCAAAATGAACGAAGATGCTTCGTAGGCCGAAGTTCAACCCGCCGCTTGGGGCTTTGTTGCTGAAAGATCTTGATTGTAGTGAAACCTGGTAATACTGCAAGTATTTTGTTAACCTGAGACATTTAACCTGATATTTTAGCACTTTCAATAACGGATTTTTCAAACACTTCAATGTAAAACTGCGGAATACATTCTCGTCCGATATACCTCTGTGTTTCGAGTTGAAAGTTTTCAATTACTGTGTGTTACCAGCGATAACTTGTTGCAGCTAAACTATTAGCCTTATTAGCCAACTTAAATTAGCCCAACGAACAATAGAGCGAGCAATGCTTGCAGTCTCTTTGAATCAGAAATGAGGAGATCCGTAAATAAACAACAAAGTTACCAACTATAGTTACTAGACTATGTTTATGCCCAGAGGATCTGCTAGTTAAAGTGGCCATAGATAGGAAAACCACTTAGCACGCAAAACCGATGAACAATAGAGTCGTAAGGTTCTAGTATGGAGACTAGTACCGGCAAGTGCAGCGTAGGACATTCACCTACAAGGTGGACAGATGATCTCACTTAACCCCTATCCTATTGGAGATCACTTGGGCAGGCCTATATCTAGGACGTCCTAAGTATGTATGAGATGTCGTGTGAATTGTAATATCCATTGGTATATATGCTACATTATGTATGTATTGTCATATCATATCAATAATAATTAATAAGAAATACTCATAATAATAGATCTCATACCTTGACCTGACAAGTCGCTTATAGCGCTTGTATTACGGACATCAGACAACAGAGGATTCACAAATATACTAGTTAAATACATAAATAAATAACCAGACATGGAAAAAACATAAATATCATCATATAAATTTTCGTTTTGGAGGGGGTTTGAACCCACGACCTTTGGCGTGCAAAACAGGATCACTTCTATCAGATAGTTCGTTATAATAAGTGTATAATGAATTCATTAATATTTTAAGTTGTATTAACAAGTCTTAGACGAATAATAATTATTTTACACGTTAATAGCTAGAGGATATTAGCATAGAAATAAAAACAAAAACAGCAACTTGACTAACTGAAAATCCTTCTTACACCGTACTCTTTACCAGTAATTTGTATTTCACCCACAATCCTAAATGATATCGGAAAGCCTATGACTAAGACACAGTCTAACGAACTAGAGTGAATGGCTCGTTAGAGTCGCTTGTACACTCGCAGCCAGTTTCAAGCGATCACAAACGCTGCTCATTTGACACCAATGCTGATAAATAAACAATCCAGGGTGGGTACCAATCAACTAAAACTTTTCAAGCACGCAGTAGAATTATAAATCACGATATGTACGTGTTTATTTAAACATTTGCATATTTGATTTTTATATAAAAGTCTTTACGGTGTAATCACATACTGTACTGTACAGTACAGTACTGTACAGTATAACAAACGAATCGACTAAATTTTATCATAATGGTTGTTAAGTAGTATCGCATGAAATCTGAAAAAATATTATCATATTTAATCATCTTATCTATAAGAAAATACTTGGCCTATACATAGCACCTGGCCTATCATAGGCACTTTCAAATTATCAAAACAAAACAAAAATTAATCCATAAGTATATATTTGTTTACTACAATATTTAAAAAATGATCCACAACCTTGCAATCCGATGTTAAAAGTTTCATTAAAACAAATTGGTCATTAAGTCTCTTACTTTAAAACTAGTCTAAAGAATCACTTAAAACTTGGTTTATCGAAGGTTATTAAGGCGAGCCACCAAAAAAGGATTCCACAAGTCCTTTCACAGAATTTCATAGAAATCTACAGAAATCCACACCGATGTATGATATAAGCTTTTGAAGCTCAATACTCAAATGTAATAACTACAGTTAATCCGGGTAACTTTGAACTATCAGGGTAACATTGATCTATCCTTTTAGTGAAATAAGTATATGAATTCTTACAATATCAGTTTTAGTGCACTATGAAGACAGTTCTTAAAAACTATAAAAACATTTATCTTTAGAGTTAGGTTTATAGTCTACTATAAAATAGTTCAAAGTTACCCTAATAGCTCAATCTTACCCGAATTAATTATATTTATGTTATTTAATGTTTTAAATTACATATACATACATATATAATGTACAGTAATATACATCAAAAACGGATTAAGGCTACAACTGACTGCAGACAATGGCTAGTTTTGTTACCTATAAAAACAATTCTCTAAAAACATTTTATGTTATTTTTATTAAACCTCTTAACTCTTGTGGGTATACAGTTAATTAAGATGAATTTAATACTCAATTCTAACTTAAGTCAAAATAGAACGAGTGAATTTGAAGTTGTGTCAAACATGTTAAGAATATATTTAACACTATGCCATGTTTTAGCTGTTTGTGTAGATTTACAGAGAGTAGCCAAAACCTTTAAGTTTAACACACATATATGGTGAAATCAGTTCAACCGAAACTATTAAGGTTATATACAAATTTATTTCTTCTTCTTATTTAGACTTAAATCTACTTTATTAAACATAAGTTTTTCATAGCTAAGTAATTCAAACCTAGAAAATGATACTTTAAAAAGTAACCGCATCTGCAATAAACAAAATCTATTACGCAATCCCACTTTGATATCGGGGCGGGCACGTCTCTTGCCTATTCTTTAATTTATTTACCCCAAAATCTTCATAAAACTCTTCATTAAAGCAAATTGCATTACAACACAAGAGCTTTGTTTAAGAGAGCGCTCCGTCTTTTTATTTATTTCTGGCTCCCGAATGAATTGTGGAGAAAAACAGTTTTCAGAGCTTAAGTTAATGCGGTTCGCGTAGCATACGAGCTCACTTACAGCTCCAGGGATCCGAAAAATGCTACTAGATGTGAATAATATTTGTATATCATTCGTTTAAAAGTATCGTTGTAACAATAATAGCAACCGCGGTGATTCTTCTTCACTCAAGTATTTTTTTAAATCCGTTCAAAATACCAGCGTCAATCGAAAGATCTAACACAAAAAGGTCCAACACAAACACACAATAGCTTAAATAATTTACAATCAATATGAAAATACCTTGTCATTGCATTATGTATTATCTTTCTGACCCCTTTGGCGTTACATCTGACATCCTTGGCATTATTTCTCCGACCCCTTTTTCATTATCTTTGCCAGACTAAGTCTTCCAGATCTTCTTGTATGGTTCGATATATTGACAGCAAATCATCGCTCAGCGGTCTTACTTCTTATGGTCGTGAGGTGGGAACAATAGTAGCTTGCTGTCCACATTGCCCGTGTAAGAGGATAACCAAGATATAGGTTCTCAAGTCGAAAGGATCGAGTGGCAGAACAAAAGTCTATGTGCATATTTCTAGTCTATGTCCACTGACATAAAGGACAACCCTGAAGGGTTTATGAGAAACAATACATTCACCAGGTTTTAGCCGTTCAGAAGCAATACTTCCGCCGCCAACTGAATACTTAGTGATAGGAGTTCGTATTTCAGCGTTGTTAATCTTACAACATATTTAAAAGTGCGTGGATACAGAGGTGTATGTCTCTTCAGTTACAACTACACTCTACATATCACAATAAAATTGACATCAGCATTACAGCCATTGGAAGTTTACTGCTGGATACAGGCCTCTCCAAGAAATTTTGCCCATAATTGTGGCGCAGGGAAAGCGTGTTGGCAATCACATATCGGGGATACTACTGCACATCCCCATCCTGTGCATTTGAGTTACACTGTTTCAGATGTATATACCGCCATCTGTCGGTTATGGTACCTTAGTAGCCTCTTATGACACAGAGAGATACAGAGAGAGGTACTATTCTACTCTATCCGTTCCTCGTGGTTCCACATGTTGCAGCAGAATTCAAGATGTACAAACGATAGAAATGCATTTTCTTGGATATGCGTTATTTACTGCATTACGGCATTACGTGCATTCAATAATATTTGAAATACTATACGTACGTACCTATAACAAGCGCAACGTAGACAGAAGACAGTAAAAGTATAAGGTTAAGGATAAGAAGATTAGACAACAACCGGAGGATCGTGCTGAATGCAGGTAGTATACAATAGGTTCTATTGGAAATCTTGAAGGATACGATCAGCAATGTATCTCATATGGAAGTCTTATGATGAAGAAAATAACATTAATCACAGTATCTTTTTCAAGTAACCAATTAAAAACTTAATTAATATTTACGCTAACTACTTATTTTCTTCATGTGATGTGTTTCTGTATAATTTTTTTCAGTTGTCTGCTTTGATTGTTGATATCAGGGTTTTATTTGCCTGAAAATGAAGCGCCATTTTTTACACGTGAGTAAAAATATTATAAAGCCAATTTTCCTACGGCGGTGGGAGGCTGGATTACAACAACAAAAGAATGATGGCACTTACAAGAGAATTCCCCAAGAAAAATTACTTTTGGTAAGAAAAACGAACATAATCCTGTTTTATTTCTATCCTTTGAATATTTCCTCGGAAATAAGTAATCAAATCATGAGAATGCTATTTTGTTTGCGTTTGTTTTTGAAGCGGCTCGCATTCATGTTTTCTTTCATAGTTATATGTATCAATTTAGCCAAATAAATGGAACTTTACGTGGCTCAAACTGGAAAAGAGATACTTATAAAAATATTACTTATAGAAAAATAAAACGTGCAGAAATTGAAGTAAAAAAAATATATTGTTACAAAATACAAACATTTTTGTAGAAATATATTTTAAAAAATAGGCTACTTCTATTTTTGAAAAAAAAGGTTTGTGGAATATAAATGCAAATTACAGTAGGAGAGTAAACGAAGTAAGAAATACTAACAAGTTAATTATATATTATACTTTTGGTCTAATATAACATTTAAGAGATAGACACAATTAATCTAGTAACTAAAAAAATAAAATGATGTCCTGTGTATTTTAATTATGTTAAATGTTAATAATGTAAAATTAATTATTATCTGCTACAAACACCCATACTGATACTATAAATATAAAAGTGTGTTTATTTGTCTGTTACAAGCCGTGCCAGAGTAGAATAGTACCACCTCTTTGTGCCAGGTGTCGTAGAAAAGAGTAAGTTACCAGAACCGACAGATGGCGGTTTATCCATTCGAAACAATGTAGCTGGTATGCACAGGGCCGAGATGGAGAGCAATATTCCTGTCGTGAAAACCGCACACTGCGATTGCCAACACGCTTGCTAAACGCAACAATTATGGGTATAATTCCCACTTTCTCGGGGAAGCTTATGTCCAGCAGTGGACTTCCAATAGCTCATTTGATGACGCTTTCACGATTTAATCGATGATTTGTATCGTGAAATTGGGCATATGAATCGCTTCAATTCTAAGAAAGAATGGAGGCTCCTTCTGTACCTGCAAACCATACTGTAAACCGCGACATAATGTCAAGCCATAATGAAGAGGATTACATGAGGTGGACCTCATACAAATGCCGTCTGCATTGGTTCTCACTTTCACCCTGTTACCAAATAGCAGTGTTCGCCTTGCTGTGTTCCGGTTTTAAGGGTGAGAGGCAGTAAAGTGACTGGGTAATGTGACATATCTTCAAGGTTAATAACGTTTTTGCGTTATTTAAAGTATATATATATAGACATTACTTTTTAATATACGCGATCAAATTCTAATTTTCCATAAAATCATCACTTGTGAGTATCCTCAAGCACGACTTGTAGCCTGAATGTCGAATATCATTATGTGTATTAATTGTTTGTATCTTTCGTGTATTTCATTATTTTATATTTAATTAGCTATGCCCGCGACTTCGTCCGCGTGGAATAGTTTTTTAGGTACCATACCTCTTTACCTTAACTTATATAAACTTTAAATGTCATGTTCATTTATATCGAATCAATGGCTTGAAAAATAAGTTTCAAGTTTCTAGTTCCAAAAATAGCAATACTTCCATACAACTTTTCTTCCCCTCTTTCGACCGCTCGCAACCCTTTTTTCGAATTAAAAAATAGCCTATGTCCATTCTCAGAGTCTAAAGATTGTCTGTGCCAAATTTCATCAAAATCGGTTTAGAGGTTTAAGCGGGAAATCGTAACAGACATACAGACAGAGTTACTTTCGCATTTATAATATTAGTATGGATTTAATTTTTCCGATTTTTATAACCACTAACGTATTTTGTATTAATTACCTTGATAAACTTGAAGCTGTTGTGAAGTGTACCAGCGTAACATGTTTTAGATTATAGTCTTGTTTTTGTAAGTCATAATTGTATGATTCTAATCTGTTGTCTTCCTATATAATAAATCCTTAACCTGATAAATGTCGTAAACTGGTTATGCAAACTTCCGCTAGCCCCGTGCAGCAGCACACACGGAAAATCAATTATATCCTGGAAGCAAATTAATCACTACCCTTGCCCAGACGTTCTTCAAATAACTTAGACGTGCGCTTCAAAAGTACAGATTTTAATCGTTTCGTTTTAAAATTGGCGTAAATATTTTTAAATATTGACAGTCCTGTATTCAAATTAAATATTCACAAGTTATAAGTAGAATTGAAACTTCAAATCCGACTTCACAAAGTTTTAACTTCATTTACAAACGAACTTAGCTCACAAGCTGCAAAACTCACATTACAACTAATGATAAAATTTGCTAAAATCCCCTTCTTGAACTTCTACAGACGCAATAACGTTAAGGTTGTTTTAATTGGATGAAGAGATCTAGAATAAAGAGCAAGCAAGCGGGGTTTCTTGTAATGAAAAAGTTTACCAATAATCTTTCGCCTACTGTCTTCATTAAGAACAAACAACCTTTTCGGTATTATCTATATATATAAATATATATACAATATACATACATTACCTTAGAGGTTTTATGCAAAGAAAAATACTCTAACATAATTTAGGAATTGTTTATTCTTTATCGTACGTGAGGTACCGGCAGAGTAGAATAGTACTTCCCCCTGTGCCAGGTGTCGTAACTGGCGACTAAGGTACCAGAACCGACAGATGGCGGTATATCCATGCCAAAGAGTCAGCTCAAATGTACAAAGCGGGGATGGGCAGCAGCATCCCCGTCGCAAAAGCTGCGCTCTGCGATTGCCAACACGCTTGCCCAGCGTGGCAACTATGGGCAACATACCCCCTCTCTTGTGAAGTCCTATGTCCAACACTGGACTTTTAATGGCTGTAAAAGTTTGTTTAAGCAAATGTTGGTTACCTACAACATTAAAGAAATCGCCCTGATTTCTCAGTAAAAGAAATACTTTTAAAAAGATTGCTTATTTCTTGGAAGTTCCTAATTTATAAGATAAATATAAAAGATAGATAAAATAGAAATAAAAGTATAGAATTATGGTAATAAATTATTTTTATCCGATAACGAACGGTGATCAATTGTTATTTAATTTGTTTTGAATCTAAATTCTTACAGTTAGAAAGGTGACGTCGGTCATATTTTGGCGGGCCCAATGCGTGATCTTATCTTGTGCGCCAGGTGGTTTGATTTCCACCTAGAACAAATATTTCTTTGATAAATATTTGTGTTTGTTCTGTACCTGGGTTGTATTATGATTTCTTTGTTGTCTGACTACCTAAGTGTTTTAAGCGATTTATCTCGGAGTCAGGTAAAATAACAGGTGGTATATGATTTCTTTTATTATATTTGTTTTCAAAATCCTAAAAACCTTTAATTTCAAAGTTTGGAAAGCGATATAAGTATTTTATTTGTATACAAAAACTCAAATACCTTTAATTTCAAAGTTTAGGAGGCGATATAAACATTGTTATTATATTTAAATGGTCGCTCCACGTGTCGTTATATATAGTAGATATTTAGACAGACCGAGTCCTTTCGCCTGAACTATCCCATCGAAATTAACTCCCCGGCCAAACAACGTGATTTAGTTCAGCGGTCGTACTGGTGTTGTTTATTGAATCGGCACCTATTGATTTCGCAGCTGACGGTGTCGTAAATTTGTTGTTTATCACGGTCACCTTGAGATACAATGTCGTTTACATTACATACACTGTTATCTGCATATAAATTGTTGAATCTATAGAATAACATTCGGGATTTATAAAGTGGCTACTTGATTTGTGTTGGGTGTTGTATAATTTAGCCGTTCGGTGAGACAAATATATTAGTCTGTTTGCTATCTGTAAACTATTTTTCGTTTAAAAATAAGCTCCGAGCTTTGTGTTACGTGGTTGAGAAAAATGGAAGCTGAAAGGCAACTTAAAGCTATTGTGTGCAACAGAAGAGCCAAATTATTTTTGTAACATTGCAAACAGAAATATAAGATAAACAATTTCACAATGAGCAAGTATTTTAAGTTTATCATGTTTAGAAAACCTCAAAAATACACCTTTAATTTTTATCTGAATTTTAACTATAAAAGATACGAAATTTAATTGCACTGAGCGTTAATCTATAAAATTAATGATTTTATCATTATAATGGCACGCGCTGGGCAAGTAGGTTGGCCGTAGGCGTCCCGAAAAAGGGGGAATTTTGCTAATAATTGCCGTGCTAGGAAAGAGTGTTAGCAATCGCAGAGCGTAGCTTTTGCGGCGGAGATGCTGCTGCCCATCCCCACCCTGTGCACTAAGCTACACTGTTTTGTATGGATATACCGCCATCTGTCGGTTCCGGTACGTTAGTCGTCTCTTACGTAACCTGGCACAAAGGGAGGTACTATTCTACTCTGCCGGTACTCCACGGATATAAATTTTTCGTTTAACAAGAAAACAAAATAAAACTACTCTTTCAACGGCTTTAAAACACGGTTTAAATTTTTACATAATAAATCATTTAACATTTTGACCTCAAGATGAACGCAACATCTCTTGTGAAGTCACATGTTTAATTTAATTATAAGCAGTGAACGCGTAAATGTTAGAAAATTATTATAAACTGACACTAGAACTAGTAACTATTTATTGAATAAAAGTTATAAATCAATTTGTTTATCAGCGGCAGTGAACGCGTAAATGTTAAAAAATTATTAAAAAGTGACACTAGAACTAGTAACTATTTATTGAATAAAAGTTATAAATCAATTTGTTTATCAGCAAACTACTCAATCGAATTAATATTTATTTCGTTGAAAAATTTATTAAAAAAATAAGTCAGCCCAAATTATTCCCGATTTAAAATATTTTGAACGTCAAATAAAAAGATAAAAGTATTAAATTTAAACCACAAATGGTGACAACCGCTTAGAGCGTATACTGAAATTTTAAATTTATGCTATTCTATTATGACAGTAATTAACTCACAAATAATCAAATTAATACTCACTAAGTACGATTCGCTAATCGGAGCAAATTACTTACACATAATATAGGAAATCGGTGTTTTTTTTTATAAGGCTAAGTCGACAAACAATCATACGGTTCGCGTGATAATAAAGGTCACCACTGCCTATACAAAATCGTATTATCACAAGGATATCACTAGCGCGTTGTCAAGGCGAATAATGCTGTTTGGCGGTAGAAACGGGTGAGAGTGAGGTACTGACGCAGACCGCCTTTGTATGAGGTTTGCCTCTAAGTATGAGGTATATGTAGGTGACGAATATATTTATGTATAACTTCAATTTATCTATCGGCAAAAGAACAGCCATTTGTAAATATACTATTATTCTGTGTATCCCAAACGATGGCCGAAACAAAGCGTGTATGACATTTGTCGATTGTCATAAAGAATCGGTTTCCATTTGCCGAAATAAGGAAACTGTTGTAAGAAAATTATACCTCAATATGTAGCTATTCGTTTGATGTGGAGAAATCGCTACCGGGAATTTTCCGCTTTACTTTTTATTTGTTGCTATGTGTAGTGTTATGGGTTTGACAATACATTGAGTATTGACTTTTATATGATTTTCATGTTAACAGAAACTTCTCGATGAAATGTGATTTCTTGAGAAGCCCTACGTCTGGCAGTGTCCAGCTCAAGTTCATAAGATAATGATAATATATATTAATGCTAGCCTACGTGTAAGACTAACCTATTTCATTGTATATATATACATATTTAAAATTATTTTATATTTAGGAGGTTTTGAAATGTGTGTATGTATTTTTTAATGTTCATGTAATTTAATGATGTTTAGATTAATTTGTATATTTTGTTATTTTAAAATCTTAAAACAAAATATATATTTGAAGAGGCGCCATACAGTGAACTTTGTGTAGGTAAAAAAGCAAGATATTTGGTGTATTATTGACGGACTCGATGGCGCAGAAAATTGTGATCCTATTATGTGTGCCAAAGATCGTGGGCTCGATCACCACCTAGGATAAACATTTATATGATAAATATTTGTAATATGAATGAATATGTGAGTGTTATTTATATGTATTTAGGTATTATATTTGTAATTCCTCTGTTATATGATATCCGCAACACAGGTGCACCGATTACTAGAACCGCAAGTTCGAACTAATGCAGTCGGTCAACATACAATCGGTCCTAAAGGATCTTTTGATCGTCCTCTGTCTAGCAGTAGACGTTCTTAGGTTGATATTATGGTGATAATGATACCAGCATTGCACAGTACATATATCCTTTTATATATCTTAGACCTTATCATCGATTTAGGTATATTGGGCTTATTGTAAATGTATTGTGTCATATAAGTAAATTATTTTTGTAATAATTATTAACTACATAAAGATATTATTATGTAAGACTCTTTCAAAGCAATACAAACGTATTGCTTACAGAATAAATCAACTAAACTCGAATATTTATGGAAAGAGAAACATTTTATTTACTATTTTCTAACATCTGCGTTCACTGCTTGTAGTAAAACTTTTAACGGTTTTAAAACGCAGTTTATTTTACTTTTTACATATTTTTTGACGTTTAGGTTACCTTGGAGCAACTGTTTCTAGAAAACAGGAGTAATTGCATCACAAGGGTACTTCTATAAATATTAAAGCTTTGAACCTACTGATAAGATTTTTTCGTAAATATCACAAGACTATTCAGAGCACCATCAGGTAAAGCCTGTACCGTCAATAAAAAGCCAATTCTAACGTAAAATTAAATCGTCCTAATTGACCCCGATATAAGCCTCGTTCTCTTGCCCTACCAAAAGGTAAAATCACTAGTACTACTACGAAAATGAGACTTACATACTTAAACACGTATTTGTCACTATATCGCGTAAATGTATTTCCTTGGTGGGAATCGAACCCACAATCCTTAGTGCACAAGATACATTACTGAACAAATTCCCGGGCCAAATAAATTTTACTCTATCTTCTCTCTAGAAAAACATTAAATATTTTTTCATACTTTCCATTAGGATTAAAACAAACAAAACAAAGCAGGTTAAAACAAAACGAACAACCAGCGCCCGGCTCAGTTCATCTTAAATCTTTTTATTGCACCACTCAACACACCATATATTAACGTAACTCTAGGAGGGCCAGACCAGGACAAACAAAAACAGTCCTCAAGCACTAGGGCTGTCACTACAGCAAAACACCGTTTTTACTACACGGATGGCGCACCCTGAACAGTGCAGTTTGGTGATGTGTCGAATGCTGCTTTTTATAAAGGGCAAAACTAATTTCAGAAACGAAATATTTGATATAAAATTTCGCCAAGGCATTGGTCTGAAATTGCCAAAGCCTGTTTTTGACGGGCTTGATGTTATTTTTTAAAATGAGAAATAACCGATGGAGAAGCAGGTATAACCAGGTGTCGTAAGAGGCGACTAAGGTACCAGAACCGACTCCATTCAAAACGTTGCAACACAAATGCACTGCAAATGAAAGCTGCGCTCTGTGATTGCCAACACGCTTGCCCAGTGTGGCAAGTATGGTCAAAAAACTTCCTTTCTCGGAGAGGATATGTCTAGCAGTAGACTTTTAATAGCTGGTATGATGATGATGAACCCAAACAGACGTTGTTCTGTCTTAACTATTCTTATGTTTTTTAAGTGTTAATAATTGAGATACAAGCTATTTTATCTCTAAACTTTTTTGACCGTTTGACCAAACTACACGATAAGCAAACATATACTAAAATCGGTTCAATAGCTTAGATCAATTCATGTCTTACATAATTTTTTAAATATGTAAAAATATGAACCATTGATACCAAAAATATGAATATAATGGCTGGCCGTTTGGTACCGATATAGGCGTATATAGAAGGTAAGCGGGTGGGTTTTGCCCTTAGTGCCTACCTCTGGATGTTGGGCTAAATACTCGAAAAAATTGTTCTTACTTTAAGTAAACGAGTGCTTCATCACAACGGCAATTGCATGACAGGGACCAGCCAGGCCCTTCCAGAAAATAAACCCATACGCCAATAGGTACCAGGAGAGTAAAACAGCACCTTCCCCTATACTAAGTATCTTAAGAGGATGACGAGAAATTTCACTGAAACAGTGTAAATGTAAATGGGCGGGGATGGGTAGTAGCATTACAACCACAAATATGGGTAAATAGGTAGACCTCATACAAAGGTCGTTTGCATTGGTATCTCACTCTTAACTATTTGTAAAACCAAGTAACAGTGTACGCATTACTGTTTACCGGTTTAAGACAAGCAATTACTTGGTAATGTGACATAATATCTTCAAATTACAGTGTTGGCAACGTGCTAGTGATATCCTTGTGATTACTAAAAGCGTCTGTTGACTGCAGTGACATGACTTACTATATCACGCGGACTGTATGTTTGTTTGACGACCTGATCCATTAATAAAAATTATCCTCTTTGGAAAGACCTCAGTCCAGCAGTGGGAGTCCAACGGCTGCAATGATGAAGATAAATATAATGATGCATGAAAGTCATTGGTATGTTAGCTAAATTAATCTAGAATATATTGTTAGAATAACATGATCTTTTTATAGTATCTAATATTATCTCACATCTACATAAATTCTATATAGTAATCGCTTAGATCACGGACGTGTTACACGTGTACGTGTGACGCGTACGTTATTGTTGACATCAAACAATAGAGGAACTACAAATATAATGTTTTAATTCATATTTAAATACCTAGACACAGGACAAATAACATCATATAAATATTTGTCATCAAACACACGATCCCTGGCGCGTAAGATCAACATTTTTTTTATTAGATAAAATAAATACTGTCCGCGTAATAGTAAGCGTCACTGCAGCCTATAAACACTCGTAATATCACCAGGATATGAATATCGCGGCGCCGACCTTGTGAATTAAAGATATTATGTCAGATTACCCAGTAATACCCTTTTTCATTCTTCAAATCCTAACACAGCAATGCGAACATTACTGTTAGTTAATTGAAATAGGTGAGAGCGAAGTGCCAATGCTTATGAACTCTTGTAAAAAGTCTCTACCTCATGTGAAAAGGTTACTACTTTTATCTAGACAGATAATAGATGTTACATATTTTATTAAGTCACCAACGTTTACCTAACGTATTCTAAGATTTCCGGGAACGGATTTAGACGGTTTATAATGCGAACGAAAATTAATTCCGATTATATATATGAACCTGCCTGAACTATCTCAATTTCATAATACCCTTCCATTAACGAGATCCGTTTATTTTAAATTACCAGGCCGATTTTCTAGCAGCGTTTCATTATAATTTATCTTCCTCCATTTAGTTGACATCAGAATTTACGTGGAAAAAATTGGCAACCCTACATCAGGCTCCTGCAGACTGATTGATGACTACTCTCGGAGTTTTTTCGATGACATTATCTAAGAGATAAAATCCCCAAATATATTTAATGGTGCGAACGATTTTTTCAATTCAACGATCCCGATTCCTGATAGGAAAAATGTCCGTTAAATTTGAGATGCCAGCGGTTGACGTAACCATCTAAACGAAGCACACTCGATTCAATCATTTTGCTCGCATGAAATCCAATATTTTTTATTCGTATTGCTACTGACTGATACATATATCTATATTTTGGAGTATTTTCGTGCTTAACCCAAAAACAACCAAATGAGTTTTACCAACGGATTGACTGATTTGTCAAAAACTTTTACCACCTTGGGTGTAAACGTTTCCGGTACATTCGTAAACTTATCTTAATATGTACTCTTCCCACCCATGTTTAGTGCTGTTACAGATCATCATGATAGCAACCGTAGAAGTATGCTGGAAGAATTATCTAGATATTTTTTTTCAAAAATACTACTTTATTATTTTCCCCTTATGGTTTTATTTAACCCAGTTCGCAGACAACTGGTGCGTAAAAATATGTAAGAAAATATAGGTAGGTATTGAGTAATCAATTAAAATTTCTTCCTGGTAACCTATGGACTATTTGTTATTAGACTAAGTCGACAAACAATCATTCAATCCGCGTGTTAGTACAGTTGCCTATCATCATCAGCTATAGAAAGTCCACTGTTGGACATAGTCCTTCACAAGATAGGGAGATATTTTCCCATAATTGCCGCGCTGGACAGACGTGGTGGCAATTGCAGAGTGCAACCTCGTAATGCGCTCGAGGCTCCTGCTTCCCCACCCTGCTGTAATTACGCTGTTTTAGATGGATATAACGCCATCCGTTTCGATACCTTTGCTCCAGACCAGTCTATTTCTGCTATCCTGGAAAAATATTTGTTGTTTGTATAACGTTTGGATTTGATCACCATGAAGGGTGCCTATTCTAAATCAATCCAGGAAAACGAAAAAATTCCCGATGTAAGTGTCACGTGAATTATCCCGACGAAATATACAATAATATCGAACCCATCACGGTTTGATCCTGACCCAGGAAAAATTATTATTTATTTTTTTTTACTAAGTCAGCAAAACAGTGTAGGTCTATGTCCAACAGTGGACTTCCAATGGCTGATATGATGATGGTGATGATATACAGTTACTGTATATTATTTTATATATGCACATAATGACAAATGCTACATTAAACAGCGTCTTCGTAAGATTATAACAACCATGGTCGAACGAATTAAAATTATTATTTTCAATGACAGAACCAATCTCGCCACTCGTTCATTAATAAACCAATGCAGCTGCCCTCGGTACCACTAGAACTGACATCAGAATCTGTTTCATACTTAGTTATTGAGTCTTAACGCGTACAACATACAAAAGGTCGTCTGCATTGGTACCTCATTCTCACTTATTTCTAACAAGAACAGGAGTGTTTGCTTTGCAAAAATGCGAGAGGCTGTTGTTGGAGGCTGAATTCACTGTGATATAATATCTTTAAGTCTCAAGGTTGGCAACACGTAAGTGATATCATTATGATATTACGAGCGTCTACATGCTGCTGTGACGCTTACTATCACGCGGACTGTATACTTGTTCGACCTGGCCTAATAAACAAGGAACAAAAAAATCGTAACAGCATTTAATAATACCAGTGTCTTAATTAGCTCAGTTGCGTAATGGGAAACTGCTAGAGGTAAATATAATTGACAATGATTGATTAGAGCATAAAACAGATCAGCCTATCTTTACAGCCACCGCCTAGAAACAAGTCACCCGATTTTTTTTAAGGAAAAGTTATTTGTTTATTACACTTCTTACACACCAGTTCTCAGAAGTTACTCAGGTAATCAAATTGTAGCTCGAGATTCAAGGAAATCTTTCCTGTACTTAATATTTAGGAGATTACTTTGGAGGATGAAAGCTGTAGTTATATATTTGAACTTTGAATTACTTTGGTCTGTTTTAAAATATTATTGGGCAAAAGTTTTTTGTAATGAACTTTGTAACATGATTAAAAGGTATTACTTAGATAATAAGACCTAAAAAAGTGTTAAGTGAAATTTAACTATCGTTACTTCGTGTGTCCAGGTCAGAAGAATGTAATATTAGCTTAATTAACGATGCTGTATATTGTTACAACCGTGGTAAATAAAATATTAGTTTGAATTTTCATAGAATTTTTTTGTGGTTTTATTTTAATCTTCGATTATATATCTTATGAGTATATATATTAAACACCTATATATTTGAATGATTACTTGACCACTCTTATCTGTTTCTGCGACGCCTTCATTAAAATATTTTATCCACAGCTTCATAAATAAATATTGTTTGGGGAAAAATCATCGAAATAACGACTCAATTGTATTTATATGTAATATACATATTTGTAGTAATCGTCTATTTTCTTTTAATAACGTTATGTAAACTGTATAGTTATAAATTGATTGTTAGTTCATTGTCAATTTTTATCTTATTAATAACTTCGCCAAAGAAATAAGTCGAGAAAAAAAAACAAATTGCTTCTTTTGGCATTTTTCCCAACAATAACAAAGGATACATCTCGTTAACTCCCAGCCGCTTCCTTTAAAATTATCGTCGAAACTTACCAGTCAAAAAAGAGGCTCAGTTCTTGCCAAAATTAAGCCTTTTTTATCATCACTATAAAACAAACAGTGCAGACAACCAGCTAATTTCCATTCCAAACCAACATTTCGTATACTAGCGTAACTGCTATTTCGCTTCTAACGTCGGATTTTACGATCGAGCGGAGGCCGCTTCCTTTGTGTTTCCAAAAGAAACTGGCTCTGCCTTGAAAGAGCTATCACGCCTTTCGTCAATCACGCCTCTAACTCAGATAAGATTTTAAAATCGTCTTTGAGTTCCCGGCTTTGTTCCTATTCCTCATTCTTATTTATAAGATTGGGGCCACCTCGGAAAACAGAGGCCGTAAGCAGCCGCGGTATTTACTTTAGAGAAATGCGGCGTCGGCTAAAACTTTGGAGTTCGTGTCTCATGGGTAATTTTTAGTAGAATAAATTGTTCAGTCACGTTCTGTTTACTACAATCTGCTTGTCGAAAGATTTCTGAAGCTTTCAAGGTTACGTCGGTTTCTCTTCCCGTCTTATTTATTACATGTCAGTCCTTCGCCATCTCTCCCCCCCCCCCCCCCCCCCCCCCCCCGATTTGCTGTCAAACGATCACAACAATTTAGCGATATTAATGCTTTAGAGTTTATACATAGTAACGAAATATCACTAATATAATATAGTTATGATTAATAATAGTTCTGATAATAAGGTACTTGTTTTGGATTGTTTCTAATGTACAAAAAATATCACGGCTAATTAGATATTGTTAGGACTAATAAATGTATAAGGTAGATAATAGCCTCAGAATAGGTAAGGCTCGAAACTTCATATTTCTATTTTCTGTGTATAGCGTTTATACGAATAAAAAATATATCATGTTATTGTTTTTTTAAGGTATTTGTTTATCAATTACAATGGAAAATGAAGTTTTTATGTCCTATTCTAATTTACAATAGTTATTTGTTTATACATAAATGCAGGCGCAAGAAGCGATAAAAAGGCAAGGAAAGAACTTGTTTTTGGGCGGTAAGAATGCTTTACACAACGGTGTATGGATCTGGGTCCAAAGAACTATACCAGGGTAGCGTTTTCCTGTTTGAAATGTTATCTCGAGTGCAAACGGATATACAAATACATAAGTATTGGTTGAATTTTTATGACATATTATATTAGTTCCGGAATGTGATAAAACAGTTTATTTGTGTCAAAATAACCTCAAAAAAGTGAGGTCAAATTATTAACCAGATATAAAAAACGTATATTAAATGCCTTTTTGACTAAACCTAGGTACAATTAACTACAATCATTCAATGTTTGTGTTACGACACTCAGATAAAGAAAAATCGGCGTCATTTTAAACGTATAATAATTTATTTAATACATTAAAATAACATATAAGCTATAATTTAAAAAGAAATGTACAAAATATAACAATAAAAGCATCCAACGCCTGCCAAGTTTTATCCGCAAATCCACTTATCTACATGTTACGTTCGAGATACAAGTATGATCGAACATTTTTCTATAGATATGATCACTTTTTTGGTGGACTCTTAACCGATAGCACTAAATTTGTACACCGCAACAAATAAAACAGTTTATGCTTATCATCTCCGCTGCCTATCTATGACGCTATAATGACTAACTGACTGTACCAAATTTAAGATGATATATACTAGAAAAAAAACAACTTGTCTCTCAACTTTACCGTACCGGGGGAGTGCACGATCGTTATGCTACCATGACCTTAGCAGACAAGTCAAATTCGACATGCCCGCTATCCTATCGGTAAAATTCAGCATTTTAATATATAAAATCTCTCAAAGTAAATACCAATTTTAATGAATTTTGGTATCATCATACCAGCCACTCTCCAGCCAGTCCACTGTTGGATATAGGCCTCCCCAAGAAACGGAAAATTTTGCCCATAATTGCCGCGCTGGCCAAGCGTGTTGATTATCGCAGAGCACAGCTTTCGTGACGGGGAAGCTGCATGGATATATCGCAATCTGTCGGTTCTGGTACCTTAGTCGCCTCTTACGACACCTGGTGCAAGGAGAGGTACTATTCTACTCTGTCGATACCTCACGGAGAATTTTGGTATGTATGTATAAATAAGTGCTTCGAGAAAAAAACATGGATTTCGAAGTAGTACTTCAAAAACCATGTTTTTTTCTTGTCGCAGACATTAGCACTAGCTAATAGCTAATATAAATAATGCAAGCCACTTTACACTTTATTATACATGCGAGTGTTGTCCGTTACTGACACCTGACAGGTCCGCGGTCCGGCAAGCCGAAAATTCAGTCCTATATTCCGTGATCCGAGCTTAAATTCACTAGAGCTGGTACAATAATTAATTTTAGCACGGTAATTAAGACACTACACAGTGTCTTGTGAAAAAAATATTCAACTTGTTAAATACTTCTTTCATTGTTCCTCTTGTTCTATCATCATATCAGCCGATGTATGTCCACCGTTGGACATATTGGATATATGTCCAACATACAAAAAACAAGAATTTTGCACTTCAATATCGAGCTGCTGCTGCCCACACCCGCTCTGTGCATTAGAATTATGTTGTTTCGGATGGGATATAAAGTTTTATTTTGACTGCTACATCTGAGGTCCCAACAGAGTAGTACAGCGCTACCTGCGGTACCTCTCGGCTAATCAATATTAATTTATCACTATCTACTCGTGATATAAAACAAAGACGCTTTCCACTGTTTGTCTGTCTCTATGTTTAGACCTTTATAAGTACGCAACGGATTTTGATGCGGTCTCTTTTTAATAGTTAGAGTGGTTCAACCAGAAAGTTAATATGCGTAATAGAGTTTACCCTTATCACCCTTCTTTTTTGCGATTACATTGTAAACGCCGGTTAAACCCAACGAGATATATCAGAATAATGTACTACATTCCCATCCCATCCTATTCTTATATCACATATCTTAGAGATAACCCATAATAACCGATTTTTATCATCATCGCACCCGTGCAAAGCCGGGTTGGGTCGCTAGTATTTTATATACAATAAAATATATCTAAATATAAACCCACAGTCATATAAGGCCTTTAATTTTCGTACTAATTGTTTTTTGTTTTCTTTTATAATCAGCCCTTAATTTACATACAGAACATTTTTGTATTTATATACTTGATTAATACACTAAAAGATGTATTAATCAAGGTTTAAACAGTTTCTGAAAATAAAAATATTTATAATTTCATGTCTCATCATCCTCCTCATCACTAACATTAGCAATCCAGGGCTAGACAAAGGCCTCCTCAAGATAGGAGGATTATTGCCCATAATTGCCGCGCTGGGCAAGCGTGTTGGTAATCCCAGAGCGCAGCTTTCGCAACGGGGATGCTGCTCCTCACAACCGCCCTGTACATTTGAGCTACACTTTTATTGATGGATATACTGCCATCTGTTGGATTAGGTACCTTAATTGCCTCTTACGACACCTGTTACAGGGGAGATACTGTGCTACTCTGCCGGTACCTCACCTACCTTAATTTTATAACTAATTCTTTTAAATTCTTACCATCTATCTTATGGCACTAACAGATAATAAGTTTAACTATACTCAGATAAATATTGATATATAAAATATCCTATCTATCATGTTGGATCAAACTGCACACAGTGACCAAAATACCACCACTAATAATGATCACTACTACGTACGACCACAGCCGATGTGTACGAACAAATGTATCCCAGCTCCCAAGGGTAGAGTATGACAGTGGTGTAATGTCAAGTCTACTTACATAGAGACATGTGCAGTAAAGTGCAGTAGCAAGCTACGGAAGTTTTGAAGCCCACTTGGGAATCCGCACGTCTCATCCGCCGTAACCTATTTGGAAAGTTAGGACAAAACTGTTCGCCCTAAAACTGCAGAGTTGTGAGCTCGGAGAAACATTCAACTGAAATTTAAGGTTATTCGTACTACTGGCTTTAGACTTCTTTGAATGTCTCTAAGTAACAGTATAGTTAATTACCTATCAGATACCACTGTCTCTAATAGATAATTAACTATTACAAAAGTACATTCACCTATATACTCTTTTATGTATTATTGTTTATATATGTTGACTGATTTTGACCAAGATTTCACGTCTTTGTTTGCGTAGTAAGACTAAGTCTAATTAAAATCATAGTGTCCGCGTGATAAATAAGCTAAGATATCTAAAGCGCGTTGCCTACCTTGTGATTAGATCAAATTACCCTATAATTTCACTACCCTCGCCCTTTAAACCGGAACTCAGAAATGCGAACACTACTGTTTCACAGAAGAAATACATAATAGAAAGGTACCAATGCCTCACTCTAATCTATTTCTTTGTATGAAGTCTACTCATAGCAAATACACCTCCTATTAGCATTTCAAGAATTCATTTTACAGCATTTTCTTATTGCGGTGATTTAATTGAATACTAATAAAAAAAAATGCGGCGTAGTCTCAGAAGTCGCGTACAAATAGACCGACAACCGGACAATATTTTATCAGCGTCAACACGACTAAAAGATCCATAAACATTAACCACTTGGTGTTAATGGAACATAACACTACCAGATTTTCTTGCAGTTTCTTCTTATCTGGTAGCTGGTGTAATGAACGTGAAGTCATTTATTTTTAAGTTCCACCTGGTGACAGCAGCTGGATTGGAAGCAGGCGACTCAATGACAATCCCTAGGCTACTCCAAAACCTATTTGTTTAAATAACTCTTATGCCCTATCAGGTAATAAAGAACCCCTGAATATGTTCTAAAATTGAGTAATTTTAATCGAAATGTCATCTACAATTGCCATATAATTTAATTATATACAATAATAAAACTGTAAATATAATAAATAGAGGAAGTGAATGGAAAAGTTGGTATTAGACGACTGACTTCAACATATCTTAACCAGGTAGAAGAGGTATTAAAAAAGGGACACGTCAGAAGTTGAGATAAAGCAGCGTGTATACGAGGACTAATGCGAGTAAGGAAAGCAAGAGAGGTATGCCAAGATCGTAACAAGTGGAGGTCCATAGTCTTTGCCTACCCCGATGGGGCACAGGCGTGATGTATGTATATTCTGTACATACGTAAATAAAATATTAGTATTTTGTATACATTTTAATTACTTTAAACCACTACCTAATACTTTAACACGGCTTTAAAACGCGGTTTGTTTACATTTTTTGTTTATATCTTAAGAACATTATCTCATAAATATCCAATAATATATAATGTAAAAATGTAAACCGCATTTCAAAGCGGTTTAATAAGTGTATTATCATAAGAAATAAATCCGTAAATAATAAAGAATATTTAAACCACTAACTTACGAGTTTCTAGTTAACAACAAAACCCAAAATATATACCAACACAGTCAGTTCAAAAGTTAATTCGCTTTGTAACAGCTTTAGCTTTAAATCTTCTCTGATGATACTTAAAAAGATTTAAGAGCTTAATAAAATAAAGGATTGTGGAAGCGGTAACCGCGCACCAGACACGCCACGTCATCCGCAGGTCACCGCTGCGAGGACACTGACAAATCGCCGCCAGAGTCGCTGACTCAGCGGTGCGCCGCCATTGGTTGAGATGCCGCCACCGATACGGGATTAAGGATTTAGTGCTTAGGCTTTGCCCATTTATCAGTTTTTCTGTTGGCGCACTTGGATGTTCACGTGGCAAATTTGGATGTATTAAAATGTGTATATTATTCTAGGTTATTTTAATTTGATTTATCTGTAATCAGAACATTTTTTGGTTTTGTATTGCAATTTTTGTGCTAAGTTTATTTGTTGTCAATGAAGTGTACAACAGCATTTATGTTCGTCTTTACTAATCATTAGGTTTAGTTTGTAGGCTATGAAAATACCCAAGTATAAACATTGATCTAAGATATATTTGAATGTAGCAGCATCTTCGGCTTCTTCTCCTATTCCCATGAGAATAATAAAAACAAGCGCAGCTTTAGTTACTCCTTATAATATCAGCTATCTGCTGGTGGATGGTGCAGCTGTTTCATGGATTGGCCGGAACAAACAGACGGACAAAAATTAATTGCTTGTTTTTTTGTATCTTTGGAATTACCAACAGCCACTTAAATCTTTTTTACCCTCATAACAGTATACAACAGTACAGACAGTTTCTTCTAATAAAAAAAATTACAAAATATTGTAATTACTATTACATATTATAACAATAATAATATTATTACAATACATAGGATTTAGCTTGCCGTGTGATAGCGGCAGAGTATAATAGTATCTCCACCTATAACAGGGGTCATATAAAACGACTAAGGTACCCGTACCGATGGCGCCCTGGGCAAGGGTGGTGGCAATCGCCACCCTTGCCGCGCCACCACCGTAGCGCGGCTATTATGGGCAAATTCCCGCTTACTTGGGGAGACCTATGCAGCAGGCGGTTGCAACTTTAGCTAATTTTAATTAAATTTAGTTCATCATTGATTAAGTAAAAAACTGCTTTCCTATTGTTCCTAAAAACAAAATTAACATAATACGTAGAAGTTATAAATATTAATAAACACCTCATTAAATAATGTGCACCGTCGCTATATCAACGTTACAGAACTAGGGAACTCTTTGAAAATTACAAAGCTTAAAGTTTCCCGGCAGAAACGAGGGTGGAGCAAACGACATTCTGTTTCACAAATACATAAATTATGAACTGTTTCGTTCCACGGAATGGATCCGTAGTTCTGTTATATTATACGAATAGACTCCTGTAGCGAGCTGCAAATATAGTTCGAAATTAAACAAGTAATACAGGAAAATTGTTTTGCAAAGAACGAAAGAGAAAAAAACGGCCTAATTTTTAGTTTATGGATGATATCTTAAGATTCTAACATTATCTTTAGTTTTTTATTACATTTTTATAATTAACATTATTTACTTTCTCCAATATCTACCGCAATATAGCAGTGTTTGTATTGCTGTGTTCCAGTTTTAAGGGTGAAGAAGGCCGTGAAATTACTCGGTAATATGACATAATGTATTTAAAGTACAGGGTTAACAACGAGTTAGTATTATCCTTGTGATATTACGAGCGTGATGTAGGCTGCGGTGACCCTTACTATAAAGCGGTATGCTTGTTTGCCGGCCTGGTCTCATATAAAACGATTATGGGTATTATTATTTTCTGCCGGTACCGCAAGGTGTATAAAAGAAGAACATAAAACACTAATTTACATAGACAGCCAAAGTTCTAAGTATCGTTAAACTAAAGTATAAAGTCTTAAAACGAACATAGCATTAAGTCCTTCGACTTGGTTATGAGTTTTGACAACTATCTATTAGTTTATTGACTACTGCAAAAAAGTGAATAATAACATTATTTTTTTTCTTTTTACATCAGATAGCGATTACTTTGATGATTACAATTAAGCTCGATCTTCTGATACGGTTCGATTATAAGAGTAATTAAGCGAGATTCATTAAAATATTGAGAAAACGACACAATTCGGATATGGGTGAGGCTCCGGCGTTTGATAGCATTGGAGAAGATGAGGAAGAAAATAATTGCTTATTTTAATTTTGATTGTTTTATACGAATTTTATCTATATGATTCCAATTAAATACTTATTCATATTAAAATAACATTTAAACAAATTTATACTTTTGCTTGGTTTTGCTTACAAAACTGACCTCGTACGAGAATAAACACACCTACTTTAAAGTTTACTTGCGTAAAAAATACAAAAATAACGGGTCAAGAGACAGCACACCCGCAATGAAGATAGTCGGACCGTGATATAACTACGTAGCAAAAGGACAAATTCCCCAATACTTATTCGGCGGCGCGGCAATCACTCCCCGCTAATGTCCCCGGCTGCCCGGAGTCCACATAAATCAAGCCGGCCGCTCGCCGGCAAATAATTCCCGCTCCCCACGATATAAATATGGCCACACTAACGACCGAATCAGCCGAATAGTAGCGTTGATTCAAACAGCAGCAGTGGATATGACAGAATATATTAACCGCCCCTTTCATCGAATGTATCGAAGGGAATAAAGGATTTATCTGAATCGCAATTATATTGCAATCATAAAGGGCTTCTTGGAAAACAACAGGACCGTTGGCGCAGATGGTAGTGATCCTATTTCATGTGCCAAAATCCGTGGGTTCGATCCCCAACCAGAACAAATATTAATATCCTCAATGACACATTCAAAGAAAACCTTATTTTGTTACCAGCTATTCCTCCTGAGTTCTTTCGCATGAAAATTTCCATTAACATATCAGCTATTGAAGGAAAAGAATATATTTCATAGAATTGTCGGTAAAGGACTGCTCTATGCCCTATGCCTATATCTGCCCGGTATGGGAAATATTTTTTTTTGTAAATATCATCTTAAATACAATTTGGCATTTTTTATGCACAAAACCTCTCAAATAAAACAAAATGTTTTTAAAAGAAACACTTTGGAAGCATTAACTTATACCCTCTTAACCCTAAATGCACCAGAGTGCACAAGTGCCCAAGTGAACAAATCACAACAAGTATGAAAAGATGCGCCATTAAAATACAATTCTCGGAGAATGGCTCAATAAATCCATTGTCACGGTGCCCGCTACAGCATACACACTCGTCACGTGTTTGATCACGTTCGCACGTGAACCGAGTGGCCGACGATACTCGAATTATCAAACTTGTCTTTCTCTCCCCAGAGTAACAGACGTACACATTTCTAGTGTCCAACAATCACAAACAGCTGCCTACAACTTTCTTGACAAATCCCCGAATCTACTGGACGGAAATTGATATTTGCTTTTTACGTACAATCACATGATCCTGTCACGGACAAAATTGATTTTCAAACATTTGCGCTTTTATTGACGTCAGCGAAACTAGAATAGAGTTTTTGAAGAACGTCTTTAGGAAAGTGACAATGTCATTTAATTCAATAATAATAAGATCAAATATCAGCCATTGGAAGTCCACTACTGAACATACGCCTCCCCAAAAAAGGGAATTTTGCCAAGGGCAAGCATGTTAGCAATCGCAGAGCGTAGCTTTCCCGAATGGGATGCTGCTGCCCTTCCCCGTCCTGTGCGCCATCCGCCATATACCGCCATCTGTCGGTTCTGGCACCTTAGTTAAAGGGGGCTTCTGGTACCTCAAGGCATCAAGTACAAATAATTATCAAAAAGAGATTTATGATAAACACAAATATGGTTCGAAATAACATCCTACCTAGGTGTGCGATCATACTTTTGAGTAAGAATCAGATCCTACATAACAGCACTGCGCGATTACAAAATATCATCAGTATCTATTCAGTGGGAACGGATGCAAATGATCAATAAATTTAAATAACCGTGTTTGTGTAATAACGATAAATTAAATTTTTTTTGTATAATAGTATGTATCTCTATCAATCTTAAAAATTGTTGCCGCCACGGTCAAACAAATAAAATAAAAAAAACAATATTTTAAATAGCAAACGCGGAAATGTCAGTTTACATCAACCGAATATATTCGGTCTTCATTTTTTGATTTATTTTTTTATCCACCCAACGACTCATACTTTGATCTGATTCCAAAAAAGGTCGCTTAAAGCACTCGTTTAATGGAAATCTGACTACAGAGTAATCACTAATATAATACTTAAATGCATAATTGTAATATACAGACCCAAATAAATAACAAAAATATAGTCATATAAATATTTGTCCCGGGTGAGGATCGAATCCGATGACCCTTCGCGCACAAGCTAGGATTTCTACCATCTCCGCTGTCGGGCCCATCGTATCTTACCTGGTCAGATCGCCAGTCCGTCTATAAGGGGGGATGGCATCCTTCGCTTCGATGTGCCACACGTTTAGAACCGTAAGGCTCGAAGGCTGTCGGATCTATGTCCATACGTTCCCTGCATACGCTATTAATTACTACTTCAACTTGCAAATCCTCTGAAGCTAATATCAAATCAACCATCTCTATACCAATGGAAAAAAGCAGCTCTTTGAACTGTTAACTTTATACGTATTCAACCGCATAAGTGGGAATTCAGACGCCATCGCTTTAGCAATTCATGGTCGCCCATCTTAATAAACCCTATTTGAGTTATATTGCTATACGTATATAATGGTGGTTAGCAACGCGCTAGTGATAATACCAGCGTCTATAGACTCGGCTTTCCATCGTGGAGAACGTATGCTTGTTTGACACTAAGTCTAATGATAAAGAAAAAAAAAAACACTGTCAAATCTACACTACAAGTACACACTATGGTTTTGGTTGATTTTTATTTCAGGAAATAAGAACAGAATAATGTTAAAGATAAAGAAATGAATGCTTGAGATAAAGTCGAGCATCTTTAGATATCCGATTTCCGTATAAGGTGAAACTATGTGTACAAATCATCTACTTAAAACTGAAAGTTTCTCTTCCGCCATCGTAAAGAGGATCTACCCAACGCGTGTTTGAGCTTCTAAGGTAGGCAAACTTGGCAAGTGTTAATTATCATATTTGATAGGCAAATCTTATAAAGTATATAACAATCACAGCTGAGTAAACAGAATCAGCAGACATGGCGGACCTGTCAATTTGAATAATCAAATTGTTTATTGTTCGGAACTTATGTGAATGACATTTACATTGATTAAAACCAGTTGGCTGGTCTTACTTTCAGATCTGTTTTACTCTATATTTATTTTGGTTTTATATTCAGTTTAAATATCCAAGTTATGAAAACATTTATTGTTGGTTTAGGTGGTTATTCATGAAAGTACATTCTAATGATAAATATTTAAGAAGGTTTTAGACTTACTTGGAAAAGACAATAATACAGCCCATAAGATGCTTTTAACTAGTATTAAGCAGCTTACTTGTGCCAATTTTCATTACCAGGAAATAGTCTAACTACATTAAAATCCGCTTATCGAACTTCTAAGGGAATTGACAATCGTCATACGGGGGTCATGTAGAACGAAGACTTAAAACATGAGTAAGCAACTTAGTATGTTACATAAGGTTTCGTTACTTTTAATATAGGAGATTTGTAACCATAAAGCGCATGTAAGTAAAAAATCGGCAGAACGTCGCATAAAATGAGGTGGGTGAATGAAACACGAACCCGAGAGTCGGAAGGAATCAAGACAGACAATAACTGGATATCATTTCTTAAAATAGATCATATTCAGCGTCATGTCGTTAGAACCAAAAATAAATTCTTAAAATAAATTCATAATAAATGACTTGTCACTATATACGGTAGAAGTGAAGTAATTTTATCCGAATAAGGTGTAAGTTAAGTTCCATCCAAAGATTGCCTTGAAGAGATCGCCCTGAGCGATAAAGCCACTAATTGTATTATAATATAATTTTTATTTTTGTTAATGTATATGTGTGTGTAATGTATATGTTATAATTTTTATTTTTGTTAATGTAATTCTAATTCTGTATTCTAACTTCTGTATACAATAAAGAGTATATTATTATTAAGTTGCTAAGAATTATATATGAAAATGAAACTTCTCACTTACATAATACATACAAAGCGGTTGGTTGATCAATATTGGCGGGGTATTAATAAACGAATTCTACCGTATGTAGGACATAAAATTCACTTCAAAGGTTTAAATTGCTTCAAACTTTGAAAAAAAATATCTCCACTGCTCCTAAGTACAACACATTTTATCATAATAACAAAACAATAATTCAATTCATCATCATTATATCAGCCATTGATAGTTCACTGCTGGACCTGGATAGGCCTCCCCAAGATAGAGAGAATTTGCCCATAAATGACGCGCTGGCCAAGCGTGTTGGCCATCGCAGAGTAGCTTTTGCGACGGGGATACTCGCCGCCCTGTGCTTTTGAGCTGTACTGTTTTGGATAGATATACCGCCATCTGTCGGTTCTGGTACCTTAGTCACCTCTTACGACACCTGGTACAGGGGGAGGTACTATTCTACTCAGCCGGTACCTCGCGGCTCAATTGTTGTAAACTAAGTTCCTTAATTTTAGTAAACGTAGGGTAAAAGCCGGATAGTTGCCACACTTTTTAAAATGCTCCTATAAAAACCTTTTAATTTTAAATTTTACATTTTTATAACTTTATATAAAGTGTGTTCTCAAAGATAGTTCATAAATCTTCTAACATACCCTATCTATAAAAATTATAAATATTATAAATTTTAAGAAAATCCAGTTTAATATGACCTCTAAAAAAGAGAATAGTTGCCTACTGTAGCCGATACTAGCGTAACGTTAAAAATGGTTAGGGGGATACTTGCCCAATGTGAGGATAGATGCCCGTCAGTTTTATTTAAAATAAAAATAAACTTATATTAATTTAAATAATCAGTTTTTATTAATAAATACAGTCTTTTAAATTATGATTATAAAATTATAACAATAATAGACTCCAAAATAGTAAATAAGTGTCCAAAATAAAAATGTAATATTATTAATTTTGAAGATAGAACAATGAACAAAATTGGAATTAAGTTTGGCATTAGCCTCCATTAAGTTAGTATTCAGTTCTTATAACTTACTGAGATTCTTTATTATGTACTAAGTACTAAGAGAA
The DNA here is from genome assembly GCA_020976665.1 of Heortia vitessoides. Classification (NCBI taxonomy): domain Eukaryota; kingdom Metazoa; phylum Arthropoda; class Insecta; order Lepidoptera; family Crambidae; genus Heortia; species Heortia vitessoides. The sequence continues at coordinate 8,795,245 of JACJUM010000875.1, forward strand.
GTTAAATGATTACCTAATCAACACTTAAAAATACTAAGGTTTTAAATTGTAATTAAGTGAACATGTAATTTTATAATTAAATATTAGTATTTATCTTAAATATTAAAAATATGATTATCAACTTTGGCATTAGCATTGAATCACCGGAAGTCAAGCTTTTCAACTTGCCACATCTCATGCAATGGTTTTTGAGTGTTGAACAAGTTTCATCCAACCACATAAGACACATCTGACATTCAATCCAATCTGATTTCGATTTAGGTTAATTATAATTTTCAAAACATTCTATACAATAATCATGAGATGAAACTTTTTTCTTGGTATTTTCTATTTTTGAATTAACATTGTTTACTTTTAATATATTTTCAGTGTCTCCAATAGATCATTTCTTTGGCCTTTGATTAGTAGCCTTTTAGTTGCTTTTCCTTTAGATATTTTTGAACTTATAACATTTTCTTCATTTTCACTGTTAGAACTCTAGATACGAGTTTTTCTTTTTCTTAGAGCTCTTCCTTCAGTCAGTTTAATAAAATCTGTACTATCTGATTCTGATCTACTGCTAGTAATATCTCTATATTGTTTTGATTTTTTATTTTTTGTAGTATCTGGTTTCTTTTTCATACCTTTTCGGTTCGAGAGGATATGCCATAAATCCAGGATATTCTGTTCATACTTTTTTGTAATTTATTTAGTTTCGAACGCAAGTGTTAGACTATCTTCTGTCCACTTGATGTGGCGCGGCACCTTGTCTGGCTTTCGTTTACACTTGAATTGAAGATAAACTAAAATAATTGAAGATAAAGAAATGCCTAAAAAAAAACAAAGAAAAAATTGTAAAAGCAAATGGAAAAAAAAGCTAAGAAAAAAATCTGTCTTTGCTTGTTAAAAATGTATAGTTACGGATAGTTGCCGCAGGGCACCAATCCGCAAAAGACTAGATAAAGAATTTGATATGAATACTTACCCTTTTTGTTTACGAAATAAATAAAACATATTTAACAACAAAACCTAATAAACAGTGCAATTTAAACTCTAAATCACTCCAAGAAATATATTTTTGACTGAAATCGCAATCAGTTATATAAAATATTAAACAGAGATTACTTTCCAATATAATTCTGGCGCTCGTCAAAGTATTGCCGCGGAAGATGTTTCCTCACACGGACAATACATGTGCGCCACCTCAACGGTGTATGCTACACTCAGGCCTGCACGGGGGACGTTTTTAATAATGATAAAAAAACACTGTCAATACGTCTAATATAGAGCATTTGAAACTGTGGCATGTATCCGTCCGAGACAACTATCCGGCTTTTGCCCTAATTAAGACAATGGACAGGGCAGGCACTATTGACTAGGTATAGTTGATGTACCTATGTAACGAGTGCCTATTGATTGATATTCCAAAGCCATCCGTAAGAAAAAGTGCGAAGAACTGTTACGTAGGCCGGGAAAATAAAACGTGAAAGATGGAAGACGCCGGTAAATAAGCAGCGCTCATGCGAAAATACGCACGTACTGCAAGCAAATAAAACTCACTATCCCTATTTCTATGGGGGTTCGCGTTGTCCCGGTGTAAGCAAATATTTTGCTTTGTGGAAAAGTGGGCCGTTCCGTCACCCTCAAACTAAATACCACCTGCATTTGTATATTTGGTTCCCACCAATTTTGTATAATATTATGAGAATAAATTTACCTCAACATCTCGAACACCAGACTTCGTGATAACTCGTTTAAAGCAGCTGTGTTACGGATCAGATAACAGAGAAATATACTACTTTAATATATATAAATATTTGTCCTGGGTGGGGATCAAACCCACGACCCTTAGCGCAAAAGACAAGATCGCTACCATCTGCGCCACCAGAAATAATTGTCTCATGAAGACATTTTTTGGAGTTACATTATTTCAAGTAAACTATTATTATTTATAAGATTTTGCTACTTTAAATGCAATGCAAAACTATTAAAATATATCGATCGGACGAAAATTATATATGTGTCATCGTATATAATGGAAGCCCACTGAAAGCGAAGGTGAATATTATCCGTAATTGCCGCGCTAAGTAAGCATGTTGGCAAACGCAGAGCGCAGCTTGCGCGACGGGGATATGCTGCACATCCCCACCCTATGTATTTTTGCTACACTATTTTGGATGGTGATATTATCATCTAACGCTTAAAGTACATTAGTCTTACAACAACTAGTTCTCTACTCTGCCAGTACCGCACGGCTTTAATCTAACAGGTCCCTGTATTTCTTGAAGCTTTGAGTAAGAAACTTCGTAATCTTGTTCTAGATGCTTATTTTCTCTCTGTTCATAAGACAACTTTTGAATTGTTATTATTTATTATAACTTATTAACTTATACTTTAAGATAATTTAGATGTTTTAAACATCCACAATAACTAGATTGCAAATATTATTAAAAACAAGCGTTATATTAATGATAGTATTATATGAATATAGTCTCCCGCCCTGA
>JACJUM010000875.1:8838053-8927388 GCA_020976665.1 Heortia vitessoides
CTCAGCGCGGCAATTATGGGCCACATACCCCCTTTCTTGGATATGCGTATGTCCAACACGGTGTATTTATTCTGCATATTGCTACATTTATTGCACTGCATCGAGACGGTAACTCGAAGCTCCCCATTTAAAACGCATCTTCCTTCAATCTCTTTCCATCTGTTCCAATCCTTTCAATCAGACTTAAGTAATATAAGTAATATAACACATCTTCTTATTTTAAGTTACTTAGTAGATTGATATAAAACAGTTTAAATGGATTCTCCGCGCAATATAATGGCCCGATGGCGCATTCGGAAGTGTCTTCGTTATTATTCGTATTTGGAAGAATCTTGTAGGATCGAGAGTTCGATACCCACCCAGGGCAAACTAGTTATGCAAAACAAAATATCAGTCATAAGACGTCCTCTGCTGGGCAGAGATAGGCTCTCCAAGTAATCATCAAAGGGACTGATTGTATGCAGCCTGTGTCCAACGCGATCCTGTCGTTTTAATCAGATCATCTGCCCATCCTGTGTGTGGACGCCCTACGCCTCCTAAACAAATATAGAACTAATTATTTTGTAAATTAGTTAAACCACTAAATATTGCGAGTTGCTAGATACTCTAAAGATATTCGTTTAAACAATAAGGCCACTTACATATTATTCTGATGTTTAGCAAATAATTTATTATTAAGCGATATCATATACGAATAGGTATTTTTATTCTACCCCTGAATTACACAATTCCACAATATATCTCTGAATCACACATAAAAACTGAATAATTAACGCTATCAGCTCAATAAATTAAAAAGTATAGGTAACTTTAGTTTTATTAGCTGGCAGATCGCCTAATTGCTTAACATTCGTAGCCAGAATCGGCCCATTAAGCCAGCTAATATAATAGAAGTGTGTTAAATTCCGTCATATTCTAACAATTTGATTTAAATATAATTTTACAATTAAACGCACAAATGATTTAAAGATAATATACATATTGATAATAAAAACACTTTTCAACGACTATAGTTAAGTAGCTTTTGTTATGAACTAGCTTATACCTGCGACTTCGCCTGCATGATTTTTTAATAAAAAGCACTTTGTTAAGGAGGAAAGGTACAGGGCTTTATATTATTCCTTATGAAATTTCACAAAGATTCATCAAATTATCATCATAGCCATTAATCTGGTTCTGGTACTTTCTCGGTTCTGGTACTTTAGTCACCTCTTACGACACCTGGTACAGGGGGAGGTACTATTTTACTCTACCTCACGGCGAACAAAGATTGGTGAAGTAGATAACTCATTTTCACATTAGTTTATTGAGATCGAATTATTAAAATCAGATTAAGATAATCTGATTAGATTAGCGTGATTGCCCTATAGTTTTAAACTTTTGTCATAAATTCTTCAGTAAAAGCACGTTTTTCTGAAATGAAAGGTATCATGCATATCTCTCCGTATTTCCAACTATATGTTCGCTAAATATCAATAACATTGATTGTAAAGTGTTTGTAACTTAGATAGCATATAAAACATTTAATTTAAATACATAAAACTTTAAGATGTACTAAACAAACACATTTACTTTCACATTAGCGTAGTGATAGAACTTGACATAGGACGAACAAAATACTTTTCTGAAACTATCTTGAATCCGACTTATTATACAGTTTATTTGTGGCCCGGTACCTTCAAGAGTAAAGTATATTATTATATGTAACAGAAAGCTTACTTAATATTAGAATATTTATTTAAGATTGAATATTCATTCTATCAAATGAACATTCTATAAGAATTAATATGAAAGATACACAATATGTATTTAAGTAGTATAATTTGTGATTGCTCTGTTATCTGATCTCCATAACACAAGTGCTTTGTAGGAGATGTTGTGGTAATTAATTTAATTAAAAATATTAGGATAACTCAAATACAATACTAAGCTTTACCAGATTATCGATGCTAAAGCTTTTTCCATATAAAGATCACAAGTGTAAATAGTAAATTAACTGTATATTTTAATAATTAAATTACTAATCCGGTACAACATAGCAAAGCGGTGAAACCATTCAAGAGAAAGAAAAATAAATATATGGTTGTTAATTTAGAGAGTGATTTCGCCCGAAGGGATTACAGCCGCTGGCTTTCATTATTCCGTATTCTTAATAATAAAGGATAAAGAGAATTTAGTATTTACTTGAAGCTTACTTAACTAAAAGAAACTAAACTAACAGACAAATAAAAAATAAAGACTAGAATATTAAATATAAAAAACAAAACTGTCGTAATTACGTCCGTTAAAAATCCTGTTGGTAGTTTTCCAACCGTGTATCAAAAATATATATCAAACAGTTCGCGCAGCCTGACACTGATTTTATTACATGATTATGATACATAGACATAGGCATCATACCAGTCGTTGACCGTCTACTGCTGGACATAGGCCTCTCAAAGAAAGGGGGTCTGTTGCCCATAATTACCGCGCTGAGCCAGCGTGTTGACAATCATAGAGCGCAGCTTTCTCGATGGGAATACTGCTGCCCATCCCCGCCCTATGCATGAGCTGCCCTATTTTCAATGGTTATACCGCCCTCTGTCGGTTCTGGTCGATTCTTACGACACCTGGTACAGGGGGAGGTACTATTACTATAAAAATAGAGGGGGCAATCTGAAAAATATTTTACTTTTAAAGTGAAACAAATCGGTCATACAAGATTTTTGTCAAAAATTTATAGATTACGCAGCGTATGCAACGGAAGCTCTCATTTCATGAACTGTTATTTAACATAGCCTTTCTGGCTAAATGAACTACCCTACACAATACATATTTTTTCAATCCGAATCAGTAGAACTTCCCGAGATAAGCGCCTATTAAATGAGTATTTACACCAAGACGCATGTTTACTAAAAAAAAGATTTCTTTTGGTTAATGTTCTGTAAAATGAAAATTTACATATTTTTTAACTATTAGGTACCAATTTTCTAATTTGGCGACAACGCATAATTGAAGTTCAGAAAGAGCACGTTGAAATTAAAATATTCCTATTTTCCAGATAACCTACCATGATACATGGTTATACTTAATAATTAAAACGTTACATTTTGTCAAAACTTAAAATTTTTGAACACCTTTCAAAATTGACAAAGAATTTGTGCAACTGAGTAATCATATATATGAGAAAAAATTATTTGAGACCTCCATGATTCGTTTGTACTAAACAACTTTAATTTCGTTAATATTTACCTTTTTAAATTAGTGAGTAAAATTCGTTCTTCATTTGTTCACTTATGCCAGTCATTCATTCAATTATATTTTTAGTCATGAATGGAATGTCTTATGAAATTAGTTCACCTTTTAATAGCTTGTTTTGTGAATATAAATTAGAAATGTTACTAAAATACCTCCTCCTCCCCAATATCAATGACCTCTTGAAGCTAGGTGACACCTTTTGATCGTAATCTAGCGTGTCAGGTAATCAAATTAAATTTTCAACTTTAAAACCCCTAATATTAAAAGAATTAGTTACTTGGAGCCCAAGCCTGCTCGGAGTACGGTCCACAATTTGCTACTTAATGGCAGTTTAAGCTTTGTAATTTGATTAAGCGTCGAAACAAAATTAAAAGTAGAATCTTAAACTTTGATGAATTATATGAAAGGGAAAATATTACTATTAATCAATGAATGGATGGATGTTTATATTTTGGTTACAAATCTGAGCAGATCTGGAGATTATAAATAGTCAGGAATACATGAAGGCTACTTTATGCATTCATAATATTTGCGGGGCCCGATGGCGCAGATGGTAGTGATCCTATCTTGTGCGCCAGGTGTCGCGGGTTCGATTGCCACCGAGAGCAAATATTTATATGATTTTATTTATATCATTTCATATGCTTGTATTAGATTCCTCTGTTGTGTGGCATCCGTAACATAAGTGCTTTAAACGATTTACCATGGAGTCAGGTACGAGATGTTGTGGGAATATATAATATGTTCCCGGGGCATAGATATAGCTTACTATTTTTCTCTAAAGAATCAGCACGATTTTCTGCATAGTCGGCATAGACTTCCAGGAATAACAAGAGTTCCTCAGGGATGAAATATAAAGCAAAGACCTCGCGGGCAGAAAGCTAGTAAATAGTTATAAGATAATCTTGCAAGGGTAATAAATATGTCATCAGTACTAAAATATGATTTGTATTATATGACAAAAAGTTTCAATGCAATGTCATGGTTACTATTAAAATTATTATATTTGATTACTGCCGTCAAATGAACGTCCAATTTCGTTCGCAGAGAACAGCTTTCGTTCGGAAATGCCGTCCATATTAAACATTAAAAGGTGACAGATCCTTGACCCTTGTCAACGGACAATATATCATCCAGTGACCCGAAACTTACCGGGGTACCACCATACCATGCCTAACTAATGTTGAAGAATGTATGTAAAAAATTGGCGTACTATTTGACGATTAATTACTATGATTTCTTATAATGTGTAACATATATCTGATCTTTGTTGCTTGGCAAACTAAGTTACAAAGATCCAAAAAGCTTTGTAATTAAAATAGTAAAAGTCATATAAGAAGAAAAAAAATTCTAACATTCAAACGTCAAACCTAAAAATGTAATCGTTTAAAACTTGTAAAATAGTTTTATAAGTGAAAGATGTATCTTGTTATAAATCTACCTTTATAGGTTTTTAAACATTCTTTTTGTTGCTTGAAAATTCCTGATGCACTCATCAAAATAAAGCCACAATTAGGATATCTGAAAAGTTTTATCGTAATGGATTCTTGTTTTTATATTACCTCAATCCAAAAGTTACAATTGAAGTTTATATATCAGATGTACTGCACATGAGAGCAATTTTGCTACGAGAGTAAATACTGTTTTTAAATGTTCAATCAAATCGCACAAAGCCTGCATAGCGAGCATTTAACATACCAACATGCATTAAACAAGATGCGTTTTAAATCAATCAAACAACGAACCCACACAGTATAGCTACGTATGTACTCATATGAAACTCAAATTTATATATCCTATTTAAGTTTACTTTTATAAAAGTCAAGGAATGCTCCCAACCACATGTTTGTTAGCTTTCCGTGGCAACCTTTGATTAGAGCAACGCCAAGAATTGTACAACCATATCCTTATATTTATCTAGCTTTTGAGGATAACCTTAATGATTAAATAAAATAAACACCACTAATTAAACATAGGACCATGTCCAAAGTGACCTTGTGATTCGATAATAAAAAACCTTTTGTGTCAAAGTAATTTAAACCTCCTAGTTTACGGAAAAGATAAAAAAAATATAAGAATTGTAGATGATGAAAGTTTTAGTGATTGGATTGCAAACACATAATTATTTTGCAATTATTTTCATATGTAGCTTTTTGTATTGAAATCTTCATTAAATTTTGTTATCATTTATGACTTATAGCACTGCAATGTTGTTTGCTAAACATTATTAGTCAACGAAAAATAACCTAACAAACTAGAGAGCAACATTGGAGTCTCCTTGTGTGACCGAAATTAAGAGATCTTTGTAAGAACAAACGTGAAAAAACAGAGAAATCACAAATCGAATAAGTATTTCAAACACTCCAACACAAATATTCATCATTTAATTTTTTTCCTGGAAGTGGATCGGACCCACACCCTTTAGCGCGGAAAATAGTATCACTGCCACCTGCACCACCGGGCCTGCCACCACCAACTTGCTGCGTTCGACAGCCATGGTGGCGATTGCCGAGCTTAGCTTCGCAACGAGGATGCTGCTGTCCATCTCCGCCTTTTTTCATTTGAGCTATACCGTTAAGAATAGATGTACCGCCAGCATTGACGGGCCCGGTGAGTAGAATGTAATAATCCTATCTTGTGCACTAAAGGTTGTGGGTTCGATCTTCATCCTAAGCATCTAAGTATTATATTTGTAAACCTTCTGTTTTCTGATATTCGTAACATAACTTAAGAATTATGCGAAGCATTAATCTTATTAAAGAATACCCGTCGATTCATGATTAGTGACAGCGGTGACCCATTTCAACGCGACCCGGTCTGTCAAACTCACGCGCGAGCGTCGTCACGCCATCGTGCGTGCGTGACTTATCCCTCACTGTATGATTGAGATTTAGACCGCACCGTAATTTATGTAAAACCACGGCAGACGTATTAGCTGATAAGTACACCTTCCGTCTTGCCTGTTTTACGCGCGTGCGATATTAATTTGCTGTTTCGCTCTTGAAGATTTCATAAATTTTATAAGATGTATCATCACGTAGAATACAAAGATATAAACATTTTAGAAATTATCTAGAACTTTTTAAAAAATCAACATAACATCCATAAGACATCCACTGTTGGACTTAAACTTAAGGGATCTCCAATAGGACTGATTGTATATAGCAGTTTTAGTCAGATCGTCTGTCCACCTTATGGATGACGCAGACGCAGACGTTGGGATATTTTCAGTTGGCTAATAATGTAAATAGTAAGAGACCATAAATGGCGTTTAAAGGCAATTTTTTTTTATTAAAATGTGTTATCTATTGCTTATTGAATGTTTACCAAAGTCCGTCTATATAAAATATACTCTATGTATACATAATATTCTTAATACTTGTGAAAAATCGCATGATGCTCTAGAATTTTTTTGTGATTTATCCAATGCTTTTGATTGCGTATACCATGAAACATTGGTTATAAAAATGTGCTACTATGGGGCTATAGGTTCTGCTACAAACTTAGTGAAGTCACATTTACAAAATAGATTACAAAAGGTGGATGTAAATGGAAAACGTTCACCGGGATCACTGGTTTTAATGAATGTTCCACAGGGCTCTATCCTTGGACCATTCTTGTTCTTTGTGTACATAAATAATTTCCAATATCTCGATAAAGATAATTATGATATAGTTTTTATTCATTATTGTTTACAAATAATACATCACTTTTATTTAAAATTAAAAGACAACAAGGAATTGATGACGATGTAAGTAATGCTATCTCAGAAGTAGTAAAATGGCTTAACATTTGAAATGTAGATAAAATGTATAAAATTTGTCAGACTCAAAGTTAAACAATAAATACAAATATTGTCAAAAATGAGGAATTAGAACTGGTTAAAACTACTATATTCTTGGGCATACTTATAGATGATAAATTACACCTCATATAGTGTATCTCTCAAGTAGACTTGGTACCGCGGCTTTCGAAGTACAGAATATCCGTCAATTAATAGACAGAAACTGCACGACTAATTTATTTCAGAGTCTTTTTCAGCGTTATTTTATATGGTATTCTATTCGAGTTATTTATAAACTGATTCGGCAGGAATCTTTAAGACAAAAATTCAAAAAAAAAATTCAAATAATGAATGAATACAGGTAATATGTCTATAAAAATATTATTTATATCCAGAAAAATAGTGGCATACATAATATTGATGCAAGAAATAAGTATAAGCTTACAGTATATATTGCTTGACTCCGAAAAAGGTATTTACTACGTTCAGGGGCAACAGTGTAAGATTTTATTATAATAGCCCAAGTAGAATTAAAAATATGCCTTTAAATAAATTCAAGAATTGTGTAAAAGATAAATATATTAGTAAGGCTTATTACTGCTTAAAAGATTGTATTAATTATGAAACTAATTAAGATTGAATTAAATTGCACATACATCTACTATTGAGACAACGGTTTACTAGCGCTAACGCCCTATCACCGGTATAGAACCATAATCACCATAAATTTTTCTTGCAGGTTCTTTTCTTATCTTGGTTCTTTTTATCCTGCTACAAACCTGCTATAAACTTAGTTATAATACCCAGCTTGTACCCGCAGAGAAGTATTAAAGTAGGACGATGTTTAAATGACCCTTGTAACACTGGTTATCAGGGTCATTAGTAATTTTGGTAAATTATTTTTTTTACAACATGATAGGTATATTTAAATAAAGATATATTAGCCTATGACTATAACTATCTTATTATTTTTTTTAGAACTATAAATAGTATGGTATTCACTAGAAATAAAAATTATACTAGTTTCGTTACGTTCAGAGCGTTCTTAAATAAAGTGATGTCTTTGTCAGAAGCAACCAATCGTCAACCAGTTTTTTTTTCAACCCAATCGGACAAATTACAAAGCATGACAAACTGAAAGTTGCAAATGAATACAACAAAAACTAATCCACCATTATGCCATTACACATTCTTTGCGGTCGCATAAATTTTGGTTATCATTTAACATGACACTTTTTAACCATTTAACTCTTTTTCTATTCAGAGATGCAAATTTATGCGTGAAATTTTTCCTCTCAGTTATAATTACTACCATCGAGCTCACATGCGCCTCAGCATTCACTTGACAACGTTATGACTAAACTTTAAGAGTTTATGTAAGTCACCGTAGAGCGATTATTATATGGTAAATCATACTAACTTTTGACAAAGGTTCTTCTACAATGTAAAAAACTTTTGACACCATAAGGAGGATAAAATAAAGGTAAAATAAAAAACCAAAAGATATTATGCTTATAGGCAATTTATTTTCGCTGATAAGTGTAACTGTATTTTTTTCATTTCCGATTAGATGGCGTTAATTGTTTTTTCCATAGCTCGTTGGGCTAGACATTAATGGTAGCATACATTCGTCTACAGGCACTGAGGTATAACGGTCGAGAAGACGTTTAGTTCATTATTATTATTATTATCTGCATTGGTACTTCATTTTTACCTATTTCTACGGCCAAATAGCATTGTTTGCATTGCTTTGTTCTGGTTTGAAGTTTGAGAGAGATAGTGAAATTACTGTTTAATGTAACAATATATAGAAGTTACAAGGTTGGCAACACTCTATTGGTATTAAGTCTATAAGCTGCTGTGACGCTTATTATCGCGCGGGCTGCATGCTTGTTTGTCGATCTGGTGCAATAGAAGTAAAAAAGATTTCCGAACGCTGCCCAACCAAGATGAATTCGATAATTGGCCTCTTTTTTTGAAATTTGATTTACCATAGCCAAATAATGGCATTTTATCTGTATATTTTGCTAGTAGAAATATATTTAATTATTTAAATTTAAAAGGCTATATTTATAAAAATTAATCTAATGTCTTAATAAAGGTGATAGTGAGCGTAAGCTAATTTAAAAGTACAGTACTTGAAATTGGACTACTAAAACGATGAATAAATTACCAAAGTTAAATAAACCGTATTGAAATAATTTTAGTTAGTGAACACGTAAATGTTAGAAAATATTTTTTTTTCTCTCGTGCATTCGCTGGTACCAACCATTGGTAAACAATACCAATTTGTATTTCACTAAAGCTATAATTGTGTCGAACGGCACGCGTACTCTTAGTGTTCAGCAATATTATCGGCACAAACCGCCCTCGGAGAGCTTTCAGAGACAAACTCTATTATCTGACAAGAGAAAGGTATTCCGTTGAATACAAATAACCTAATTTGTACTAAATTGATTGAGTACAGTAGCAAGTAAACAGTTTTACTGTTCTATCTTAGTACCTTTTATCATGGCCGGATCTTATCAACATTGTAATCATTTAAGTCATCTAATGACATTGGCTAATATAGTTTCGGTGAGAATTAGATTTAGAGAAATGTATATATATATAGAATAATGTGTGTATATATATATATATATATATATACATAAACTAAGAAAACGTTAAAATAATCTTGACTAAGCGCAGTAAGTACAAAAGTGTAAGGTTATTTGTTAGCTTTCGATCAAAGATGTGCACTTAACGTCCTATCCTTATAATTATTGAATTAAAAATTTCTGTACATACATATAAATTCTAGATTTAACAAGACTTATATACTCATATACCTCGGTCGTTCCTTTCCTCAGTTAGGTTTATAAATCTAATCAAGGCTTCGCGAAATTTAAGGACGTCTTTATTTCTTCAGTATATATAATGTTATATTTTATTGGTATAAATTTCTATTATTACTTATGTCGTAGAATAAATGTCTGCAATAATTAATTAAAAGACTCATTCGTGGTAAATCCTAGTACATATAATAACATTTCTATAAATGTTTGATTCTATACAAATGTTAATTAATTTTTTGCTGAATTTAGCTACTAATCTAATATTTTAGATAAAATTTACCATCTAATCAAAAAAATATATTTATGCGTTCACTACTAATAATAAAAATACTGTTTTAACTCTTTAAAACACAGTTTAAATACCTTATAACATTTTTTGTATCGTTTAATTGTTAAAGTAAAACAAACCGCGTTCTAAAGCCGTTAAGTTTAAGTATTAGTAATTAGTTTTACGGAAAATAACACAATAAATACGAATTAACTCGTGGCTACACACAGCCGAACTCAAAGTCAGTAACAACAAAGAGAAAATGGTTACATTATTCATTGCAGCACTTACCTTTTGTCATTTCCAAAAAATAACGTGTGTCAGATATAATGACACTCAGAGAAAGGAAATAAATAGCATATGTACTCCATTATTTAATATAGCATATCTCACATATGATTTCAACTCCGAAAATTCATATAAATTTGAATACAAACATCGTATATTTTCGTATATTTATGCGTTCACTATACGAGTACATAATCAAACCACTTCTTTACGCTTTTTATCTTGTATTTGCTTTTGAACTTAACTAATTTCCGGAATTAAGCAAAACATAACTAAAATCGGTTCAGTTATTTAATGACAATTACCGTGACATGTAATAACCCTAACTACTTTCCAATGCTAAGTATAATTGATAAATTAAAATAATTATTATATCGTGATTTAATTACTTAACGATCGGGGAAAACAACTTATTCAATTTACATATGAAGTGCATCTACTAATAACTTCATTAATATTTTTCTGCCATAATTAGGCATGCCGTGGCACATTTTAATCACAGCAACACCATATTTTTTTATGTGTGTCAACAGAGAAGTCACAAAACAAAGAACATGTCTTAGCCCATAGTCCTTGACGCAGAAGATATGATCAATGCGCCATTGGGCCAATTCGTCCAAGGTGTTCATTAAATAATATTTATTGACAATTTATTACTTTGAATGTTTGATAATGTTTGTAAAACACTCACATAAAAATTCTAAATAATAACATAATAAAATGGCAACATATAAATTTCTAACTTCTGTCGTTTCAAATCTTTGAATTAGAGAACAAACGTACATACGTCTGTCTAGACCTACTATATTTGTATATAATTATATTTGTAGTCCGATCAAAATAATTCGCTATTCACGGCACCGACGATTCTACGCAAGCTAATAATGTGGTTTATTGTGACTGACATGTTCCAGGTTAACCGTATCATGCCGCTTGCATCGATGCAACGTTTTAATTTCATTCTGGCAACATCCAGTTTACAGGGAACTCTTACTATATTAGTTTTGTACAAACCCCTCTTATATGAAAGGGCTCATTTTATTTTGGTCATTCTGGCACATCCATTGTTTGTTGTTGACGTCGGTTGTGGGTAGTTGGGGACAATGAAGTTACAAATCAAGAATGATAGCATGACGGCCGCTGATTTAATTTGTTTATCATCGTTTCCATTTTTTTGTTTTATTGTGTACAAGCTGAAAAAACGCAATCATAAAACTGAATGATTTTAAGAGAATATTTTTTTATTATGGCTACATTTAAATATGGTATGTAAATTTCTGTTTGTAGGAGGTACAAAGTTGCTATCAGGATCTACTGCTCAAAAAGCTGAATTTTTAAAGACTATTATTATCTTGCACCTCTGTTACATATTTACTGATGATTTTTATTTTTATTTTCAAGTCTTTACTGCATAGAGAAAAGTTTTTTGAACCATATTCACGTAACAAAAATGAGATCGGTATGTACAGTACACACGCGAGTTCTGTTTTGTGTTCTCAGACCGCGATGCACTCAGCTGCCGTTCGCTGTCTTGTTTTCGTTAGGAACAACTAAATGGCAAGTTTGCTGGTTGCGGCGTGCACTTTAGCCCGTTGCTATGATTTATTTTACCAGCAGCTGTAATTGCCGGTACCAGAATGGTAGTTTGATAAAATAAGAAATTGTATACATATGAATATGAGCCGCGAGGTACCGGCAGAGTAGAACAGAATCTCCCCCTGTACTAGGCGTCGTAAGAGGTGGCTAAGGTATCAGAACCGGCATATGGCGGTATATTTGTTACTGCTGACGCATCCCCGGATGGATAGCAGCATCCCCGGCATGAAAGCTGTGCGATTTCCAATACGCTTACTCAGCGCAGCAATCACGGGTTTCCAATGCTGATATAATTATATTGATGAATATTACCACATTGTTAATACTAATTCTGAAGTTGTCACACTACCCCATAATTTTTGATAAGCTGGCCAAATAACTCTCTTCGTATTTTTATAATATCAGCATAAGACGTCTTCTGCAGGACGGATATAAGCAGTTAGCAATTGCAACGGCGCATCTTCCCGACGAGCAAACTGATCCCTATCCCCGCCCTGTCTGCATTTGAGATACTTTAGTTGTCCCTTACGGTAGCTGTCACAAAATAAATTGATATTGGAGTCGGTACTATAGCAACGTATTTTTCTGCTTATTTATAGGAAAAAAATGCCTCTAAACAAATTCTACACGAGTGAAATTGCAGACAGTAACACTAAATAATACACATACGAATATTAGATGTCACTAATATATTTTTTATTGGATCTTGAAAATGTTTGACATGACATTTTATTTCATTAAAGATTCCAAACTTTTGTTACACAGTAAAATTATACATTATGACTTCTCTAGTATGATTGATAAGTGTGTTTCAGAAGTTGTAGCTAACTCTTTATTATATGATCGAATACGACGACATAGACCCAATTTAAAAAAAGAAAGCCTCGGAAATTTCGGTCTTATGTTATTTTTGTGTTTAATTTTAATGCTTAGACATTCATACGGGCAGAGGAGAATAGTACCTCCCATGTACCAGGTGTCATAACAGGTGACAGAGGTACCGGAACCGACAGATGACTGTATGTATATCTATCTAAGATAGCGTATATCAAATGCAATATGGCGGGTATAGGCAGCAGCATTCCTGTCGCAAAGTTACGCTCAGCGATTGCCACCCGCCCAGCGTGGTAGTTAAGGGCAAACATCCCCTTTCTTGGGAAGGTCTATGACCAGCAGAGGACGTTCTACGGCTGATGTGGTGATGAAATAGTTAAGTTAATTAGTAATAAGTTAATTAATCAGTAAAGCATATATTTTGATTCGACATAATATTCTGTATTGTTGAATTTGGTATGTCTTATATAGAGTATATATGTAGTATATATACCCTATATCTGTAGTATATATATGTATGATATTATATGGTAATGACATGTAGTAGTGAATGTTAAGTATAGTAGAAGAAACATGCGGGTAGAATAAATGCTGTTAAAATGAAAGCACTTTGAAGTATGTATGGTGAGAGTTTGCGAGATAGATTAAATAATAGTTTGATAAGAGTATTTGGTGTAAAAGGTGATGTTATGATAAAAATAGAGAAAAGAATGCTGAGCAGAATGAAAGCAGAATGACTGCACAGATATATAGAGCGGAAGTGAATAGAGTTAGTATAGGACGACCGAGGCAAACATATCTTAACCAGGTAGAAGAGGTATTAAGGAAGGGCTAGGTCAAAAGTACCAAGAATATACGAGCGTGTATGATGCAAGTAAGAGAAGCGGAGAGGTATGTAAAGATGGTAGCGTGATGGTAGAGAAGAGGTAGCAAGTGGAGATCCATAGCTTATCCCGATGGGAAACAGATACAAATATATCATTATTATTAATTACTATTAACATGTCGTGGGAAAATAATAGAATAGTGCCTCTCTGATCGTTAAGGTATCAATCAACACTAAGTTGGTATCAACACTAATCCATTTCCGTCCTATCCATCCAAAATTAATGTAGCTTTATAACTCATGACGGGTATAGACAGACACATTCCCGTTGCGAAACAAGTTCTGTGATTGCCACCATACTTGCCCAGCGCGGAAATTAGGAGTAACATTTGCGCCTTCTCGGGGAGGCTATTGTCCGACAGTGTACGTCCAACGGCGATGATATATATGTATACGTAATAAAAAATTATTACTCGTATCTTCTGCTTAAACACATCCATTCATTATTATCTTAGTCACATTATAACAAAAAAATACTTTTTACTTGTAACCTCTTCTTGAATTAATAATAAGGTAGTTGCTTCGAAAAATATTTTTCGACCTAACGTACAAAAGAATAGTGGAATGACTTTACTTCCTACTGGACTTGAAGTTAATACCACTCTTGCTTCGTCAATCTAGTAAAATAAAATGAATAACACAAACGCTGAAAGAAAAATAGCGAGAAAAGAAGTACATATTACTCTTCGACATTGCTATAAGCTGACCAGAATACTTGGCCTCTCCATTATAGATGAACCACCCAAATATCTTCTAAATAAATCGATTAATTACACATTATTAGCTATGTCCATGGCACTTTCATTCTTGATGCTCTTAGGTGAACTAGTTTACGCTATATTTATGGTGATTAAATCAGTGACTTTGGAAACGTTCGTTGGAAGCTATATACACGTCACGGGCTATGATACCATGAGTGAGCATCCAATGGTTTCAACAGATTTCGATGTATGAACACTTACTAAATTTCATTTGTTTTTGTAGGTTTTGGAAAGCTTATAACGATTATGTACAAAGGTAAGGCGTTCAAGCAACTCATTAATGAACTGGCTCATATTTGGCCGGTGTCTCTTCGAGATAATGAATCTAAAGAAATAAAGAACCAAAGTCTGTCAGCCTTGCGGATTGTGCAGATCTGTAAGTATTAATGTAGTGTATGTAATATAATAGTTAAATCAAATTGATTTGTACAAATCGCAGATCAAGTGAAGTGATACCTGTAGATAAATTTTGCAGTATTAGTGCATACCGACTCGTCATCTGTTAGCTTGCGTTGTTTCGATGAATTTCTATGACGTTATCATCGATAAAAATATGTGTTTGTGTGTTTTAATTTACTACAAAAATAGCAAATAGGTACACGGTCCGCGTGATGGTATGCGTTACCAATAAACGTCAGTGTTAAAAAAAAAATATCAACGGCGCAAGTCTTAAAATATTTTTAACTTAATAGACTTAATCATTCCACTACCTTTTTTTCCCTTCAAACTAGAACACTTGCGAACCCTGCTGCTGAGTGTTAAAGATAGGTATAGATAACGAACAATCTTTGTAGAAATTTACCTGGATTAAGTGTAAAAGAGCAACTCCATTTTATATAACTTCTAAGAATAATTGTATGCTATATAATTAAGACCGCTAGAGTGACATCTCTATCTCAGTTTGAGATAAGGAGTAGAGTACCTATTCCTTTGTAAAGAGTGCAACGTCTCAATTTCTAATACTGTTACTTGCAAATTTGAAAAATGCCTTCTAACTTCTGGAATGGCAAATTCATCACTAACTTTTGATTAGATGATAGCATTGCATTTAAGTTTTAGATTATCTCATCATTATCATCCCAGGATCATTATCATTAGGAAATTTACTGCAAAATGTAGGCTCTTCAAGAAAAGAGGAGTTTTGGCCATAATTGCCGCGTTGAGAAGGAAAGATGGCGATTGCAGAACGTATTTTGTAACTGAATTGAACGAGAATGTAACTGCACATCATCACTATATTTTATTTGAGCTACACTATTACGGATACATCTATCGGTTCAAGTGACTAATATTCTACTCTGGTGGTACCCTACCACTCAATTGAATATCTGGGAAGAACTAATGGCTGATAGAGCCGTCAAATGCTTAAGCACTTAGGCATTTAAACAGATAATGTGACTAGATTGCGTTGCATGCAATCCGTACAAAACATGTCCTTTAAACAATCTCAGCATTAATTGGCTTCGGTTTATCTTATATTATTTTTATAATTTATTATTGTTTTAGTTTACTTTTGGTGGACGATCACTGGTTTGTGTGTTTACGACATAACACCATTTATAAAACATATTTACAAAACTAGTAAAGGTATTCCAACGGAGATTGAATACATATGGCACATTTATTATCCTTTTGAACGAAACACAGAATTTGTACGCGCTCTGGTGTACATTTTTGAAATATCTGCAGGTAAGTTATATTATACATTTTTTTTACTAAAATATTATCGCTTTTGTGTGTCGCATTTTTAAATAGTTTAACCACAAATAAATACAACTTGAATATAATTTATCAGGTTTGACAATTGTAAAAAAATAAACTTAATTATATATAGCAAATATTTGGCATCCAAAGGTAGGCAACCTAAAGGAAGGAAGAGATCTTTCTAAACGTATAAAGCCGCCAGTTGTACTGTTTTACATAATATTATTAATATATCTGTATGTTTAAAGTAAATATTTTTTTTATTATTAATATTACAAAGCTATTTTTCACGTACTTATTTATTATTAACATTATTATACGGTTTATCCCAATTATGAAGTTGTAACAAAAATTAAATTATTCTACATCGAACTTAATTAACTTAACTTATTAATTAATTAACTTAATTAACTCACGTTGTCGACAAATACGTATATGTAAATCTTGTATTGATTGCAATCATATTAATAGTAAAACCTAACCATATTATGTGGTTTTTAAGGTTTTGTGTCGGTATTCTGCATGCTCGCAGCAGACATTTTGTTCATAACAATGGCGAGTCACATAAGCATGCTTTTGCGCCTGCTGCAAGTAAAAATCCGCCATATTGGATTTAACAAAAAGGCTGGATACCAGGGATATAATATAAAGTATGAAGATTGTTATAGTGAAATAATAAATCTTGTGAAAATTCATAAAAGATTGATCAGGTAAGAGCAACGTCTAACTGTCCTATTCATTTGGCTTAGTGATTTTTTAGTTACTCTATTTGAATCATAGTTCCTTTACAAATAGTTCTACATAATTTTAATGCATGCAGTGTCTGCCTTTAATGTTTATTACAAATACCATATTTTATAATGGTATCCGATATCTCAATCGCATGTTAGATGACACCTGGAAAGATTTTGCGAGCACAGAAATATCTTTATTTGTTTACAATGTATTCATTCGTTAAAGGTAAAATAGATAAACAGCCGAATTCAAAAAATACTACTTTAATACCATAATATGCAACATACGCCATGATTAAATTCTAAATAAAATAAAAACCTTTTTTTAGCTACGGCGGCGATCTCGAGGATGCCTTCACCGTGGTCAATCTGATAAATGTGCTTTTAAGCTCTGCCAACCTGTGCTGCTGCGCATTCAGTGTTGTGGTTAGTACTAATCTATATATATATATATATATATATATATATATAATTAAAAATTAAAATTATTTAAAAAAGGAGCTAAATGACTTAAAGGGCCTGAACTATAAGGGTGAACTTTTGCACAGAAGTTCCTTTTACAAAGTACGGGGGTTAAACGGGGATGCAAAGCTAGTATATGAAAAACATAGCTGTTTTTGAAGTTATTTAAATGAAATTCAGTATAAAGGTTTTTCATTGAAAGTCATAAAACGTGTAAAATATGTTTTTAAAAATTATCCTTAAGGGGGTATTAGGGGGAGGTTCTCTAATTTTCAAAGTTATTTCAATAAGATATCATGTCTATATATATAGGGAATCTATATGTAGAAACTGACTGACATATCAACGCAGGGTCTAAACTACAAGGTTAGAAAAATATATAGCCTATCGAGAAAGGTCAGGTCAGGTCAGGAGGAAAAGTAAGGCTATATAACATTTTGCTAGGACCAATAACAGCGGACCATAAATGATACTAGAGTTGTTCTACAGATACAGTGTATACATAACTTGTTTACAAGATAAGAAGTAGCGCCTGTTATATTTTTTTGAATAAAAACTATTTTTCCTTTTTTAATATAAATAATGTATCTAATGTAAAAAAAGCCAATAAATAAATAATTCAATAGATATTAAATTATTTTTAATTGTTAAGTATCTATTAATAACCATATTTGAAATTTTATTTTTTAACAATATAAGGATCAAACAAAGGTTTGATTAATTAAAAAAATATCAAACAGAATTATTTTATCAACTATTTATATAGTTCTTCAAGAAATCCGATCGATATCAACAGGAGTAGACATACTTTGAGGTGTTATGCATAGAACGTGCTGAATTTTATGAACAATGATATTTACTAGGAAAAAAATCAACTTGCCTCAGGTGTTAGGTGGGACTCGAACCTGCATTTTTCCCATACCAGGAGACCACTCTTCCGTAAATTTTTTTTCTATTAAAGACTAGGAGTAAATTTATTTCCCTAAAACATTTATTACAGCCCAGTGAATTCACTGTTTAATAGTTTATTTAGTTTTTAGACCAATGGGCTGAAGTAAGCAACAAATTCTACGCAGTTGCGGCACTCTTTGAAATGGGTCTGATATGTTGGTATGCAGATGACATTTATAGAGCGGTAAGGATTTCTACGTTTTTTAGGTCCGTTTATTCGTAACCCAGAGACATGCAAAATATACCTCAGCAATCCTATAGAAGCCTGATAAGTAGTAGTAGTAGTCAATCAAATAGAGTCCAAGGTCAGGACTCAGTCAAAAATTAAGTCTATAGTTAGGTTCATAACAGCCATTGGAAGTCTACTGGTAAGCACATAGGCCTAGAAAGGCCGGGAGTTTTGCCTATAATTGCTGCGCTGGTCAAGCGTGTTGGTAATCGCGAGTGCAGCTTTCCCGACGGGGATGCTGCTACCCATCTCCACCCTATGCATTTGAGCTAAACTGTCTCGGATAGATATACCACCATCTATCGGTTTTGGTACTTTAGTCGCCTTTTACGGCACCTTGTACAAAGGAAGATACTTTTTCTCTGCCTGTACGTCACTATAGCATTAATTCTACACTAAATTTGTAAGTACAGTATTAGTATATAATGAATTTTTCTTAAAACATATTCGTTAAATAATGTCCATATTAAGGTAGATTTTTTTTTAAAATTCACGCGTTTACTACCCGTATTAAAACTACTTTCGACAGTTTAATTTTACACGACATTTGATTTTAAAACTTTTGCCGCAATATAACAAAAACGTGGAACATAAAATGTGAAAAAAAAAAACGCTTCCCACCTTTTGTATACTCTTTAAAGGATTAAGTTACTTGTAAGGACTCTTAAACATTGCATATGCATGAAATAAATTAGAATTCGCGTATTAAATAAATTATGAAATAAAATGTCTGTAAAACTTATCAAATTACTCATTTCAAGATTTGTTCATATAATTTAAATATTTTTGTTTTATTGCATAGAGTGTTGGAGTATCAGACGCAGTATATGAAAGCGGTTGGTACAATTGTAACGCGGAATGCCGTAGAGCATTGCTAGTGTTGCTACAAAGGTAAGAATTTCTCAGATTAGACTTTTTACCTAGAAATACATACAAGCTAAGTTCACTGATACATACATCACGCCTGTGTCCCATCAAGGTACGCAGAAACTATAGATCTCTTCTTGCTAAGATCTTGGCATTCCTATCTCACTTCCCGTGCTCGCATTGGTCCTTTCATATACACCGTTTATACTTGGTACATTTGAACTGGCCCTTTTTAATACTTCTACCTGGTCAAAATATGTTCGCCTAGATCGTCCTTTTAACTCTTATGTTTTATATATCGGTGCTGTCATTCTACCTTCATACTTACTCTATTACTTTACTCTATTTTTATTACAACATCATCTCTTACACCAAATTTATCTCTAGAGTGATACTCTATTTTTTAATTTTTCTCTCGAACTCACACTTTGAAGTGCTTTCATTTCAATAGCATTTATTCTACTCGCGTGATTCTTCTGCCATACCCTGCCATATGTCAGTGTTGAAACCAACACAGTGAACAGCCAGTTGTGCCCAGGAGCGCTAGTATTTTTTCCGTCTGTAATTTTCTACAATAGAAAAATTAATATCTAAAATATTTTATATTTACATTAAATAAAATGTAATCATTATCTTCATTATGTAACGTCACACTGTTAATGAATTGCATGATATTTTATTAGTAAAACATGGGTTCTTTTATAGTTTTTGTTATCATTTATTTTTATATTATATTTTGAAAAAAGAATATTATTGTTAGTATTAGAATTGTTTTTAAAAGAACATTTCTCCGGCAGATCTCAACGACCGCTGTACTTCACGACTATGAAGTTTCGTAACATTACAATGACCACTTATGGCTCGGTACGGTAAGCTTTAGGTACGATTTGCATTCTGACTGTTATTTTTCTGAAACTAACCCGTTTTGTCTTTTGTTACAGTTACTAACAACATCGTATTCTTATTTCACTCTGCTGTACTCCTCTTATCGTCGGCATTGAAAAAATTTATTCAATTCTGTACTCTAAGTCTTAAGTGTTAGTTGTTAACCAAACAAAATTATGTGAAAACTTCTTACAAAGGCATTTCGAACCTATTGATTAACACCGTAGCGCAAATGGTAGCAATGCATAAAATTTGTATGAGTGATTTCACTGACTTGTTTCTGTGTCAAGTCAATATATAAGTTGTAGTGCGACTTTATTTTTACTCTCTATCATTTTGCGTAAAGTTGTTTTTGTTACAAGTTACATAATTTATATTTAATTACTAAATACAGGTACTTTTCTTTTGAATAAAAAACTTAACAGTTTTATTAATAGACTCCACTGTTTCAAATGCAGGTACTACAGAAGGTCAATGTACTGTTTTACCCTCAAGCGATGTGTCAGATCGTTTTTGAGTTATATACGAAAATTAATTTCGGTAATTAATATTACTAAAGCCTCAATAATATCAGTGTCAATCCTCAAATATACTGACGACATTAAATTTCTGTTAGCAAAATATGATCTCCATTAAAATGTTCATTTCAATGCTATTAACTTTTTAATTTTGTCGGTGGCATAATGATAAACGACGCCACAAACTTGCCGAATATGCCTCTGAATTTCCTTCTTAAAAATATATCGTAGTACCAAAGATTAATGGTAGATTTAATTAAAATTTCACTCGTAAATTTTCTTTTAGAGACGGAAAAGATATTACAATATTATGTTTGCATACCATGTTATTTGTTCGCTCATTCGTATGACGTTTCTATTTCAAAATATTATCTTTTAATTTGAAAGCAGGCCCTGATACAGGACGAATGTTAATTAAGTCTTCATTTATATTCAGTTTTATTTTTACTTGTGAGTATAAAGTATTGTTATGAAATATTTGTGTAATAAAAACTGATTATTATTTCTGTGAATACATTTTGCTGTCTTGAACAAAACCTTAATATCAAATATAAGTAATAGTTTCTTAAATATTTTTTTTACAACTTAAATCGACAAACAAGCCGTTTAGAGTACTATCTCACTAGAGGTAGACCTCTTACAAATGTCGTTTGCGTTGGAACCTCAGTTTCGTCTATTTCTACTGCCAAATAGCAGTGTCTGCATTACTGTTTTACAGTTTGAAGGATGAGAGAGGCAGTGAAAATACTTGGTAAATGTGACACTATATCTTCAGTCATATTGGCGAAAAGCATGATATCTTTGTGATAACACGAGCTTCTAGGTTTCGGTCATCAATGAGCGGACAGTATGCTTGTTTGCTGACTTTGTAATATGAAAAACAAAAATATAAAAAAAAAAAATCTGACCACGTTATAGTAATTTTGACCGCAGCCTGTAGACGCTCGTATTATCCCAAGGGTATCACTAACGCGTTAACAACTTTGTGACTTGAAAGTGTATTATAGCATTACTCAGTAATTTCACATCTCGCACTCTTCAAATCGGTACATAACAATGTAGACGATTCGTTATTTATACCGCCATACAGGCGGTAGAAAAAACGAGTCGTCTGCATATTTAAATTACAAATTTAACGACTTTAAACCGCGGTTTTTTTGCGTCAACTGTTTTCAAGAAGGTAACAAAAAAGGTGCCCCAAGTAACAAAAATTGTAAATAGTTAAACTGTTAAAAAAATTGCTTTATTATAATTAGAGAAAGCATAAATGTACACTTAACATCAATAAAGTGTAAAGTATCATTACCAGTGGAACTTTATTTCTAGTTATTCCAACATTGGGCAACAATAAATGTGACAAAATTTATTGTTCAAATGTAGTAGACCATGTGTGTGGTGTAGCCAAAAGAGACAGTGTATTAATAATAAAGAGGTACCACAATATTTGTCACCTCAACAGAATAAAATGCAAGTTAAAACCGACAATAGGTAAGTTGATTATGTAATTTTAATCCAATTATCACTTTATGTAATTTCAGTCCATTTTCTAAACTTAAAATAATTATTTCTGATGATAGAGAAATCACAAATAAAACACTTAAATAGATATTTTTTTACCCATTTACAAAATATTATATATATATATATATAAATATTTTCCCTGGGTGATGATCGAATCAACGACCATAGGCGCACAAGATAGGCTACGCAAAACATTAAAAAGAACTAATTAACAATCATGGACAAAATAGTAAAACCTTATTTTTTCAAGAAACGAAAAAGTACTGGTAAATTGTATATATTCTTTTAGAAAAGAACAAATGCATCATTAGTGGTATAGAATTTTATATCATAGTCTACACCAATACATGAGTTTATTTCTAGAAGACTAGTTATAGTAATTAAGTTAAAATTATTAGGTATTAAGATCATACATACATACATAATACCTGTGTCCTATCAGGGTAGGCAGAGACTATGAATCTCCACTTGCTACGATAGTCTTTTCATATTTAGGTGCCTATAAGACCAGGCTAGACCTAGTTTAGGTACCTAAGTTTCAAAATGTATTTTAGTTTAAGTTACCTTTTGTTGTTGAATAAAGTTATTATTATATTATTATTATTATTATTATACACGCTCGCTTATTCTTGGTACATCTGACCAGGCCTTTTTTAATATCTCTTAGAAGAGGCGAACATATCTTAACCAGGTAGACCTGGTTAAGATCGCCTCGGTCTTTCTATACCAACCCTTTCATTCACTTCCGCTCTATATACTTGCGCATGCATCCTTTCTACATGTACGAACCATATTAACATTCTTTTCTCTATTGTTGTCACAACATCATCTATTACACATTACACTTTTTTTTAATCTATTAAGATCAACATTCACAAACTTCATACTACAATTAAATCGCAAGGGCGCCTCTGAGGTCTGACCTCAGCTGAAGTGAAGACTTCAGGGGTTCTCAAGTGACTTCGTTGTTTTCAATAGAAGATGACTGAGAAAAGGGCAGGGACTGCACGAGTTTGTAAGTCGTGCACTGAAAGCAGTGTATAACGTGAAGTGTTTCTGATTGTGGGAACAGTGAATAGGCGATAAATGGAAGCATTTATAGAAGTGATGGATGTGAGTGGAAGTCCCGAGTCTCATTTTTATTATGTTTTAGATTTACACCGAGTTTCTGATCATCTTTGCGGCATAAAAAAGAAGAGTGATTACAGCGGGCGACGTCTGTCAGATTTCAGCATCGTAGGAGCTCATGAGTCCTGCAACCACAGCTGCCCGACATACTGTGTAGACACCTACGAGCCGGCCTGCGCTAAAATCTGGACTAGCAACGTCACCTCTAGAAACCGACCTATGATCAATCATTGTCATATCGATATGCTATCTTGTGCGGCTGGAGTAAGTTAGTATCATTCTACATTTTGTGTATCAACATATCCTCTCCCCCTACTCCTTCCCCCTCACTGTTGCGTAAACACTTACAAGGCGGACTACTCTAAGAACTGGGCAAGCAGTGTAACGTTCCGAAGCTGACCTAATAATAATTAATCAATCTTTGCCATATACATATGCTCTCTTCTACTGGAAGGAAATATTTGTACTCCCATTTTCATACTCAAAATATACGTAATACATACATATGTAGGTAATTCGCTGATAATATTTACCTTTCTAATAGTGAAAGATTTTTTTAAAGATAGTATTTAATAGGGTTACCCCATACTTTCAAAAAACCTATAATTATAGTAAAAATAATTCGCAAGTGATATCCGCATGTGTACCGGCTATGCTGTAGGATACAGAAAGTAGTGGAATGGTACCACCTTTTATACCATGTATTTTAAGAGGCGAGAGGTACCGGATCTAAGGGATAGCGGTATATCCAACGAAACGGTATAGCTCAAATGCACAGAGCGGTGATGGGCAGATGGTATCTCCGTGACAGTGCTACGCTCTGTGGGTGCCACCGCGCTTACCGAGTGCTTCGCTAGTTTTTACTAATATTTTAACGATAACAGTGCGTAAAAAAGTACTCTTTAATACAAAAACTACATCAAAGTAACACATAGGCTGTAATTTATGAAGATTTATTTAAAATATAAAGATAGGTGTTGTTTGCGCTTCAATGGCCTGTCAAGTTCCATCTGTAAATCTACTTATCATTGTGTTGTTTGAGGTGCGCAAGGAACGAAATTGTTTCTACATAAACAAAGTCGAAATGATCAAAATAGGCATATGTTAGTATGAACTGTACTTATACAATAAATAAAAATGTTGTACGATTTTAACGGGAACGTGGATAGCTGTTTATTTTTTTAACTTTATTGCACAAAATATTACAAAATGTACAAATGGCGGACTTAATGCCAGTTGGCATTATCTTTCAGCCAACCAATAAGCGCAACATGCAGCTATGTCTTTAAGTAACTTATACTGCTCTTAAGTAATATTCAGGTTACTTTATTTATTATTGGCACGAGAATGGGCTAACTAGTCTTTTATAAAACAGCGCCCTGTCTGTGCAAACAGTATTTACTTACTTAAGTTACTAACTTCTCTTTTTTTTATTAGAGTTAGTTGATAAATAGCATACAGTCCGCGTGACAATAAGCGTTACCGCAGCCTATAGACATAGTCTATAGATATCACAAGGATGCAACTGACATGTTTTCAATCATGATATTATGTCACATTACCCAGTAATTGTACTGTCTCTCTCTCCCTTGAAACCGGAACATAGCAATGTGAACACTGCTGGTATTTGGCGGTAGAAATGGTTGAGAGGGAGGTACCATAGCAGACGACTTTCGTATGAGATCTACTTACTGCAACTAACCTAATGTGAAATGGTTGAATACCTTTAGTTGGTCCACACTTCTAAAATCTTTTTTGCTGAACGTGTAAAAGGGAACTTCTAAATTGTATTTTGCTCAGAATAAAGTAGTGGAGTCGATAAATGTAGACATTGTTTTTGCTATCGGTACTCTGTAGGAATTATGGCGAGGTTAAATGCATCGCTTATAAATTTTGTAATAAAGTCAGCCCTGTCTAAGAAGCACAAAGTATGTTTTATGAGCGTGTTGGTATATTGAAATTATAAATATGGTTTGTAAATTGATGTTCATGAAGTTCTTTATATTCAAGATGTTACTATGTAGTAAATTCTACTAAGTAGTTATACTAAACATTTTTCTAGTGTTATATACATACATATTTCTCAGGTACGAGTAGTATTCCTTTATGATGAAATAGCTCATTAAGACTAAATACCTATCTAAATCAAATATATAAAAGGTTTTGTTACTTTTATATTTTGTTTATGTATTAACTAATGAACAGAGCCGTGAGGCACCGGCAGAGAAGAATAGTACCTCTAATTAACCAGATGTCGTAATATGCGACTGAGGTACATGAACCGACAGATGGCGGTATATCCATCCGATACACTGTGTGTGTGAGGTGTGTGTGTGTGTGCACAGGGCGGGGATGGGCTACGATCTGCGATTGCCAACACGCTTGCCCAGCGCGGCAATTATGGGCAATATGGTACTTACAATGACTGGTATGATGAACTAATGATGTAACTAATCTAAATAATTACTGCGAATTAGTAAATTATTTCCATTGCAAATGAAAGCCGTAATATGCGCTCACCAAATTGAAGACATCAAAGACATCTAAATTTGGTTCGGTCTACTTCCCACTTCCTACCCGCGCATGTCTATGTAGTGATTAATACTCGTACATGCAGACAAAATATGTCAGGATAGAAGCAGATCAATATCAATAGTGGCAGATTTCTTAAACCGGCTGTAAATAGCATTTAAGTCGTAGATTGTCCGCAGCTGGACATTGACCTCCGCAAGTAGCGGTTGTCTCGCCCAAAATTGCCGCACTAGTCCACACTTTATTACACCTGCTACAGGTGGAGGTGATATTATATTCTGCCCACGTTTTGTTAAATATAAATTTATGTTTTCTTTTATTCCAGACGTAACCATAGAGCCTTTAGCGAAATGCTACAAAAATCCATCAGGACTGTTGTTCATGATGCAAATAGCAGCGTTAAAGTCCATTGGATTGCTAGACGAAATATCATCTGAAGACATAGGCAGATCGCATCGGCCAAACAGACGGTCGATGCAACAGTGGACAGCTAAAAACAGATTAGACAAGATCTTAAAATCATTTTCTAAGTTTAAGTACGATGACTTTGATAATGAATAATGAGATAACAGATAAGTAAGTACCTTTAGATTGCGAATTTACTCAGTGGTGATCTACTTTACTGAATATGAAGACCTTCATTAACATGTAAAAATTATACAGAATAAAAATATTGGTATTTTTAATTCTTTGCTACGATTTAAATTCAAATCCATTCATCTAATTTTATAATTTATAACCTATATATACAGTTGAATATGAAAAAAATATATTCACCCTAAGCATGGTTAAATTTTAGATTGGACAATAGAAAATTATTTCATGAATGATTATCTTACAATGACAATAACAATATTTTAATTTCGTATTTTTACGGTCACGCAAACTACGCGGGTAGTAAGTAATAGTAATGAATTCTCTTAACATCTCATACTTTGACCTGACTCCGAAAGTAGCTTAAAACATGTGTTACGGATAGTAGACAACAGAGAAATTAAAATTATCATAATTTAAGTTAAATTAAATTTTATTGAGATATAAATTAGAGTTGAATTGCCGCGTGGCACCGGCAGAGTAGAATAATACCTCCCCCAGTTACAAGAATCGTCTCAGGAACCAGAATATGCACCTGAAACTTTATACTAGCCATAGGAAGTCCACTGCTAGACATAAGCCTCTCCAAGAAAGGAGGTTTTTTGCCCATAATTGCTGTTATGGGAGAACAAGGTTGGTATTGGCCATCGCAGAGCGCAGCTATCGCGACGGGGACGTTGCTGCCCATCCCCGCCCTTTGCATTTGAGCTGCACTGTTTTGGATGGAAATACCGCCATCGGTCGGTTCTGGTATTTTAGTCGCCTCTTACGACACATGGTGCAGTGGGAGGTGCTATATCTATTCTGCCGGTACCTCACGGCACCCGAAACAGCGTAGATCAAATGCACAAGGCAGCAACATCTCCGTTGCGAAAGTTACGCTCTGCAATTGCCAACACGCATGCCTAGCGCGGCAATGGTGGCCAAAATTCCTCCTGTTTTAGGTAGGCTTTTATCCAACAGTGACATTCTAATTGGCTGTTATGATGTTGATAATAAATGAGCCCAGGATGCTTTTTTAGATTTTATTTGTCATGGTTTGGGATCGACATAACATATTTAGCACCCAGACATAGAACTAACACATACTCGTATGTTCATCGTATCTTGGTTCAGAAACCCACAGCCCTTGGGTAATAACATAGCCCTACTACCGAGGATCTGTCGGGCCAAAAAAATGGCGTTTACGTACATCGATTTATCATTGCGATCATACTTTCTTTTCCAATTCCTGAAACGCAGAGCAGAAACTATAAAAAATAGAAACTTTGAACTCACGGAGTTTCCTTTTAGGAACTTTTATAACGTAGGGAAGCAGATTTTTGATAATTCAAAAGAAAAAACAGTGAACAGAAACTTTGCCGTTTTTAAAGTTATTCAAATGAAATACAGTATAAAGGTTTTTTATTGAAAATCATGAAACATGTGTAATTTTTTTTATCGAAAATCATCTCTTAAGGGGGTAAAAAGGGTGCGCAAAATTAATGTGAAAGTTTTTAGTTTTTCAAAGTTTTGGTTAAATGTTATATCTACTTATATTAAAGGAGAAGCTGAATGACAGACTGACATATCAAAATTATACTAGGTTCGTTCTACAACCTTACTTGGAATAAGCCGCGGGGCGCTGCTAGTTTTATATGTAACGAAAAACTAGCAGGTATAAACCCATACCTGTAAATCCAAGTAAATGTCAGAAACTTTTAATAAATATTTTTCTTAGTCTAAGTAGTCTTAAATAAACAGGTAAAAAGATTATATTTGCCTCTCAAAATTAAAAAAAAAAACATTAGAAGGCATAATTTAAACAGAACGAACGCCTTTTTAATCGTCGGGGACTCGCACGTTTAATTGTTCATCACATCATCGTCATCGACAAATCATCGACAAAAACACATCGTTTAATTGTCTGGGACTCACGCGATGTCATGTGATTAATTCCGTTTCACTCTGTTAGTTCATGGCCGAGATTAAATGGTATAATTCCCGGATATACTGCGCCTGCTTATTTGGCCTGTCTGTGCTATAGTTTGATTAACACACACGAATACACACGCGCGCGTATACACGCACGCACACCGACACACAACTCACGTTCTTAATGCTCATAATTACTTACCTGCATTGACAAGTGCAGAGAGGGAATTAGGGGAATGTATTGTATTTTCAGTTCAATATTGTTTTTACTTTTTTCTTCATTTTTAATGTATGTAACTGCTGTTGTGGAGCCTTTATAATTAATTATACATATTTATCGGTTCTGATGTGGAGAGACTTGTAATCTGCCATACAGGGTTTTCCTAGTACTGATGTCAGTCTCTTACATAGACTATTTTCTAATAAGTTTATAGTTTAGGCATTTTGTGATTCCATGTAAAAGAAGAAAATAAAGAAATTATTATTATTAACTAGGTAAGATAAGTATATTAACCACTGGAGCTAAATCACTTAATGGAGAGGCCTGATGTTATTCTACTAGGAAAAAAATAGGTTCCTCATTATTGAGCGACACTATGCCTGAACAGAGCCAGTAAGATCAGAGTGAATCCTAAATGCTAACTCGTTGTCGGAAATAACAATAAGCGAACCTTGAAGAGATAATATACATACTTACATCACGCTTGTATCCCATCGCGGTTAGCAGAGACTACGGATCTCGACTAATTACGATCTTGATATACCTCTCTCGCTTCCTTCAGTTGCATTAGTCCTTTCATACACGCTCGTTTATTCTTAGTACTTCTGACCTTCTTTAATACCTCTTCTACTTGGTTAAGATATGTTAGCCTAGGTTTTCCTACACCAACTCTTTCATTAACTTCTGTTCTATATATTTGTGCACACATTCCACTTTTATCCAACCTTTCTAAATGTTCAACTACTGTGGTCACAACATCGTCTTTTACACCACATTGATCTCATATCACATTATTCTTAAATCTATCTCTCAAACTCACACCATACATATTTCGAAGTGCTCTCATTTCAACAGCATTCATACTCACGTGCTTCTACTGGTATACCTAACATCACTACTATATGTAAGTGTTGGAACCAACACACCTCTAGGAATGGCCAGTCGTGCCCGTTTTGATATATTTTAGATGCCCAATGTATATGTATTAGTTTATATAAAATTAGAAAATCGGGAGTATTGTGAATGTGTTTTGAGTGTGTGTTTGTGTTATTGCATGTGTTTGGGTGCAAGCATTTATATATATTTGTGAATTTTGATTTTAATATTAACAATGTGTTTTTATAAACTTTTATTATTTTTTTTATTTTATACCTAAAAATGTATATATTATTTGAGTATTTGTGCATATTATGAATTAACTTCTTTTCCAGTTTTTTTCACTATTCTGCCATATAGAAACGCCCTTTTTTAACTCTGCTGCTTTTTGTAACAAATGACCGAGTGAATTTATTAAATATACCCGAAACAGTGTAGCTCAAATGCAACAGGACAGTAATGGGCCGGGAATTCCCATTGCTCTGCTATTGCCACCACACTTGCCTAACTAGGTTATTATGTCCCTCTTGAGAAGATCTCTGTTTAACAATAGGCGACTTTTTAACAGCTGTTATAAGGATCTTCTAGAAACCAAATAAAAATGTTTCCTTATACCACAGCATGAGTAGCATTTCCGTCGTCTTCATCTGCCACAAAATTGTACGCAGAATAGATTCGATGCTATATACAATTCATCAATACAGTGCCTCACCTAAATTTTGAATTCCAAGTGAGTGTCGCAAATAGGGCTTTAATCCGAAGACTCTTGATAAACACGGCTCCGATTCATCCCCGGCGAAAGCACAAATTGCCCGTCGATTGCGCACCGTTAATTAATAGGCATTTTCTTCTTAGAACTGTCTGTTTTTACTATGTTTCAAACTAAGGATAGGAAAATTTTCTTAATGTTTTGTATTTGTTCTTGGTTTAAAAATTTTATATTTTTGGAGGAACTTTAATATGAAATGTATCCTTAATTTTGAGTATATCTAAAGATCCTCAAAAATCAATTTATAACTTTAAATCAATTTTAATATATCTAACATATTGTTATTTAAAATATATATATATGTTGATTCTGTTTCCACTATATTTTTAGTTGTTGTTTTATTAATACAAAAACGGTTTAAGCTCTGATTAATAGTTCGTTTCCCTTTTTGCTTTTTAATAAATGTAGAAAATTTGCGAACGATGTTTTTATTCGTTTTCATTGCTTATTGCATAAAACTTATGTTACTTACTTCACTATATATAT
This sequence comes from Heortia vitessoides, assembly GCA_020976665.1. Classification (NCBI taxonomy): domain Eukaryota; kingdom Metazoa; phylum Arthropoda; class Insecta; order Lepidoptera; family Crambidae; genus Heortia; species Heortia vitessoides. The sequence continues at coordinate 8,868,935 of JACJUM010000875.1, forward strand.
ATTTTGTTTTGCTAAAAGGTATCAAGGCCAATCATTATTAAATTGTTCATGATTAACTCTTGCTCGGATTCATAGACCGCGGTCTCGGCTCAAATTGCAAACTGATTGCGCCGTAAATTAGAGATGCTGCCCATGATTAGAGGATGGCTTGGTAGTTTTTTGCCCGTCTCATCAGACGTTGTGTCTAACGAGAAAAATAAGGTCCAGTGTTGATCAAATTTCATGCTATGCTCTGCTACCTAACATTTTCTATTAATACGTCTATATTTTTATTTTGTTTTCACATTTTTATGAGACTGGGTAATTCATGTGGGCAGGCTTTCAAACACTTTCAAAGAAACGATGCCATTAAAAATAGTATACATCCATACCTTACGCCTGTGTCCCATGGGGGTAGGCAGAGACTATCGATCTCCACTAGTTACGATCTTGGAATACTTCTCTCGCTTCTCTTACTCTTATTAGTCCTTTCACACACGCTCGTTTACTCTGGGTACTTCTGACCTGGCCTTTCTTTATTACCTCTTCTACCTGGTTATTTTTTACTTAAATAAACAAAGAAGAAACTTTGTATGAATCGTAGGAGAAGCGGCGACATGACGGAAGTAAGAGTATATTATTATATTTATAACGACATGTTATAAATATAATGTAAAATATAAAATATAAATAACATAATGCAAACCGTGTTATACCAAAATCAATATTTTTGAAACGGAACATCCGAAGTAGCTATTACGTTAATCAAATGACTTGGGCATTAATGAAAAGGCTGATAAATAGGTGATAAATTAATAGGATCCGGCTTAGAAATTGCTACCAAATCTAAGAGGTTTTGTACTGATATACCTATGTCTTCAAACGGGTCCTTGAATTTCTCACCTTTACCAGCTAATTCTTTGCTTAAATATAACGTTTAATGGTAAGGTATTGAAATAAAATATAAGCATGTTATACCTTTTGATATAATAAAGGTAATTAAATCAATCAAATTAAATGTTAAAAAAGGTGCTGATCGAAGGGGGTTTCTGTTCATGTTCTAAAATCCTTTGCACTAGTTCTAGCACCCGACTCAGTGACAATATTTAACAACTGTATAAACAGTGGTGTGTTCCCTGATTTAATGAAATAAATTAAAACAACTCCTCTATTTAAATCTGGTACTACATTGAATCCCACAAATTTCGACCGATTTCTGTACTACTAACATTTAGTAAAATATTTGAAAAACTAATTCTGCAATAACTAAAACAATTATATACTACTACAATTATAACTACTAAAACAATTTTATAACAATAATTTATTGCGCGAAAAACAATTGTTTTACTGGGGGTTGCTAGTATTTATAATTTGCAAAAGTAGTAGTAGTAGTTACAAGTTTTAAGGGGAACAGGGGGACTGAGTTGTGCAGATTTTGCAATATATAAAACCCACTAATTTACGGATGCTGACACGGCTTGTTTAGTTTATTTTAATTACTATTATAGTATTATGTCTTATGGTATACTACTGTGAGGTATTTTATTTTAATTTAAATATCACGAAATCAGCAAACAAGCTTACGGTCCGCTTGATGGTAAATACCCGAGCCAATAGACGCTAGTGTCATTACAAGGATATGATTAGCGTGTCGCCAACCTTGTGAATTGATAATATTCTGCCATATTGACTGCTATCTTGCGGTAGAAATAGATTTGAGTGAGTTGGTACCAAAGCAGTCAGGCAGCTGATATTAGCACACTATTTATTCTGTCGAAGAGGGCTTTTTATGCCATTTATAAAATGTCACCAATAGACTCACTTTAAGTGAAATTTAAACGAATAATATAATAACTATATACTGTCCATATATTTACAAAAATAAAATGTTTATCCATAAAAACCTAAAAAACTTCAGGAAAAAAAGTGACACGCATTATGTTAATACAAAAAATAAATAATATCTCGCAGTGCCTACAATTTAGCTACATGCAAATCATTCAGGGACAATTATGAGAGATTTTACAGCAAAATCCCATGTAGAATACCTCTAAATAAATTCAAGAAGTATGTTTAATATAAGCCAAATTTACTATCGCGCTAAAGTAATCTTTAAACATTGTTAACATTTAACATAGCTATTAAATCCCAAACATTGTTAAAACTGTTTGGGATTTAATTGCTTTAACCACTAGTTTTAAGACAATGGTCTGTTAGCGCAGATGCCAGTGAGGGTTTCCTTAACGCCAACTACTACAACTGGTATTGGTAACCTGTATCACCATCAGATTTTTCCTTTCTGGTGGATCGCGTAAAGAACCTGCAGTAAACTCACTCTTAAGACTAATCTAGTGCCGGCAGACTCGTTTAAGGTGGGCTTAACTATATAACCTATGTATCAGACGACTTTTATGATTCTTTGAATCATCAGGGTCATCTGTATTATCTACTATTATGCATACAATCACTTTCTAATTGGAAATAATAATGTTATTATAATTACATTTTTATTATTATTTCATTGATGATTTAAAAGTGCTTGTAATGGGCCTACTTCAGGAAAGTATATTTGACTTTCACTTTGATTTAACTCTTCACGCTCCTATTAAATTTGAGCAAAGTCTGTGTACGTCGTTTTCCTTTCACAAGAAAATGCATCCCACTATCTTACGGCCTGAACTATAAAGTATTGATTAAAGAATCCTATAGAATATGCAGGCATCCTAAGGAATCTCACGCGGCCATACCTAAAAAGACTCACTGTGATTTTTAAAGTATATAGAGCTGAAACGGTAAAACGCTCCCTAATATACGAAAATTACGTGATGCCATTATAATAGCCAAATAAGTAAAATATAAAGTAGCTGTATTGGGTAAGACTATCGGAGACAAACATAAATAGAGAAAGAATTCTACAATTAACCGGCCTGTTCCGTGAGGGGTTTATTAAAGAATGTTTATAGAATACGCAGGCTTCCTAAGCATTAAACTCTCTCATTTAAGAAATCCCTCGTGGGTATAACTAAAACAAGTCACTATGCTGTAAGAGCTGTAAAGGTAAAGCATTTCAATGAACCTTACATAACAGAGAAACAGCGAAATTATGATGCCGCTTTAAAATACCAATTAGTAAAATAAAAAAAAAATCACTTTATTCAGTACACGAATCGCAGAGAAACCTAAATATGACGTAGACTTGCCAATTCTAATCAAGGGTTATGAATTCGGAAGGCTAAATAAACAGGACCTAATGAAACAATGGAGTATACTTTCTTTTACTCTTGTTATGCGATAGTAAATAGAACAATATACAATTTGAATGTATATAATGTAATAAAAAATGTTTGTTTAGAAATTTAACGGAAAAACAACAACCCAAATTACTTCTTCCCTATAACAAACTGGCAATTCCGGGCAAATTATCTAAAAGTAAAACCACAAAACGAATTGAGCCGAGCGAAAGCGCCAAAAACTCGCGCAATCTTGAAAACTAAATTATCACCACAGAAAGAGTTCAACGATAATCCCATGAACGCGGAGGCCGGCTGATGGCTTCTTTCATTACCTAAACGGCCAATCAAGACTTTTAATTAAATCTCCCTAATGCAAGAAGGATATTTAAAAAATATATTAGGACCTTTTGAAACCCCAGCAGGGTCGTCGGGAAGATTAAAAGGTGAAAAGGAGGGGGGGTCGGTCGTAAGCTGGTCTGTAATGGACTTTCCGGGTTTTTAGTTCTAAAATGTCTTTAAATATTCCGCTGGCGAAAGAAAATGACGATATCATGGCTTAATAAAACTGAATTTGTAAAGGATAATAGCGCGTATGTATCAGTAGTACATAATGTCCAAAACTCAATTACATTACTAACGCTACATAGGCGGTGAACTAACCATGACGATTGATTTTCAATCATATATTTAATCATCAATAACGCGTCTGAACATCAATAGCCGCAGCAAATAAAGTCTAAAATTCCATTACAATCGGTAAAATTTGAACCTTATTCACTATCACCATATTCGATGAACTATCTCTCAAGAATTCGTTGTCGAAACGATCCACGGACTTCCAAAAATTTAAAATACTTCCCAAACAAAGAAAAATTAATATTGCAGCAATATAAAAAGTCTACCTCCTGTTATTTAACACTTTTTTACGTCATATTTTTGTTTGTTTGTTACGATTTAAAACAAAAACTACCAGAGTGGTTTTATAAATTTGTTCACCATTATACACGGAAAACTACTGAACTAAACACAAATTGTATTTAAGTACGTTTAGAATACCTTTCTAGTTAAAGATTAAGGACTCTAAACTCGCATAACATTACTGACCAATTAACTGATATTTGTTGTAACATTGTAACAAGCGTGGTAAATAAAATATTTCTTTGTAATTTCAGAGAACTTTGAAGCAGGCATTGAAATTACTCTGGTCTATTATTTTAATTTAATCTATGCGTCATTTCAGGTTACTAGGTTTCGTGTTTACTAATTTCATATTAAAATATTTGAATAAAAATATGCGCTTTGCTTAAATGGCACGAGAAGGTGTATTAACATTTCACATTTTCTAATTGTAATAATTTTAAATTACTAACGTATAAAAATTACTTTCTTTATTAACTTATGACATAGTGTCTCTGTAGACTTTGCATACGAAATCCATTGTTAAGACGCGATTTAGCAATTAGCAATTATATAGGTGATTTAATACACCCAAATTATTAATATTAAAGTATTTAAATTCAAACTTCTTTCTTTTCCCGATATAATGTATATATACGAGTATATACATATATAAGAAGTATTGTGTATATATATATATATACTATTTATCCTTATTAACACAATTTGGGAATTACATTTTTAATCTAAAACATCAAGAGCGCCGTAAATAAAATATTGTTTACTATTTTCCTGGCGACCTCTCCCCGGAAACCTTAATAAACAGCGGTCGGACAAATTAAACAAAACAGATATAACACAATTAGGCGATCTTCAGGAAGTATTGTTAATTAATGTTAATAACAAACGCGCTTCGACCCTTTCAATAAACAAAATCGTCTGGTAAATTACAAAATGGATGTAATGTAATGCAAAATTAATCTCTCAAAGGATTATGCTACATAAAGGAGAATTTTCACCAATCTCTTTTTCCGCCCGTCCATATTACGCAAGACTCGATGGAAAACCGAACGGACATTTGTAAAAGGACTTATGATTTACGGTACTAAAGCTATTTACATGCGATTTTGACCTTTATATTCAAAGTGATAAGAACGGTATAATAGCTTTGTGTATTCGAGCAAAAGGATCCTGGCGAATGTTTTTAAAGGTATCTCAAGGTTTCAACCCTTGTCAATTATATTCGGTAGTTTCGCAATCTTGGCTCGTTCATTTCAACGTTGTCTGATTTGGACCTTATTCAAAAAGGTGTAAGGTATTTTGTTTATTTTATTGATATTTTAGAGAACTCTTTGACCTAGTTTACTACAGCCTGGACACAGTTTATGTTTTGGTAGGTTCTACAAGACTGCAAATTAACAAACGTTTTTGAAGCGAACCGACTTGAAATAGGTACTACTTTGAACTCTAGACTTTACGGAATTTTATTATCATAACAGCCATTGGAAGTTCACTGTTGGACATAGGTCTCCCCTCGGAAGAGGGAACTTTACCCATAATTGCCGCGCTAGTCTAGTGTGTTGGCAATCGCAGAACGCAGCTTTCGCGACGCGGATGCTGTTGCCCAACCCTGCTCTATGCATTTGAGTTGCACAGTTTCGTGAGGATATATCGCCTTCTGTCAATTTTGGTACCTTAGTTGCCTCTTACGACATCTGCCCAAGGGGGAGATATAATTCTCACGGCAATATACTTAATAAAAAGTATCAACTCATGCTTTAGTATAGCTAATTCTATATTATAGTAGTTAAAGTATAGAAACTAAGAGTATTTATTCTGTAAAAACACAATTAGCTAGTCCTTGATATATGTGTTGTTTTGAATCAAATGTGACGTTTTAAAGAGGTAAATTCACTTTTAAATATTTCATCACATTGATACTTATGTGCGTATCAAAGTGCTCGCACAAAGCTAACAAGAGCGTATAAAATATATCGACAAACGACAAAGAGTACTTTACGCTATAAAACCAACATCTTTATCATATACGTGATGAAAGAATTAGTGTAAACTTTATTTTTAATTCATTAAACATCTCAATCATTGGCCTGATCCTGAGATAAATCGCTCAAAATGTAATGGACAACAAACAACAATGGTATCACAAATATAATACTTTAATCTATATTTAACACCCAGGCACAGAACAATCACACATATTTATCATATAAATGTTTGTTCTGGATACATATCGAATCCGACATTTGGCACATAAGATAGATTCACTACCATTTAGGCCATCGAGCTCGCAAAATTCTTACACTTAATACGATTCCACTTACAACATAAAACCTGACTCAAACCGACTAGATTCGAATTAAAAATCAAATTAAAGAACCTAAGCTAAACTCATCGTCACTGAAAATGATATTCTCAGATTTTATAGTAGTGCCATATTAACTTGTTTACTCCTATGATATTTTACGACCGGCTTTATGAATTTTCTCACTCCGCCGCCCTCTGTTCCGAGATTTATAGTTCTGGCGGAGATAATTGATGTGCAGCCACCGCAGTTTCCAAAGTGCCTTTTAATATTTAAAAATATGATAAATAACGTAATTTTCAGATAAGTATGAAAATAATTGGCCAAGGCATTACACAATTTTTTATATAAAAAGACTTTCTAAGTATGCGTAAACACTCTTTCCTACTAATATAATAAACATGAAATATTATGAAGATATTTGCAACTCTTCCACGCTAGAATGTCTTCACAGATTTTATCCAAAATTTACACGTATAGACAATAGTTCAGAATATATAAGGCAATTTACCCTAGAAAAAAGACGATATTTGTGATATAAATTTGTTTTATTTTTATTCGTATTGACATTATTTTTAGTATATTAGTATGCACATACTCTCTTTTAATTTAGTAAGACGTTCCCGAAGGACGCCTAGTGATAAGTCAATGGAAAAATTCACAAGCGGTAAATTAGTACACGTATTTATAAATATTTTTAATAATTAAAAGCGCTTCTAAAATAATTAAAACTTAATCTACATAAATACAGTTATAAATATAGCCCACCAAAACTTTATTCCAACTTATGTACAAAAAGTATCATTGCAATCAAATTTCACAAATCCACAAAATGTATCAAGCAGAAAACGAACAAAGCACCATATGTTTTACGATGGACCCAATGGTACAGATGTTAGTAGTCCTTTCTTGTGCGCCAAGGGGCGTCGGTTCGATCCCCACCCAGGATAAGTTTTGATTTGAAACAAACACAATGAATACAGACAATATTGATATGATAAATATTGTGTTTGTTCTGTGTCTCTAAAATATTTATTTAAGTATAACATTAGTGAATTTTCTGTATACAAATGCTTTAATTTATTTCAAAATCGTCTATTACATGAGGTAGACTTTATACCTCGCTCTTACCTTTTCTCATTCTACTGCCAAATAACAGTTTTTGCATTGTTGTATTACGGCTTAAAGAGTGAGAAAGGCAGTGAGATTACTGAGTAATGTGACATAATATCTTTAAGTCACAAGGTCTATAGGGGGCAGTGACGCCTACTTTATTGTGTGCTTGTTTGTTGATCTGGTCTAACAAAAAAAATAGGTAAATATAAAATAATTGGTGTGAATAGAAAAAAAAATAATATATATATAAATAAATATATATATAATAAGTCAAGAATAAACGAGAGAATGAATAGAGTAATGGGAGTAAGGGAAGCGAGAGAGGTTTGCCAAGATAGCAAGTGGAGATCCATACCATAGTCTCTGCCTACCTATATATTTTCCTAATACCAGACGGCAGGCAATTACTTATTTGTACAACATTCACAACAAGCAAACAAGATTAGTATACCTATAAACTTACTTTTTACTATTATTATAACTAGCATCGCCCTACGATTTAAATGCGTGATTCCATGTCAATAATAAATCAAGAAAGCAGCCCAAGTAACTTGAGAAATCTGTTTGAGGTAAACCCTATGAGGGTTTACCTTAAACAGATTTATAAAAAAAATTAAAAACATTGTTTTATAAGTACCTCAAAAACATTCGTATGCCGATTATAAAAAGCTGTTTCGGTATTACCAACAGACACTTTAACTTATGTAGGTAGTATGAAGATGTTTTTTTTAACCCAATACGATGATATGCAAATGTGCAGATGGAACTTGCCAGGCCTTTGGCAAACAAACAACACTTATCGTTATCATCATCATCATATCAGTTATATTAGAAGCCCACTTTCTTAACATAGGCCTTTCAAAAGGAATACTGCCGATAATTGCCGCGCTGGCCGAACGTGTTAGTAATCGCAGAGCGCAGCTTTCAGAACGAATATGCTGCTGCCCATTCCCTCTTTGTGCATTTGAGCTACCCAGTTTCAGATGAATATACCGCCAACTATCGGTTCTGGTACCTCAGTCACCTCTTACGACACCAGGTGCAGGGTACTCTGCCGGTACATCACGGATAATCGTTTCGTATATTTTGGACAAATCTTTTTAAGTTATAAATTATTATTTTGATGTATTAATTATATTAATGTAAAGTTTCATTAAAATTCATTCAATTGTTTTTGCTTGAAAGAGTAACTAACATATATCCATACATTCTTATAAGCTTTCGCATGTATAGTTTTAGTAGCACATACCGACACATTATTTGAAGTATACGGTAAATAGAATGACTAAGGCGTAGGCAGGCACAAGTCGCCTTGGCATCGAAAAGTTTGAGATTGAAACTAAATTCTTAATAATAGCAATCAGAAATCTGATGCTTAAATAACTGATGACTCTGATGACCCAAACAATCAGGCTTTGGAGCGTTATTGCTCGGGTGCTGGCACCTGACGAGTGCAACAGAAACTTCCAAACAATCATGTCCTAGTTTGGTTATTTGACTTGAATATCTCTAGCGTCAGTAATCATGCACAAGTTTAGAACAAGATAAGAACGCCAAAAGTTTTTAGGTTGTTCCAATTATTATGTGGGTATGGACAAGGCTGCCTCTAAATTCTTCCAAGTGAAATGTATTGTGCTATGAGTATAGCCTGATGTTTTACTAAGGATATTCGCTACCAACCTTAATCTTGTCAAAATGAAAGACGTAGATAGAAGAGAAAATTCATTTAAAAGAAGTTTAGATCTCAATTTTCTTTTAACGATACTCTTGCATAAATGTGTTTAAGAAAAGAAACCAAAGTAATACATTTCTATTGTTTTTATTATGTCCATATTGTTTTTTTATGTTGGCACATCAAGATCATTTCTTTTATCTTTTTTAATATTGTAAAAGGAAAGTATTTGATAGTTGTATGCAAAAGCAAATCAACCAATTAAAAAAAAAAGATAAACCGTGATATTATATATACTATATAAAAAAATCTATGCCTAAAATTATATCTATGTAAATTTGTAACAAGGAAACTTAAACAAAACTCTTTTACTGACCAAAATTTACACTAACAGCAAATAACATAAACTACAGATTATTATACTATAATTATTTCTCATAGAAAGGGCAACTACATGGGTGCAACCTAAGAGCTGCCATTAAGTTAATAGGGAGCACAGGTTTTAACAATCCTTGCGAACCTTATTGGTAGTTAGTTATATGTCTGCAAATTCACTTGGAACTAGCAGCTAGACTTGGTTCCCTAAGCAAGCGTTACTCAAGACATTACGAAATAAGTGACTTTACTTTACAAATTAGGTGACGGATACGTTCGGTACTGTACCTAGATTTGCTGAAAGCCTATAAATCTATACGTTACGCAAGACTGAGGACTTGTCGTTTCATTGATGTTCTGTCGATAAGATTTATCAACGTGCTCTCCAAATTCCACATAATACGACGTGTGTTACTTTGTTGATTGTATGTTGATGCCACCATCAAGTGCGCAATGTACCAAGTGTAAATTGCGAGTCTCATTGTGACCAAAATATAAGGCCCCGGGCGTAGTAAGTGACAGCCCGCATAGCAGAAACACTAAAACAAAACTATCCTGTAAGTCGTTAACACTCACCTTAACTATGAAATAACTTTCCTGCCTCGGACTTGTTTAGAGAAAATCTGCAAGTTACTTTGTGATTAAGAACTGTGTAAAAGTTATTCAGGGCTGAAAGTAAGACATGCTAGAGTGATGACAACGTTTTAACTCCAAGTATTTCCAACTTTGTTATTATGAAGTCACATTCATGTTAACGCTTTTAAATTTTCTAAAGTATGATATTACTTTACACAATTCCATGGTATTTTCGTAAATAAAATAACACACCTAATGTTATTATGGTCATAAATGTCTATTACTTAAATATAAATTAATTATTAATTAATTTTAATAAAATAATCAAATCAAATTTAAAAAAGGTGTTTTTGTAATTATGAACATGATTTAGTGTTATTATTTGAAAAATAAATGTCAATAATCCGTAACACTACAAATGAATCACGTAAAGCGAATAATTTAATACGATATGCTATTCTTTACCACATAACTATATTCTCCATGTTATTTTTCTATACAAAGAAAAAAAGTTCAAATAAAATAATAATCAAATACCAAGATAAGCAAGCAGTATTGCGGCATCAAACCACGGATATTACCTAAATGTGTAAGTGTGTGTAAGAATGTAAATGAAAATAAATTTATTGAATTTTTTTTACTAGTTTTAATTTAAAGGTAGTTTGTTCTACTAATATTATTGATGCGACTATTTGAAGAATGTATGGATGTATGTTTGTTATTCTTTTATTCAAAATCACAGAATGACTTTTCATGAACCTTATATATCATAATAACTTAGAGGCTATTTTATATTTATAAATATTTGTTAAAAATATGACGATAAATGTTGTTTGCACTCGAAACGCCAACGAAGTTTCATCTGCAAATATGTTTATCATCGTGTTGTGTTTCAGATGCAAACAGGAACGATACTTTTTTCTAACTACATAACTAAAATAACAGCTTTTTGAAATATTGGTTGATTAGTATTGGGACGTCGTCATCGAGAAATGTTATGTATCCAGTAACACTTTTATTAGACTTAATCAATATTGTTTGTAATTCTGACAAACATTACTATGATATAATTCTGAGATACTATGTTGTATTTACCTACCCATATATTCACTGATTAACCAGAGACAGACACAATCTCCCATTCACAATAATAAAAATATCAACGTTTCTATTACGGAGTGTCTGAGGCTGTTTAAACAAACTCTTTGCCTTCATTATATTCGTATGTATTAAATACAACGAAATGTAAAATACGAGAACATATACGAGGCACTTGGTAGTACTTAATTAAAAGACACGCACACATATAGAACGAGATCAGCAGAAAGATATTGAAATTGTCTATGAAACGTGGGTTGTCTGTACGGTACGCGTACATCAATTTAATGAACAATACGCCCCGTAGGTGGAAGTTTTCAGCACAAAGAGAGTCTAAATTAGGTTGGGCTATAAATTAGCGAACAGTTTTAATTTTCACGAACTGGCATTATTTCGGGTAGGTGGAAAGGCTTTTATAGCGTGATTCTAAAGAACACGTTATATGAACCTCTGAAAATATACCGTTTTACATTTTATATATTAACAATAAATATTATGCACATTTAAACAGCTATTTAATTGTTAATAAAACAAACCTTTAAGTGCATGAAGTACAAATAATACACACAGTGTATATACATAAATATTATTTATAAATTCTATTATAAAGTTCATGAAAAATATTCGCAGTTTAAATGTGTGAAAGCAACTGACCCTTAGAACTTCAAATTAGCCTTTTAAAAATGGATATATGTTTATATCTTAGTCATCATATATGCCAACTTGATATTAGTACTACAGCGGATCTCTATCTATTGCTACATAGTATTTTACAATCTGTACAATATTCTCAAAGGTTCAGAGCCTACTAAATGTACAGCATATTATCTAATAACATAATGATGACGCAGCTTAAAAAGAGGTACAGCTTAAAAATGAATATCTCGAAACGCTAAATAGGACTTGAATAAAACAAATGAAAATTAACACAGTGTTCCATCATGTTAAAAACCTGCCCTTTAGCACAAGTTGTAACTTTGTTTATGATAAACACCAGACGTTCCGTTTTGTTGAGGCAAATTTAATTTGTTGTGACACCTGCTTGGTATTGCACTCTCCTTGCTTTATATTAATTTCAATAACGTGGCAATATTCGACGATGCGTGTCACAAGGGTGCCGTGCCTTCTTTTATTTTGGGAAATTGATAAAATACTTTTCAGTAATTCCATTTATAAGTCGAAGAAATGATAATTTTTACTACCTTGGCGCGGTAAAATACCTTTAATTTCTCATACAAACTACATCAATTTTATTAATACATATGGATATTAATAAATAGGAAAACGATTGCCGCATTTATTTCTATATAAACAAAAAAATCCTAGAATTTCCGAATTGTATGTATGGTATACACAAATGTATAGTTCCCTAGGGAACTAAACATTTTCACATTTATTTCAGACTATCGCATTTCTGTTAAGTCATTCTGAAGTAAAAGACTATCATACATCCATAGATGTAGAGATTTTAATATACTCTAGAGATTTTAATATCAGCAGGATAAATTCGCCCCACAACGTATGTACTAAGAACAAAATGTGTAATTATTATAATCTTTAATGTCCACTGCTGGACATAAACCGCCCACTGGGCGTTATTTCAGTCGCAGAGCATCACATAGCGAAAATAAATAATGCTCATCCTCGTCCCGATGTATTTGACCTACACTGTTACGTGTGATTATACCGCCATCTGTCAGTTTCGTTATCTCAGCCAACCTACTACGTTTCCTGGTAACCGGGTGAGGTAACATTTTAGTCTGCTGGTAGCTGACGGCGTATTAAACTAATCTCCTAGATTAACACAAAATAGGACTTAATTAGCCACCATGTTGAATTATAAATGCAGTTCTCGTACGTTGGCCTGGCCCAGAGAAAAGTAACTTAGGAATTATAAATATAATACTGAAATGCAAAATATATTAAACATGTCTATCGTGAGTAAGGACCGAAAACACACTAGTGCAATGTTTATGCATCATTAGGCCAATACATAATTGTAACAGGAATATACCGTTTTAAAAAAGTTTAATAACACCACTCTGAAAGGGCCCGACGTTTTCGGTCTAAATAATTTACTGTTTGTACCCAGCAAAAGTTCACCGTTGGCCCCAGGTGTTTAATAACTCGGGCATTGCCAAACTTCGGGAACACTGTATAGTTTCGAAAGTTACCGTCAATGATAACCTTTTCAATGTGGATGGACTTTGAAACATTAATGCTGCGCAATTTGAGAATACTTTTGATGTACGAACTTTTACAATTTACTTTAAATAAATCTTGATGTATGAAAGTCACGTTGTTTGTCCGCTATGAACTTTTAAATTGCTGAACTGATTTTAAACAATATTTGCTTAATGTTTGATGTTTTACACGTTTGATCAAACTTGAGAGATAGAATAGTTTTATGGCAAATTATAGTCGCAGTATTTTTTTAATGCCAAAACATTCAAACAGGGCAACGTCTATCATTTTTACTAGGATTAATATATAAGAAGTACCTACAGATTTTTTCGACATCTTCAATAACTTGTTAAGGCTCTTACCTACAATGACTTTCTAGTTACACAGTAACAATAGGACATTAGGTTCAGATCACCAACCTCACTTTATCAAACAGCATTAACACTGTCTCTTTTTAAAGAGGTATTAACATTTCATATTTAAAGCGCGGGAAATATTTAACTGGTTCGCAGAATGGCGCCCTGACACCTGTCAAAGCAAAATATGTGTATCGATTGAGAATTACGTCAAAGACAATATTCATAATTATGGTTTATTCCGATATTACACAATAGTGTGCTAAAATAAAATAAATTAATATATTTTATTTATGTAAGAAATAATACAAGTCAAGTGTGCGCTATACGTTAGGGATTGATAAGAGAAATCTTTATTAGGATACTTTCTGACGGCCTTATTAAAATATTACCGTGACTCTGTCCGCAAGGTGTTTATGTTATGTTTCTGAGGTACCTTTGTTCTTTTGAGAAGAATTGTATGTCCCTCTCTCACAGCAAAATTTTGCAAAACCTCGTGTCGATTCCATGTTTTCGGATTAAAAAGTAGCCAATGTGTTATACCAGACTAATATATGTGCCAAATTTTACTAAGTGAAAGATTAACAGACATACATGCATACTCACCATTTGTTTCGTTTCTAACACTAGTAAGAAATAAGATAATGATGTATTTACCCTGTCAACATTAACGCAGATAAGAGTAGTACAGCAGTGAAAAATACAACAGTTATGTAAAACCGCAGTGTGCTACAGCGCGGAAAATGAACTGGCTCCCTAGCCGCGTTGTCAGCACATTTTCTTCATAATATCGTTCTTGGCTCGACTGCGCTGTTTCTCTGGCACTTCCACTGATATTAAATCTGTTTTCTAATATTGTCCAAGTAGTTTTCGAATTGGTTATTTCAGTTTCGTATTTTGTATAGACTTTTTTGGGTGGAAATTGTATCTTGCCGACCTTTTTCTCTTTACAGAATTCGATTACAAATCTTACATGGATCTTACATCTATACGTAAATAATTTTAACTCTTATAACTGATATCAACATAATAATGTTTAAAATCAACATAATAATGTTTAAAATCAACATAATAAAGTTCAAAAACAACAGTTCAAAATTACATTTTGCACTATCAAAGACTATCTCATAATATAAACTATCTAATCTATAAGAGAGGAAGGACGAGGAATACCTATTAAAATTGTCAAGATACAGCAGGTATGTATAAGCATATTTTCAATACTAACGTACTTATTTCTTCAGCATAGATTTTTTTATGTACACGACTGATTTCTCACTAAACATATGTTTAATTTGAACAATGGCACAAAAAGCCTTTTAAGCACTGCAACGCAGGAGAGCGTAGATTTCCTTAAAGCTTGATTACATATTTGTTATTGATTAGAGTTTTATAAACGGAGTGTGACAATAACATATTTCTATACAGATTATCAGATGAAAATTTTACGGTAAAAAGTTCAATTTTCATCATTCACATCATTCAATCGGATGGGGCATATGTATCATTTAACAGACCTATTAAAATATTTGAGAAAACAATTTGATCTGTTTGTACAATCACAAGTAAAATATTCGTACAAATTCCATGATATTACTTACCCTACTTACTTACCGGTTATTTATTAAAAAATGTTGTTAATTCTGTAAAGTAGGTTGTAAAAACAATCTTCTTTTTTCGCATTATTATGATGGGCAAAGACGGTGGTAGTGAACCTCACATAGACATTATTTATTGAATAAATAGCAGATCTCTCGTTTTTGAGTCAATCCTATCAAATGATTAAGTTCTTTTCACAGTCGACGTTAATTTACCTCTGCTAATTGTAGTAAAGTTCTCTTCATTGGAAGAGACACTTCTGTAAAGACTTGAAGAATTCTTATAAACGCATTCTGTTTTCAAACTCCAGTGGTTCTGCAGAGCGTAAAATGAACCGAGTCGGTCGTGCGCCAACATTGCATTTCCTTAGTTGTTTCATTCCTTGGATCTCAATTCTCGTCCACTCGCCCGTTTTGTGTTATATTAAAATTGAGTTATCCAATATTGCATTTATTATTGAAGTCTAGGTTATCTGAAGACTATCATTAGAGTTTTCCCTTATAACGGTCTAGAAATTGTCATTAATAAAGCTAATTAAAATACTTTCTTTTTGTACGTAGACATTTTAAAAACTTCGGATCGTAAACAAATACGAGAATTATATTTATTTACAACCAACATATTTATTGTTACATTTATATCATTTTATATCAGAGTGTTAACATAATATTATGTAAACAAACTAAATAACTATTGATCATCACTAAATAGTATAAAACAACGTCACTTTTTTCTGACTGCTAAATATTTCGATGCGGTTTTTTTAATGAATATTCAAGAGGATGGTTTATATGCATAATATTGTAGAGAAACACTGATAATTTTAGAGGTGTCCAATATGATGTCGTCAAACTCAGGCTGAATCGGACAAGAAATATCAAAATAATGTACCACAATGTTGTACATCTTAAAAAAGTTAAAAAAAGTCCGCAATGGCATGCCTCTATACCATAGAGATAACCATTAATAACCATTTTTTCGCTAGTTAATTATAATCACAAGATTGAACCGACAAATGCAGCGATATTTGAAGAAAATCCACGGGAAGCAGATTTTTATTTATTTTATACCATTAAAACACAATGAATAATATACATACCTTAGTGTCTTAAGTCGAAAGTTTACGACCAATGTGTGTTATCAGCGATGACCTATGACAGCCAAACGTGGTCTTTTACCATTGGCTTTATTAGCAAACTGAAAATAGCTCGACGAGTTACGGAGCGGGTAATGCTCGAAGTCTTTTTGCGCAATAGAATCAGAAATGAAAAAATTCGTAACAGAACCAAACAGAAACAAACCGACATTACCCGGCGCATTAGTAAGTTGAAGTGCCAGTGGGCAGGGTATTTGGTACGCAGAACCGACGGCAGATGGAGTCGTAAGGTTCTAGAATGGAGACCACAAAGGTGTCGCAGCATAGGGCGTCCACCCGCATGTGGACAGTCAATCTGACTAAAACCGCAGGTTGGCACTGGACACAGGCCGCATACAATCGGTCCTATTGGAGATTGGCCCTTGGAGAGGTCTATGTCCAGCAGTGCATGTCTTGTGGCTGATATGATGATGAATAATATATAATAGAGAATTCCGGGGCGACATTAAAACATATGTTATTTTATTGCAGTCGACATGATGATGGTCGTCAGATCCGAGACTAGCGGTCTCGGATCTATATCTAGATAAATACGCGTACGACGCTAATGTGGCTCTAAGTAAATTAATTTTAATTACTCTCTTTGTATGTCAAATAATAAAAACCATTGTTTTACAATTTTTTACTCTGTTAATAACCCCAAAAGGCCAAATGTATGACTCAAGTGTATATTATGGCGTGGTGGCAACCGCAAAGCGTAGTTTAGCTCCTTTGTATACTGCTGCCCATCCTCGCCCTGTTGCATTCGAGCTACGCCTGATATACGACTTTTATATAAATCTCGTAAATAAATAATTCTATAAGCGAAATTTCCTTTGGATCTGCAAAAAATGTTTTTATGTTGCTTTTTTGACGTGACAACGTCTTATAATTGGATGGAGTCAGCTGCACGCACGAAAAAACATGACTCATGTGGCGTTACCTCGCTGTGAGGCGTACTGTTTAAAGCTTGAAGTGCAAGCGAGAGCGCGGGACGTACGACAAAGAGGCACAATCAGCCCTGCGTTCGGCAGCGTTCTACATCTGTCTCTCTCGTACTCTAATGAGCGATGCGCCCGAGCGGACAGCTGGTATACAATAATACATTTTCATAAATAAAATTAAAAATGCAACCATTCCATCAGTATTTTCCTATGACGTTGTAACGTTCAACTATCGTCAGTAAACCGACTTTATAGACAATCGATTTTTTGCAATGCTTTAAGCGACTTACACGGAATCAGGTCAATGTATGCGATATTAGGAATTTATACGATATATAGGAATTTATACGAAAAAAAATATATCTCGCGGATACAGTCGCGGGCGGGAAGCTAGTACGGAATTAATTGGGGAGTTTTATTCCACGCGGGAAGAGAAGTGCAATATCGCGAGCAGGTAGGAGCAGACTAACTTTGCTGTTAAAGTGCGGTAGGCACGTAGGCTCCCGGGATGAAACTTTACTGTCGATACGAGCGAAACTGCTTAAAAACCCGCCAAGCACGAATTGAACGCATACTGAATATGTTCCTCATTTTGATTACGTAACGTAGCAGCGTAGGAAGGGCAATTTTTTTATATCAGCGAGTACTTACTGTTTCAATATATATTTTCTTAGATATTACTCACCTATTTGGAAATTCCTCATAGACAATATACACAATAATTAAAAACTTCTTAAAGCACTTGTATTCCGAATATCAAATTATTATTGTGAGCGGTAAAACTTATTATTAGGAAGCCTTTCAGGGCAAACTATCTACCTATCTACTATCGTTCTATTTAGAGATCTTGGCGTTCGGTTTACTTTAAAGTAACCTTCTGAAGTGGCCTCTTTAAGTGTGAGACTGCGGAACCGAAAGACTTCGAGACGAAAATCGGAAGTTTGAGATATTATTGCATTAAGTTAAATAGTATTTTGTTAACTCTCTACGCTCTAAAGTGTATATACATATGTGTAAACTTTATTCCCAGTAAGTGGTAATGGTATTCAAGTAAGAAATAAATCCCTCTCGTTTAACAAGTAAAAGAGTTTGTATACTTTGGAAGTATTTTTACGAGAGTATGTTTTAGAAAAAGAGAAGAAAGTATGAAGAACGTATTGATCTGAGAGTGAAAGCTGAAAATAGTGTCAATGGAGCCTCACATGCTTTTATGGGCAGCCAAAATGAGTCAAAAAGGGCAAGACTGGCTGTTTATAGAGGTTTGTTGGTTCCAACTCTGACATATGATAGTGAATTTTGGGTATAGTAGAAGAAAAGGACTAGGACTGTAAGGCGGGAGTAGTCCATTACAGCTCTTACATCATCCAAGATATTCAGTTGAGCTATGTCTTGTACGAAAACCGGATTGAAAGGGACTAAAAAGGACGTTTTGTGTGACATGGCTAGAGAGCTGTTTGTGTACAGCTATTTTACTATTCTATTAGCCGAAATAAACAGATAGATATAAAAAGAAGTTTTTATGTTAGTTCCGTATTTACTTTACATGCATTTTATAAAAAGTTGTTAATTTAAAACTACAAGTACACATTTAAATTTAATTTTTATGTATACATCAGCAATAATAACGGTGACATATAATGTTCCTTTCGTTTTATTATAAAATAGGCAAGGAACTGAGCACATCGGACTGAAAAAGGAAGGACATTCCACAGACGTAAACGAATCTTTCAAGGATTTTCCATAGAAAACTACGGAATGCATTCACATTTTGAGCAATAAATTTTCCGACGTCCTCAGGAATCTTTCATGATTGTAACCTAGGAACAAGAAAAGATTTTCAACAAAGGATGGGAAAATAAAGTAACAATACTTAGTGAAGAAAGCTCTCCGAAGTCAATGCCCTATGGCATCCTGTCTTGGGCGCTAAAGGTCATGGGTTTGATCCCCACCCAGGACAAGTAGTAGTAATAGAGTTTGACATTATGTATACTTTAATATATAATGTAAAACTTGTGATTCCTCTGGTGTCTGATATCCGTAACACAAGTGCTTTAAGCAACTTGTCTGGAGTCAAGTCAATTTTTGAGATGTGGTGTGAATTGATTACATAATTAATTATAAATAAGAGATGAATCGACATTTTCCCAATAACAGATGCGTGATGAAATTTACATTACCAAAAGTTTCATCTTATACGGATATTTTCAAGATGCTCAAGCTGCTTACATGATCCTCTGTGATATCAAGATAACTGGCATCGGAATAATCAAGAAGTAGTCATTAAAGGAAATCAATCAATAGCCCTTATAGATTATTGCACTTACACTACTTTACTTACTCCAAAGTATAATTATTCTACAAACATATTGATCGCACTGATCGTAGTAGGTACGAGTATGATTAACCCAAACTCAAAATTGTTTTTATTTAAATAGTCCCATCATGGCTACATCTTTAAATTTTCAATACAAAAATAATATTTGTTCTCTATAAAATAGACTATTCTAGAACTTTAATAGCCTATGACCCTGATGACCTAACAATAGAAAAGAGTCATTTGAAGAAATTAGTTCATTAAGTAGCCCACTTTAAACTATCCTGCCGGCTTCAGACGTGTTACAACAGAAAGTTAACTATAGATATATATATTACTTGTGCCACCAGTTGCCAGAACCGATAAGAATAACTGGTGATGGTAAACATTTAATTAACCTGTAGTGGTAAATCTTTCAACTGTTAGAACGCGATCTGCCATTCCGTTGATTCCCATTAAAGATCGTGTAAAATTTTGATGAACCTAGTGAGTTCTAATACAGGTTTATCATTACAGTCGGAAGTCCACTGTTAGGCGTAGGCGTAGGGGAAGTCACAGAGCGCAGCGGTCTCGGATAGATATACCGCCATCTGCCGGTTCTGGTGTCTTAGTTGCCTCTTACGACACCTGGTACAGAGGGAGGTACTATTCTACTGTGCCGATATTTTATTTACAGGTCAAGAGAGTTTAAAGCGGTTTCTTAAATATATATAATAATTAAGAAACCGCTAAATATGTACATATATATCAAATTTGCTAATGGTCTACGTATGATAACAGGACCCTAAAATTAGTTCGTGTTTCTTGCGCATAAAGTCGGTGCCATTCGCGTGAAATTGCAATTCATAGGTATGCTCAGAACGGTTTCCAGGGATCAACTTTGTGTTCTAACGACTTCTACTTAGCAACTTGGATTATGAGTTTTTCGAAACCTTGCCCGCAAGTGCAGTAACTTACAATAGTTTCGTAATACGACCATTGTTTATATTTTTCCTCTCTATTGTTCTCTCGTACATAACAAATAATGGCACACAAAATTAAGAAGCACCGGTAGAATAGAATAGTACCTACCTCTGTACCGACGAAAGAGGCGACTAAGGCACTGAAATCGATAAATGGCGGTATATTCATCTGAAACAGTGAAACTCAAATTCATAAGGTGGGGATGGGCCGTTGCCCATTCCCACCCTGTGAATTTGCATCGTCGTTGCAAAAGCTGCGTACTGCAACTGCCAACACGCTTGCCCAGCGGGCATGCGCGGGCATTATGGGCAAATTCACCATTTTTTGGGAAGGCTGAAAGATGGATGAAAATTAAGAAGAACAATTCTCCTCAATGTACCTAAAATATTACATGGATACATTTTTAAATAAATCGTTTAGTTTTTATAAAAAAGGGTCAGCTTCACTTGCTTGCCATCTGTATTAGGAAATAGATTGGAATTAATAAGTAAAAAAACCTTACTGGAAACTTATAACTGCCAATTGTTTATTCATACTTTAGTCTTCAGAAATGCATCGTATTAAGCGACGGCCTTGTTCCCCAGTATCACGATATCCCCAATACCATTTGGTGGAAGGTACCGGCGGAGTTGAATAGTACCTCATTCTGTACCAATCGTAAGAGGCGACTAAGGTAGTAGAACCAATAGATTGTGGTATATCCATCCGAAACAGTGTAAAATGCACTAGCTGGGGATGGACAGTAGCATTCCTGTTGCGGAAGCTTCGCTTTGCGAATTACTAACGCGCTTGCCCAGGGAAGCAAATATGGGCGAAATCCCCCCTTTTTTGGGGAGGCCCATGTCCAGCAGACTTCCATTGACTGTGATGATAATTTATTCTAGGTTGGTTTTAAATACTCCCAATCTATTAGTAAGACTAAAAGAGCTATGTTTTTCCATATTTTTTGTGTAACATATTATTGGGTCTTACACTATATGTAAGATAATAATATGTCAGTAGCTGTTTGTTACTACAAGCGTACCGGCAAAGTAGATGTTATATTACAAGAAGTGTAATGAGTGCAGCTGTTATAGTTGTAAGCTACCATATAATTTAATGGGCGCTCCGGAAGAGATGGAATTATTAACGCTCTCGACTTGCATTTACAAAGTACTTAATTTAGTAACAGCTACGAGTACTTTTCACTGCTTTTAGTAGTTTTAAAAATAGAAATAGGCACTCACAACGTAGATATAAATGCAGTGCTTCGGTGGACGTTTAAAAAAATATGTTTTAAAAATACTTTCATATACTTGCGTCTTGGAACGTATTGATTATAAGTAAACAATTAGGTAGGTATTACTTTTTTAAAATATAATATGAAATATTAATATTATATTCGTTTTTATGCTAGATTTTATTAAAAAATTTACATGCCTCAGTTTCAAGCGGGACTCGAACTAACACTCTCTCCAGCTAATTTGCCT
This sequence comes from Heortia vitessoides, assembly GCA_020976665.1. Taxonomy (NCBI): domain Eukaryota; kingdom Metazoa; phylum Arthropoda; class Insecta; order Lepidoptera; family Crambidae; genus Heortia; species Heortia vitessoides. Next base: position 8,891,171 of record JACJUM010000875.1, read on the forward strand.
AGTCTATTAAGATTTTATTAGCAATTTTGACAATATGTATTGTGTTTACGCATAACAGACGTAAGTATATAATTGACATCTAGTCAAAGAAAACGAGATGTTCGATTGTTGAGAAGTTGCTTTGGATAAAGCTCTCCTCAACATTACAACTAAAACATATGAAATTATAGATACATACCTAATTAATCATTTAAACTATCCGGGGGCAATTTTCGACTTAAATCACATCAATAAATAATTACGGGCATAACATAGTCGAAGCCAACTACGCACCGAAGTCTTACTCAAAAGGTATTAACTATAAATAACAAGCAAGACTTACCTTTAAAATGTAATTATTAAGAAGTTTTCTTGTGATGGATCTTTTAAAGATTGATAGAAAGTATTAAAAATAGTACTTTCTAGTTTTTATATATGTATTATTGGTTTTTATATTAATTATTCTGTGAATTTTCTTTTCGCGGCACTTATCTGTTAACTTAAGATTCAGAAAGAGGGTGTTCATGCTCAACATGCTTAACAAAACCCAATAAATAAACGTTTAGGATTTCTTTAGTGAATACAATTTAATAATGAATAGATTATAATTATAATGCTTTTATAAAAAAAATAATTTCAATTTTGCAGCATTTCAATATTTAATCCTTAAAAGCTTTATGAGTGAAGTCGTTATTCATTGTAATTATTATGGTATACATTGATGATATGCATTTTAAAATTATGCACATCACTATTATACTTTATGATTTTATACATTTTGATACATATACTAAACAATTTTAAGAAACACAATATTGAATAAGCGAAGCAAGAGCAAGGCGCTTTAATATACCATGTTAAGCAAATTATTAACCATTATGTTATGGCAACAAACAAAAGCATAATGATATGTGAGCTTCCGTTGCGACCGATCTTTTTAAAAACCTCTATGGCCAATTCTAGACATGCAATAGTTGATATTACGAGGTATAAAAATATATTTTACGACTACATTATAATATAAGTTCGAGCAAGTAGCGAGCACTTGTATAAATTAACGCGCCCGGAGCTAGGAGTGCGCACTCGTGCAGCAAACTTCAGATATAGCCTCGACTCGCATACTAACTGCTTTTAAGTCTTAAGTCTCATTAGTTATGGGAGTTTGTAGCATTTTCAAATCTATTTCTTGGCTTAGGTAAATAATGATATCACGCTAAATAATACATAATTAACAAAAAATATGATATTATATATAACCAGGCAAGCTTGTGCTTTCATATCAGTTCATCTCAGTCATTTTTAGGTGAGATTTGGTAATCTTTTTTGTGCAGAATATGTTTACAATAAGATATCAATTTTGAAGTAGATATTCAATATTTACGTTTTTTTGTCCGTTGTTGTTGATGTCTGAAGGCTTTCGTTTATCGTTAAAAAATGTCTAGAACGGTGTACCTACTACCGGCGTTCCTGTATAAAAGGAATAATAGATATTGAGTTAGCAAGGAAAGTATGCCATCGTTATAGCAAATGGCTTACTTGATTGAAAATATGATAAGGTTGATGTATTTATGAAATCAATAGTATATTTATGAAATAATAATAATATAATAAATTAAAGTTTATATTAAATTGGAAAATTTGTAAGTACGAGGAAATGTTAAGCACGGGCTAGAATGTCTCGTCGCTGACAATACCTGATTTAAGGCGGAATTCTAAGATACTCGTAAATTCTAGCAACTTCAATAGCATTGAGGGTAAATAAGTCCACAGCGGAAATGGACCGCCGCCGAGTTCTCTGTACCGATTTCAGGATTCCGTAAAATATGTTAAATACTAATTCTACATTTTAACAGTGGATTATCCACTGTTAAAATGTAGAATTATTCGTGTATATAATATGACGTTATGCATAGGTAGAAATAATTATTTAAATAAAAATATTGTTAAAACAGCCGTGAGGTACCGGCAAAGTAGAAGAGTACCTCCCTATGTACCAGGTGTCGTAGGAGGCGACTGAGGTACCAGAACTGACAGATGGCGGTATATCCATCCGAGACAGTATAGCTCAAATGCACAGGGTGGGGCATGAGCAGCAGCATCCCCGTCACGAAAGCTGGGCTCTGCGATGGCCAACACACTTGCCCAGCGCGGCAATCATGGGAAAAAATATCCCCTTTCTTGGGGAGGCCCATGTTCAGCAATAGACTTCCAATGGCTAATGTGATGTATATGAAAAAGGGTTCAAAAAAACAACATAACTTTATTTTGTAGTTTAGTCATCATCACCAGGGCAGACATAGAACGTAAATTAATCCCCAATAAAGGGGGAATTTTACTCATAATGGACGTAAGGTAACAAAAGTAGAGTGTAACAGACGGGGATGTTCTGTCGCATCTTACTTCATCTGGTATAAAGGGAGGTACTATTCTACACACTTTTGAGTATAGTACTAGTGATAACTGCAACTGAATGATAACTGCAAATAACTGATACAATATTCAGGAGTGTGTCCTGAATAGAGGGTGCTCGTGTAACTACAATGTCTTCTTTACCAATATTTTATTTGTATTTACAAATGCTGTTCAATTGTTCTAAGAACAATTTCGGATAACGAATTACAGTAATGATTTAAACGTTCTAAGTAAATCTTGCTTGCTGAATTAGATACTAGTGTTTCACTTGTGCCTACGTCAAACGTGGACCACCAGTCATGCAGTTTAAATTTCCAATGGCAGTCAGTACATCATATTCTAAGTTAAACTTTCAAGATACTTATAAACCAATTATAATCGAGAGATTATCCGAATACTTGCAATCAACAACCTCTTACAGAACCAAAGAATCGCACACAACTCGCACTTGGCCAGTTTTCATAAACCTCTATTCTTGGCCTTAGTCACCGTCGGATCTTGAAAATCTCAGAGGGGGAAATAGTCACGAACACTTTTAAACTTTTTTAATCTGTGACGAAACTCCGTTGTCAGTGGGAGCTCAGATTTTTCAGAATTGGATTTGCGAAGTTCAATTTTTAACTTTAGAATTGAAAGAGCAGTTTAGTATCAAGCGACCGGTTCATCTGGTTATTTGTATTAAGTCGATTACAGCTTGCGTTCAGATGAAAATCTACGGTTCATGCAGCAATGGAAGTGAGCTCTATTGAATTGAGCTTAAGACTATGCCGTTTGAATGTGGAATTCACCGAATATTATAAAGTATTTAAGTTTTGAACAATCCCTTCAATAGCAATGCTACGTGAGAGGATTCATTATAATATAATACTTACAAATCATTTTCATTTGACCTGACTCTGAGGTAAGTCGCTTATAGTACTTCTGTTACGGACATCAGACATCGGAGGGCTTACAAATAAAATACTTATATAAACATTTCTAGCATCCAGAAACAGGACAAAACTCAAATATTACGTTATAATTTTTGTTCTGAGGATCCGGGGAACAAGCCTCAATTTTATTGATATTATTTAATTTAAGAAAACCGGCTTCTGTCTTTCTTTCTTAATTTTTTTCCCTGAAATAATAATAATATAATATTAACACAGAGATGTTGTGTACGTTGACCTGACTTCATGATAAGTCGCTAAACGCACTTGTGCTACGGACATCAGATATCAGAGGGATCACAAATATTATACTATATGTATTTAATACCTAATCTAACACCCACACACAGGACAAACACAAATATCATTACATAAATATTTGTCCTCGGTCGTCGAACCCACGATTTCCATTTAATACCTCCTCGCATTCCTGGTTCGCTAGTTTTGACAACAAAGTGTTTCTGTACGGGTATTATTTTTCCTTTAGAGGCACAGAACCCTAAAGATTCGATGAATTTACAAATTGACATTATATACTGCCTGTTTGTTTATTTTTCAATAAAATGCTTATTCGAATGAATACACTATTTAGTTAGTATATTAATTAAACTTGCAAACAATTGTTGAATTGCACACAACTACTGCTTGAACTGGAATTTGTATATTAACACCAAAGTGTTAAACAAACATTGTTGTTAGAATGCATGCTGCATTTCAACACGATAAATTTGGTTGAAACGCAAACATTGGGTCGGGCATAAATAGTATACCAGTTCATTGGTTGTGCTCACTGTAATACAGGTAAATAAATTTTGCCTGTCGCTGACCACGACAGTCCTCGATTAGAACTTTATTTTTTATCTTTTAGAATTCGAGAATTCGCTTAATTTAAACCTGAACTCCACGAAAGCGTTTCGATAAGAAATTTTCCAATAGACTTAGCTTTACTATAAAGAGGTATGTACAGAGCCGATCCGACCGGAGATATGTTGATTAGTCGAAAAGCCTTTGAACCTATTCCGTAAGTTTACCTGTAATTGATATGTTCTTGACTAAATAATTAAGCTTAAGGGTATTCGGCGAGACATGGCACCCATACAAGGGTTATAAATTTAATATTTGGTCCGCTGCTTAAATATATAAATACACTGTAAATTATGTTTACACTGCAAGCTCAAACCGATCAGGTTAAGCTGAAAATGAGTTTTGTAAATTATTATTAGTAAATTTGCTCTTTACATAGACACGGAGAGTTCTCATGTTCTCAGATTTTATGTACTAGCAGAATGGCCTGTATTTCCCTGCAAGCTACTCCACATATATTTGCTTTGATCACACTACACAATTATTCATTACTTTTTTGAACTAAATTCTCAGAAATTGGGCTAAAATATTTATAATATATACCAGCTGACCCAACAGACATTGTCCAGTCTTAACGATGACTATTTAATATGAATTGGTATAATTAAGATTAAATAATAGATATCTTATTAAATAAAATTATGATGAAGCAAAAAAAAAATATTATTCTAATGCAATATTCTTATTTTTTTTCTTTCTACCATGTGTCATAAGAGGCGACTAGATACCAAACCGGCAGATGGCGGTATATTCACTCGTAACAGTTTAGCTCAAATGTACGAAGTTTTGCTCTGCGATTGCCAACACGCTTACCCAGGGCAGCAATTTTGGGCAGAATTCTCCTGTCCATAGGGAGGATGATGTCCAACAGTGGACTTCCAAAGACTGATATGATGATGAAAATAGAATTTACTATCGATAGAACGAAAACTTTGTATTATTTATTCCGTGTTGTGATCCCTGTTTCAGTGACAGATGCTTGTTCACTGAAAAAGTCAGTCTATAACATCATCAAATGCTCGTTAAAGTGAAGCTTTAGTCCAACTTTAACTGGAAAACTAAAACAAACAAAAACATACCTCATGAACACTTCGGAACGCGAAATTAATAGCTCAAAATATCCATATTACTCAGTAACTGAAAATAATATAAACGAATTCCAAAATACGTTTGATAAATTACCAATTGGACAGCTATCATCATTACATAGACGTGGAATTGGAATCTCTAACCAATTTCCGATAGCATCGGATCTATGCAATCTGTATACAGTGCGACTTTGAAGAGCCGTCAAATTATATGTGTCATTGATCTTATTGTCAGCCATTTGATTTATTAAATTTTCACTTTATATTCGACGTTTCTCATTTGTCATTTTTGACAATATATAACATACAATTTACACAATATCTAATATATTGACCTGACACCCTAATACAGAACAAACAGATATTTTTCCTGGGTGGCGATCGAACCCACGACCCTTAACACTTATTATACATACCAAAAAGTATAAAATAAGTATGATTTTACACAATTATAAATATATAATGGGCAGCCTTATCCCATAGAGCAATCTCCTCCATTAAAATTTTATTTGAACATAGAATAATGAAGCAGTTGAAGTGTTTGACAAATAAACTAAAACAATATCCATTAACACACTCCCTCACACACAAACAAATACAATTTGTAAGTGTAGTGAAGAAAATATAACTAACGATACAGCAATAACAAAAATAACTACAATGAAATTTTTTCGCCATTCTATTAAAAATCGTTATTTTATATTATCTCGTTACCTAAGCAATGCATGTCACATTACGGGCCCGATGGCGGTGATCCTATCTTGTGCAGCAAGGGTCGTGGATTCGATCCCCACCGATCCGATAAATATTTGTGTCTGTGAGTTAAGTATGTATTCCTTCCTCTATACCAGGTGTCGTAAGAGGTGACTTAGGTACCAGAGCCGACATATGGTGGTATATCCATCCGAATCAGTGTAGCTCAAATGCACAGAGTGGGGATGGGTAGCAGTATCTCTGCCGCAAAAGCTGCACTCTGCGATTGCCAACACGCTTGTCCAGCAATTATGGTTCAAATTTCCCCTTTCTTAGGGAGGCCTGTATCCTACAGTGGACTCCCAATGGCTGTAATGATGAGGATGATTCATGATTGCTCTGTTGTCTCATTTCCGTAAGACAAGTACTTCGAGCGACTTATCTCGAAGTCAGGTCAATGTGCGAGGTGTTATGTGTATTATAATTGTTAGTTAACGTTTATTTTATAAGATTTTTTATGATATTAACATCAAGGAGTATGATGTTAATATCTTTTGTATATTATTTCATGGCTCGTGACAAGGTTATAAAATAACGAAATAAACGTTAGGCAATAAAAAGTTTTTAAGTGCACGGTCGTTATTTCAGGCGTTATACGTGATGACTCGTTTAACTAAGAAATGAATACATCTCGAGGATTTTACAATCGGCTGATAGATACTGACTGAAATATATAGGTCGGTGTTAATGGATAGCATTAAACCCTATTCTTGTATATTAATTAGCAGATACAGATCACTTTTGTTCCTTTATTTATTCAATATTTATATAGTTATAATAAAACGCTTAGGTTTCAAAACATCTTAACAAACCCTTATACCCAATGTAGTCTACATGTTATGTATATGACGTTCACTCGTCACCAACCTTACGATCATATATGAAGGAGCCACCGTCTCTACGTCACCTAGCGGCGCTTTTGGGGACCAGGGACTATTACTATTAACGACATAACCCGATCACCAGGACCGTCTACTTCCTGTTGTCTAGAGAGGTACCGGAGCTGACAAGTCGTTTGACACGAGAGAAAATTAACATTCGTCACAGACCAACCTTGGCTGAACATCACCGAAGTCCTTTTTTTATATCAAGCACCCTGTCGCTTATCCTAGTGACAGATGATTACATACTCTAAATAAAGTGTGATGGTCACAAACTCTTATCTCCAATCGGGAGAACTACTTGTTATGTTTATGGCGTTCACCCATCACCAATCTTTACGGTTATAAATGGAGGCATCCGCCGTCCCTACGGCGCCTTATGCCGCTTTTGGAGACCAGTACCAGTGCAAGCATCAGATGTGGCAGGTCTTACCGATTGATCAGGGCCAATTATTATTAACAAGAGGTACCGGAATTGTAAAGTTGTACATTACCCGTAGTCGCAATTGACTACTTGCAGTATAAATCTTCGTTTGAGAAACCGGATATCCGATTACCTCTCTTTCCGAAGAGGTGCTGTAAAGCACGCTCACATCCAGATGTACTTGTGTACGCTCTCCCCAAGGTTCCATAAAGCTGCTGGATCAACAGGCACTCATATGAGCTTCTCATGTCACTGCCTGCTCGGGTGCTGGCACCAGAGGTGCTTTATGGCAAAGTAAACTAACCCCACCAATCCTCTAAAGGCTCCCCAGACCTCGAACTCATGGTTTGCATTCGCCTGTCGGCACTTCTACTCGTACTCACTGTGCACTGTGTTTAAGCCACTAAAAATTAAACCTCAGTTTCAGAGACACTGCATTACAGAACTCTGGCAAGAACTACCACGCGGTCGGGCTAGTCTGTGTGCCCGCAGTACATATACATATATACGTACATAGCTCCGGTTGTCATTTCACAAACACGTTTAATACTCTAGTTGATAAACTTCTTTTATACAAAAATAAAAAATAGTTTTACTTACTCAAGCACTTACATAAAAACCGCTAGTTTAGACAGCTGACAAATATGGATCTCGTTGTGGCGTCCCCTAGGATGCACCCCATAATACTCTCACCAAGATTTATTTCACCAATCTCCTCCACTTAAGCCCGGCACCATCGCTCACTGTAATGGCGTAATAACTACTCTCGAACGTGGTAATTTGTACAAGATTTTTTTCGCTAAAAACTTTTCCTCCTTTGAGTCTGACGTTGGGTAGTCCTCGGATTACTGCGACAAAATCCGCGAAAAATAACCGAAGCTTTTCCTCGGATAATGTTGCCTTCTCTATAGCGCACGGTAAGTTGTTTTTTCGATTTTCTTGTTTAGCGAAACCAGGTTTCAGTTTTCAATTAATAGCTTATCGAGATTTTTTTCTTAAGTATCCAATAGAAACAACTTTTAAAATTCTTTTGTCTTAGGTATGAATTAAAATAAATAAGATGAATTCTTCAATTGAAGTAGAAGACGTTGTCGCCTGCCGTGAGGTACTGGCAGAGTAATATAATACCTACCCTTGTAATATGAGTCGTTAGAGGCGACTGACGAATAAAAACCGACAGATGGCGGTATATCTACCCAAAACAGCGATTCTCATATGCATCAAGGCGGGGATGTGAAGCAGCCTACACGTCTCGAGGCTACGCAGTATCTGCCCAGCGGAAGAATTATGCACAGAATTTCCCTTTCCTTGTATTTCCAGCAGAGGACGTTCAACTGCTGCTGTGATGATGATGATATCACTTCAGCTGAGAAGTTTACAGCTTTAACTATAGCAACTCGATTAGTTGTGGGATCGGTGATCTAAATTGACTATCCTAACCTCCAGATGTTTAAGAAGGCATGTTAAGCGGTTGTTTCCGCTCTATTTGCAGTCCTTAAAAATGAAATGCGGATTATTGGAGTCGCGACTCACACCCCACGTGTAAGATAAAACGGGGATACAACAGTTTCTACTTTTATTAGGTATTAATTTACAATTAAAACCAGTATTCAAACAGCTAGGGTAGAATATTTTCTAACATTTCCGTGTTTATTGCTAAAATAAAACTACATTTTAATGGGCCTAAAATAGGGTTTATCAAACTTTCATATTTTATGTTTCAACATTTCTCAAATGTAACTCCTGTAAAAGTTGTCGTAATGTAATCGGAACTACGATTTGAAAGGCGTTAAAAAGTACTATGACTATTTAAAATGTTTGTTTGTGGAATGACAATACGATATTGTTTGTTTATGTCAATATTGAAACATAAAATATTGGGAGATGGACAGCGGATGCTACTCTGTGATTTCCAACGGTTATAAGTATCTACGACTTAATGACAGGCCCGATGACACAATTGTTAGTGATGATGATCTAGTGTCCAAGTAAACTGTGGATTCGAACTCCACCCAGGACAAATATTTATATATTGATATTTGTATTTGTTCTGTCTGGGTGTTAAAAATACGTATTTAAGTAGTATAATTATGATATCTTTGTTGTCTGACATCCGTAACACAAGTGCTTTAAGCGACTTACAATGGAGTTACGTTAGATATGAGATGTTGTTACAATAAATATTATACTTAGTTTTAACAGAATCTACATTAGTGTTAACATCCAAAACTGTTATCCCAAGAAATATTGCAGTGTTAGCTGTACTTAACTTATAAGAATTAAACGCAAGGACGGGTTACTAGTGAAGTTACTATACAATTGTATATATTGGATATCTTCTCATCGCTCTTCTGGTTGTCTTGGCTTGCTGCCATTTCCACAGTGAGATTTGTTCTCGCACTACAGTATTATTGTTTTCCAGATAATTAATGTTAAGTGCTGTTTTAGTCAGTCATTAAAAACCCTAAGCGATACACTCTGTTGTGATGTTATTCAATGTTCTGTGATAGAAAACGCATGTCATTATCTGATTATCTTACAATCCGTAGGAGCACCTACAACTTTTTATTTATTAAAGCTTATATTGTTAGTAAATAAATAACCATTATTATGTGTTAATATTTTTATTTAAATGATTAAAAAAGAAAACCATATAAATTTTTCTTCAAAATTCTTCTATTATTAACTTACAACGGTATTTTATTTTCAATGGCTTAATTACTCGCATTTATTATTTCATTGTTAATTTTACTTCTATATCTACATAAGTAAATCTCACAACAAGCTTTTATATCAAATGTGCAATAACGTTACAACTTCACACTAAACGGTTTTTAGGGCATTTAAATAAAGCATTGTTTACAACAAAGGTTTATTCTTTTTGTTTAAATTTACTTTTTAGTTATTTTTAGATTTGTTTTTACTCATATTGCAAGAGTGCATTCAAAATAATAGACCCACCATATTGCGGATGCCACCATGTTGAATTTAGAATGACGTCACACCAGCTAACCATGCAATGTCATCCAAATTAAACTACACGTACAATACTCAATTTTAGCTCAATCTGTTCAAGATATCTGCTTCAAATTTGTGTTACAGGATTTTACTCGAACATACTTACATTGCAAGTTTAATAAAAACTTTCAAAAGAGAGTAAATAGGTTTTATTACGATCAGCAATTTGCATGATAAACCTTGGCTTGCAACAAGCAACATGCCATCATGAAGCCTTATTTGCCAACATATTTGTAAAAAACAAGTAGCGATTAGCTGGAGACCCACTTTTGATTAAGAGAATACATATTTTTTCATTTCATATAGGTTGTTACAAATTTTTATTTCTATTCAGACTTCTTCCCATACATGTTTTCTGAAGTATTTACTCACTAATCACTAGGCTTTGGACTGCTTAACTCAAATAAAATTATTTTCCTAGTGATCCAAAAAATGTACCAGATTTTATATTGTAAGAAAAATAATTTTTTAAATGGCGTTTGTGGTTTCAAAGAGTTTTGTAGCCCTTTGTCCAAACTCTTGTAGATTATTTATTTCTCAGGAATTTATTATTGGTGTAGACAAAGGTTATTTGTATTTACAGGTTGAGCTATATAGTAAATAAGGTTTTGGATATATCCCGTGGGGTCGTTAAATCACCGTTATTGATTCATGAAACCAAGTTCCCAGTGGGAATCTCAATTTAGTAGATTCCGGATACCATTCGGTTCCTAGTTCGCTTTGTCTGCTTCAATTAAATAGGGAATTCAAGATGTAGGTTTTTATTTAATACCACTTTTAAACTATATGTAATGCATGATAATTTTAGGTGTTATTTATTCATTCTACTTATTATTTTAGCAATGAGGCGTCACCACATATAATTTACTGATCCTAAGGTATGAATTTTAGTTTATATGGACACCAGAAATAATAAAAGTAATAAAAACAGGAATGGTCAGAGCCTAACATGCAATTTACAGTCTTTGAATATCAGCTGTGTATGTTCTGCAAATAATATTATAAATAATAATAATAATATGATATTTTAAAAAATATTTAAGCATATTCGACTATCGCAATCAGTGTTTAATTGTTTCTAGTTATAACACTAATTATACAATACAAAAGTAGAAATCGTGAGATGAAAAGCCTGTAGGCCCATAGATTTATTAAGCTTGCTAACATATTTGACGTACGGTTACAGGTAATAAATAGTACTTTTCATTGTACAAGTTGTTGAATTCGAAGCGTAATTATGGCATAAATGGGCAGCAGGTCAAGCTCCCTTCAGCAATTTTCACCATGCTTGCCCATCAACCAAAATGAGTACAGACTATTTACAATATCCGTCTGTTTTAGGTCAATGTACTACAAAGGCAATAAATAAACTAGTAGAACCAGTATTTCCATTAAAAACAACAAAGTAGTAACAGAATCAACTCGCCTCGTCTCACTTTAGAGCTATCAAATTCTTTAAATACTTAATTCCCTTCAAAAGCAAAGTGCGCCTGCTAGTTTAAAATAAAGTGAATTAGACTTGGTTCCACTTTTTACTAAACTTTATTACGTTTTCTCGTTAACTGCAAACGAAACTTAATGTAACTTAAAAAGTGAGAAGCTCTGTGAATCCGAGATTAAAATAGGTAGAGTGGTAATTTCGTGCTGTTATTTAAAAAGAGGAATATTTTATTGAGGAATCTGCTTGAAGAATGAGAAACTTTATACACAAAGCGTGAAGAGGAAATGTAAATTCGTTCTAGTTTGTGCAATAAGGATTGCGGTAATATATCTTATTCTTGTCTTCTATCTGTATTCTCTGAGAATATCTTGTGTCCTCTACAGTACTTATTATGTACATTAAAATTTGCATTCATTTGTGTAGATACAGATACAGACACTTTAACTTGTTATGACTAATTTCAACATACAATTTTTATAATAGATTTATGTAATTCTTTTAATTACGTAAATCTTCTATAAAAATTGTATCATAATAATAATTTCTTGGGTTGACGTTTCTCTTCCCTTGCCCTGCCTTAGATGGCCTGTTTTCAAAATCGACAAAAAAAAGTTGAAAGTTTCCAAAGAACTTGCAAATATTATTTTTTTCTTAGCTTTTAAACTTGAACGTTCGCGTCCCCACGCAGGTCCCCACGCAGCGATATTGGCCTTGTTTATTGGTCACATAACAAATTCTCATGCAGGTGTTATTTTCCGATCATTTTTTCAATTGAAATTAATATTTTTCTTGAACATCGAACATCAGCATCCGTGAAGTAAAACGTGCTTCTTTCCAAGTAATTGTAATATTTGTTTCATATCGGCTATGTGCCCTTTAACCCTTGTTTGGATGATTCTATGCTGTTTCATTTAAATAGGTTGACCAATGTGTAAGAAACCTCAATTATAGTCAAGTTTGTATACACTTGCATCTTAAAATAGTATGTTGCACATGAAAAAGGTAAAGTGATAAAAGTATGTTTTGATTGAAGCATGTTTTAAGATCAGAGATAAGAGAAGAGAGAGCCGAGGGGTACGGGCGGAGTAAAATAGTACCTTTCTGTACCAGATGTCGTAAGAGGCGACTGAGGTACCGAAACCTACAGATGGCGGTATATCCATCCGAAACAGTGCAACTTAAAAACTACAGGGTGGGAATCCAGCGTATCCAGCGCGGCAATTATGGGCAAAAATCCCTCTAACTTGGAGAGGCGTTCAACAGTGCACTTTATATGGTTGATATGATGATCTTTAATACACAAGGTTAGTCATGAGTCATGCTTGTTTGCTGATTTCAAAGAATGAACCGTTTTTTTATTATTGATGAGTGAATAACTCAATATTGTTCCTAAATAATCAGTTCTGTATATTCAATATTGTACTGCAATTATTTGAGATACATTCACCCTCCAAAATAATTAATCTTATTCAATCATCAAGTACATTAGAAAGACGATAAGAGCATTGTTTCTTATTAATTTCCTTTTTATCACAACGATTGGAAAAAATAAAAACCGTATAATTGTTTGTTCTAAAAAAAATTAAGTAGATATTCATCGTTTTTGACCTGCAGCTATAATCAGACTAAATGAACATTATCCAGCTCACATGGCTGGCAGCTCGGTAGTGATATTGTTGTGATCATTTATAGGCTGTAATCAATAGGACTGTATGCTTGTTTGTCGAAAAATAAGATGTAGTTTTATTATTTTAGCTTTTAGCTATTTATCATTTTATTTATCATTTGACTTGCAGCTATACTCAGACTAAATGAACATTATCCAGTTACTTTTGTATGTTCTGTTAAAGCAACGTGCGGTTATTAGTAATAAGTCAGAAGGTGAACTTCGGACACTAAATAACGTTAGCGGTTTTATGCATAGAAAAATACAGTTGACCTCCTGCCTGAAGTATGAGACAAGTTAATATTATCTTCTACTAAACGCAAGCGAATTAAATGTTCAATTACACTTCACGGTAAAAAGTTACAAGTTATTTTTAATTCAATAAACTAAAGATTGAACAGTGGAAAGACAACTTCAATGGACACAACTTTTTTTATTGGTATCAGTTAATAATATGACTAATATTTTTTATTGCTTCTAATTAAATGTTGCACAGACTATATTACTTCACATACTTTACAATTCTCAATGAACAGTTAGAAGAAGTTAAAAAAATATATTAGCTTTTTAATGTACAATTCGCCGTAAAAACATAATAAAATCGAAAATATCATATTCATATCTCGGTGTAACAATAAAATTTGCTCAAGTCGTAAAACCAACCGCTCATACTTTACGTAACCTAAAAAGTTTAGCACGTGGATTGACTTTTCATGTTTTCAATACATCCCCTTCCATATTACACAATGAAATTTAAGATCGCTACGCGGAACCCATGCGTATAGCTATTAACACAACAAGTATATAAAAAGTGGGGAGACGGAGATTCCAATTTTAACTATGAAATAGGAGGGTAGGAGATTATGGATCTCCACTACGCTACGATCATAGTATACCTCTGACGCTTCCTTTACTCGCATTAGTCCTTTCATAAACCCTCTTTTATTGTTATACTTATACTTCTGACCTGAGTCTTCTTTAATATTCTACTTGGTTAAGGTATGTTCACTTAGGTCGTTATATACTAACTCTTTCATTGACATCCGCTCCCATCAATATTTACCATATAAAATTAAATATACCTTTAACGAATATAAGAGTTTGGCATTTGACAGGAAATATAATTTTAGGAATGGGCATCTATATAATGTAAAAGGAGAAGTTGTTTGACTGACTGACATATCAAGTTCCTTCCTTTCACTATAGGGTGCACTATGAATTTCACCTAAGGGGGTAAAACGAGGGTGCAAAGTTATAAAAAAAATTGCTGTTTGAAACTCTAATGAAATTCAATACAAAAACCTTATTGAGAATCTGGACACGTGTAAAATATTTTTTCCTAAAATCAACCCTGACGGGGTAAAAGCGGAAAGCAAATTTAGTATGAAAGTTCTACAATACCGAAGACAATACTCAATACATATGTATCTATCACAATCATCATAACACCATTGAAATAATATGGGGCGTATGTTGTTCATAATTGCCGCGCTGGGCAAGCGTGTTGGCAATCGCAGAACGCAGCTTTCGCGACGAGGATGCTGCTGCCCATCCCCTCCCTATGCATTTGAGCTGCACAGTTTTGGATGAATATACCGCCATCTGTCGGCTTAGTCGATTCTTACGACACCTAGATCAGGGGGAGGTACTATTCTACTTTGCCAGTACCTTGCGGTAATAATAATATTACACGAGTATACTAACTATAGATTATACAGTTAACGGTACCCTTGAGGTGTCCCGACTATAATCTATACGGACAATAAACTCTAATATTCTTCATATTAAACCCAGGACAAATATTTATATCAACGACCTTTGGCGCACATAGCAGGAATATCCCTGAATGCGCCATAGGGCCCGTCAATAAACTATATCACGCCGATCGCAGCCCTGAAGTTGTTTGCCAAGCCAACAAAAAAATGGGTTGAAGCCGTGTCGCGAACACAAGTGTGGGTTTCACATGAATACGTCTACGGATGTAGTAATAAATTCTTTCAGAACATATGCTTTGATCATTGCCTGAAACGAATTAATTTCGGTTCAAGATGATCTCGATAATATTTTTTACCATTTACACGTTCGCTACTCTTAATAAAAACTTTTATAAACGCTTGGTAACAAGTTCATTTAACTTTCTGTTTTTCGTTCCAATTTTTTAAATGTATTGTTCCAGGTTGTACTTCTGACAGGATTCTTGAAGTTTACAATTACGACCCTCATTGACAATTTCTTTTTTTTTTAATTTAAACTTTTAAGTTTAATAGGAAATCGCTGACAGAATCCTGTGATCTGGCAATGCTTGCAAATCCTGACTCAAAATGTTTGTCACTCTTTAAAACGGTTCCATAACAATAATAATATTAATTCACAGGACACCTCACACATTGACTTCATTCCGAAATAAGTCGCTTAGAGCACTCGTGTTACAGACAACAGAGGAATTACAAATAGAATACTTACTATATCATATAAATTACAATACATATATCATATAAATACCTACTTGTTCTGTTGGGGGGGGGGGAATCTGCACCATCGGCCCCGTCAAAATGACCCTAAGAGAAACGTCGCACAAAAGTGTACGAATTATAATACGTTTTAAAGCCATTAAAAAGTTGTTATTTTTTTAATTTGTGATCTTAGGGTCGTGGGTTCAATCCCACGACCCTTTCGAACCTATATTTGTTTTGTGTCTGGATTTTGAATATATGTATTTAAGTATCATATTTATAATATCTTTGTTGTCTGATGTCTGTAACACAAATGCTTTCAACGACTTATCATGGAGTCAGGTCAATGTACGAGATGTTATGTGAATTTATCATTATTATTATATATTATTCACGTCAAAACGTTTTTTGGAGAACATCGTTGGGGTTTTCTTCGCAGATGATGTCAAAAGTGTTCAAAAGTAGAACCCTAAAACGTACACATCGATACAAATTTACAGCGCCCACATACAATACACATGTCTAGGTGTGTGTTTCACTATCTGTGGCATTTTCGCGCTTCGCTGGATACAATGAATGGCGTCCATTGCTGTATCAAGACACGCTTGAACACTTCGCTCTCGACCGTTCAACCCATGGATGTCTTTTTGCTCCATTTTCGAAAATAGCAATGTACTGTATTTTTTACGGAACAGTCTATTGTTGATAGACCAGAGAAGTGGAAATTCGGAGAATTGTGAAATAGATGGAATGGAAATATGAGTGATGTCGAGCTAGTTATCTATTCGAATATACTAGAATAGAAATATAAATTAAGGTGTTATGAAAAGTTTTTGATACTTTAACTCTATGACACTAGGAGGCATTATGAATATAGAGGCTAGATTTATTTAATTGAGACCTATTACTTTTTTTATTAAAGACTAGCGGCCTGCCATAATTTTGTCCAGGCATTATGCTTTTGATCCCGTAACGTTGCTACTTATGATTATATTTGACGCTGACAATTTATGTCAGCTGTAAATAAAAGTTTCGTTTTGTTAAGAGAAGTGATAATGTAAAAAAAACAAGAACCGCCACGCAGAATAAATCATTTTAAATTACACTAAAGCTATTTTTCTTTCGGTTAAAACATTCCATATACCTTAAAGAATAATCGTAGGAAATGTATCGAATTGGTTAATAAATTATTACTGAATAATGAACAAATAATTTACAATAATAAAACGAATGCAACTATATATTGATACTAACTATACATTTAAGCAAAACTTTGCTCAGTACTTTAAGAATCCGTCCATCCATCGAATAAATTTTTGTACGTAAAGATGATTGAATTTGAAATATTGTCTCTACGATTTATTCCTAATAATGAAAATATGGAGTTGACCGGCAATATATATGGATTTACATAATATAGATTAACATTTACATACAATTTAACAATAATAATAATACACTTTAATTTTCTTTATTTTTTTTATTACGAATCAGTGTAGCTCCGAAGCACAGGGCGGAAAGGGCGTCAGCATCCCCATCGCGGAAGCTGCGCTCTGTGATTGCCAGCGCTTGTCCAGCGCGGCAATTATGGGCAAAATTCCCCCTTTCTTGGGGTGGCCTATATCCAGCAGTGGACTTCTAATGGCTGATATAATAATGATGATTTTCTACCACAACATTGCAATTTAAATAGCTCCAAATACATTATAAATTCACAGCTGTTGTAGAAGACTGAAAAAGAGAGAAAATTGCATGTATTTAAATAACCCGGCCTTCTATCTCACCTTGACTTACTTATTAATACACATCACAAATATTAAAGCTTAAAATACAGAGAAATATCCAAAAAAAAATAGGAACTTACAATAAATAACTAAATAAAAAGAACTATGCAATGTAATTCACAACGTTTTATTGAAATCAACATGCTAATATGCCATAATCAGTCGGAAGATCAGCGCTGTAGTGGCTTCCTACGCCACGCCGCTGAGGCATGAGACCTAATTGACTGTCATTTTCTCTTCTTTTTTTGCAGTCTTTTTCCCTGAAACTGTAATGCTATTTATTATAGTGTATAAGGTTTTGTAATGTTTTTTTGTGCGGTTATAAGTGTTTTTTTTTCTGTGTATTAATATTAATCTATAGACAAAACTATGAATAATACCAAAACGTGACAACAAGATGCCAATTTCAATGGTCATCAGCTGACGACAAAAAGACTTGACGCAACTTAAAGTCTACAATAACCACCATAATAAAATGTTAAACAGAATACAAAAATAATATGTAGACCGATAATTTATTTGTAGATTTAAATAAAGTAGAAAGTGAAAAAAAGTTAATAAAGAACAAACAACCTTTAACACTTAGACATAATGTATTGATTCCTGGAATAACATTCGACCGCCTCACTAATAGCCGGAGGGTCGCACAAAAACAATTCGTTGAAATATTCCCTCAGTTCCGTAAACAAATGCTTTACTCCTATTGTTTTATTGGCTCTCCGGAGAAATATTAGCTCAATTAAGGGGATATACTAATTGCGGTGCGGGGGGCGGGGCATCCATCTCCGAATGAGATTCGCTATTGCTGACTTACGACTTGCCGGTATTAATGAAATTGGCCCGAGTCTTTGAGCTGAATTCGGGGTATTTCTTCCATATGAAAAGTTTTATATGTTAGGCCCTCGGTATCTCAGTTGGTTCAGCGACCCATCCCTCGGGTACAAAAATCTTATCTGCGCCAGTAATATCAAACCAATAGCACGCGCCACAAAATAATTTAAGTAAAATATTTGTAACTAGCGTTCACGCGCGTCTTTGTTTATAAATTACTAGCGACCCGTCTCGGCTTCGCACGGGTGCACAATTGTTTTAAACACTTGGGTTAAACATATTTTAGATGGTTAGGCTAAAACTGATCATAGTCTTGGAAATCTTAAAAAATAAATGATTTTCCCTTTTATTCGAGGGCGAGATGACATGAGATAATTGCCTAACCTAACAAAATGATGAGAAAGAAAAACTACTTAGTAATTTGGATTACATTATTGAAATTTTAAGTGAAATTTATATTTCACCAAAGAAAACCGAATTATTTTTAATAATACTTCACATTCTACACTGCCTAGTGTAGGAAACCTTAGGGCTGATGTATAAGCAATATTAAACCCAAGTTCTATTACGATCTATACAGTAATTTTAGGTTTACACTTGTCCGTTTGAGACAACGTTAAAATTAAATTTTAATATTGTTTAAAACGACTGAATACATATGTGTATTGTTAATACATATCTACTCCTTCTATTCCTACTAATATTATAATGCAAAAGTAACTCTGTCTGTCTGTCTGTCTGTCTGCTACGCTTTCCCGCTTAAACCTTTAAACCGATTTTGATAAAATTTGGCACAGACAATCTTTTGACCCTGAGAAAGGACATAGGCTATTTTTAATTCGAAAAAAGGGTTGTGAAGGATTGAAAGGAGGGATGAAAAGTTGTATGGAAGTATCGCTATTTTTAGAGCTAGAATTGAAACTTAATTTTCAAGCCATTGATTCGATATAAATAAACATGACATTCTAAGTTTATATAAGTTAAGGTAAAGAGGTATGGTACCCAACAAAAAAACAATTCTACGCGGACAAGTCGCGGGCACAGCTAGTTATACATAAAAATTTCGTGTCACGTTGTTTGTACGGGATAAAATATATTGATTGACATATAGTTAAGACATGAGCGTATTAGCTAGTTTATATAAAAACTTCAAACAAATCTTTGCAATCTTTAAAAATCTTTATACATCTTACTTAAAATTAAATAGACAAATAAATTGCGGTTTCAAGCCGATAAAAAGAAGTTTTAATAAAAATAGTGAACGAGTAAATATTAAATAATATCACAGATATGAAATTCTCAAGAGTTATTAAGTTGACCTATCACTTTTTATTCAAATGCAGTCTAAGTTTACTGGAATAATATTCGTCTGAAGAGGAGAATCTGGTCCGTCGTTTATGTAAATTTCGTTATAAAATTTCTGTCCCTGGAGCTTTTATAGGAAAATTGAAATTCTAGGTACACGATTTTACTGATAACATGATTTTCTATTTTCCTAGTGAATCAACATTTATACTAAACTTTGTACATAAACAAGAGTAGACAAGAAATACACTTAACACAGTCATACGATCTCGATATTTTACGAGGTAGACCTTATATAAAGGTCGTCTGCATTGATAACTTACTCTCAACTACTTCTTTCGCCAAATAGGAAGGATTGCATTGTTGTTCCGGTTTGAAGGGTGGGAGGGGCAGTGAAATTACTGTGTAAACTGACATCATAATTTCAAGACACAAGTTTGCCTCCGCGCTAGTGATATTCTTGTGGTATTGGTAGCGTCAAAAAAACGATATCAAAAATCGTTCTGTGGCAGCTTTAAATCTTTACTTCATCTAGTATAGTCAAATATAAAATAGCATCAACTTCTACCCTTAATCTAAAAAGAACTCTAATACGCCATTGTTAAAAGCCGTTTTGCTATTTACCTTACATATCCTTATTCAATATTTGGCGATCATATCAGCCGTCCCGTCAGGGCCTTGGGGTGAACAATGATGCCGGTTTCCACTTAATGCTCCGATGGATGGGGAGGAATCCGCGGTAGATCGTTCAATGGATATTTCCCGATATCGCACATTTACGCCATTACGTGTTTCCCTTTTCGTGGAATAGAAACGTCGGAATTGCAATTGTACCGGCAATTTGTTTTTCGTTTTAAAAAATATCGATGCAGATTGCGAGGATTGTACAGAGAACGAGGATTGTACGGTGAAACTTGATGCAGTCTGAAGGATTAGTAAAGTTTCGTTTGGAAAAACGTTTACAGAACATTTCATTTGATAGCTAGCATAATGCAGTAGACAATTTCCTTCATCCTCATTATAATCATCAATCTGCCGTAAAACATACACTGCTGGACATAGGCTTAACCAAGCGATTAGAGTCCAATAGAACCGATCATAAGCGGCCTTCGTCCAGCGTGACTTCCTTTTATATTTAAATTATTAATTTCGAGTACAATAAATAAGTTCACTCAGCAAATATACACCTGAAAAAAATAAGGATCTTGTCTAACTACTAAAATAGATAGATATGTATAACGACGAACTACACTAATAACGAGAGTACATCTACAATTCAAGTAAATTGTATGTGGCGTGGAGCATCCGATCTACAATCTAGAAATATACTGATGTCGAACCTGATTGCGCGGATGTGAGTGATCATATCTATATCATATAATAATAATAATAACTTTATTCAACAATAAAAGGAAACTTAAACTAAAATACATTTTGATAGGCACCTAAAATATAGACACATATGACGAAGGTGGGTTTTATTCCCACCAAGACAAATATTTATATGATAATATTTGTGTTTGTTCTAGGTGTTGAAGTATTGTATTTGTGACTCTATTATCAATTTGCGACAGAAAAGTTCTAAGCAAATTATCTCGAAATTATTATTATACTTATAATTTGATTCAACCCGCAATATGCACATGATACACAGAGACTCGGACATTAGTCATAGATTCATCTTTTTAGGCGTTCCATCAATCTTGTTTCCTGTGTTACAGTGGAACTAGCAATCTGACTTTACCGTCGGGACACATCGCAAGGCAATCCATCACGAGTGTAAGTGGATATGAATACTCATACTAGGGCACATGCCATTTACATATGGCGTCGTACCAACTAAAATTTTTCAATAGATTTTTATATAGAACATATAATTGAAAGAAGTCACACCATTATACACATCAATTAAACTGTTTGATATTAGCCACTTACATTTTATTCTAAGTCATCTAATGATCATCAATCATTATAGTCGTAAAATGTCTGCTGTCGGACATAGACTTTCTCAAGGAAGGAAATCATAGAGCGTAGTACTCTGCCGGTATAACAGTTATAGTTTATTCCTACTAAAATATATTTCCGTAATAAGATAAAATACACTACTGGAATAAAATAAAACTAATAGTATTATAAGTCGCAAAGCACGTGCATTACAGATATCAGTATAGAGGAATCACAAATATAACTAATAGAAACCTATTTAATATCTAGACGCAGCACAAATACACATAAATTGACCAAACCCTTGGCGAACAAGATAGGATCACGATCATCGGCACCAACCGTCCCGTCAAAGTCAAAGTTGTTTAAATTATCTAGATTATTTTTAAAAACAGAATAGCTTAAGAGTTAAAAAAGTGGCGGCGATGGGCTATAGCGCGTTGGTGCATGCATTTTTTCGTTACTCTGTGCGATTGTTGAACGTGACAATTATGAATAAAATTAAATAGTAGCATCGAACTCGATACAAGCCACAAATGAACCTTTTGGCAATTTCTTGGGGAGGTATATGTTAATAAAAGGATGATTTACTGCTGGTATTTTAGTGTGTGAATATTAATTTTTTTTGTAGAGAGTATGATGTCCATTCTTATACATAGATATACTTATTAGAGTTTAGAGTGTTCAGGATGACTCATACAGTGCGCGTGATATTATGCGTCACTGCAACCTATGGACGCTCGTAATATCCCAGGGATATCACTAGCGCATTGCCAACCTTGTGTCTAGAACATATTATGTCACATTACCTAATAATTTCACTGCCACTCCATTCCTTCAAACCGAAACACAACAATACAAACACTGCATTTAGCACTAGAATTAGGTTAGAGTGAGGTACCAATTAATACAACCTTAGTATAAGGTTCTATTCATGTAAGCGTTACGTTTTACAACCATCACAAAATTATAGGACTATGATACTATTAAAGGCTATTTATTTATGTTCATTATTTCAGACTGAAATTGAAGGATCGCGCTAGATGCAGTCTATATACAGCCGGTCCT
Source organism: Heortia vitessoides (assembly GCA_020976665.1). Lineage (NCBI taxonomy): Eukaryota > Metazoa > Arthropoda > Insecta > Lepidoptera > Crambidae > Heortia > Heortia vitessoides. Next base: position 8,914,011 of record JACJUM010000875.1, read on the forward strand.
ATTAGAAAATACTTGGAGTACCCTATGTCCAACAGTGGACGTCCAATGGCTGATACGATGACGATGATAATAATTAATCTACGTACACTACGCCCGATTCTTAGTATTAGTTCTATATACAATTTTACCAATCACATTCCATACGAACGATCAATCCACTTCTCACGAATAAATCTAACTGATACCCATAATCCTTTAAATATTTTATTCATTTTGGCATAAAACGAGTCCGGGTTCCGACCTTTTCAAATGACTGACGACTTAGCCTTGCCCGAGCGGGCACTGCCAGTCGGATGGTCGTCAACTCCCTTCAATATTGTATCCGACCCACATTTTATCGGTTCCTGATGTAGACACTATAACGTCCCTAAAGACAGAGTAACAGTCCCATACTCAGTACACATCCGCTCGACGCCGAACTTTGACAAGTTTTAGATGGAACTGTCCGTGTGGTGTGTGGGCGGAATCTATTGCTTTACTAGTATGTACTATTATTTGTTACGAAGGTGCATTAAAAAATGCGAAGTTTTATACTAAAGAATTATCTACTGGAAAAAATCAATTAATGTCAGCAAGTTTTTAGAAGTCCCAAATACAATCCTATTTTCTAGTGACTTAGGTATCCTTTCTTATGATTACAGGTAAAATAAATAAAAACACCATTCATCCGTTACACGCAGTCAAATGTACGTATTACCGCATTCAAAGTATTAGTGGATATTTGGTAGTATTTAGTTAAACCAAAAATATATTTTTAATAGCTTTAACGTATATTTAAAAAAATATATAAATTGTGTTAAAAATAATAATAGCATTTCGATAAATTACTGATCCCATCCGTAATTCCCCGTGCGAGATCCGTATGAAGCGCTAACATCTGTCAAATGTATCACATTATAATAATTAATAATCAACTATTAATAACACATGCTAAATAATAGATTTTCTTAAGTTGTATACAGTATTATATTCATTACGAATATTCATTTCTGGTCCGCGTCAATAGTTCTTCTTGTACTACCATCTGATGTCTAAACCAGCTTTCCACTTTCGACATCGTCGATGTCATTCTATATCGCAGTTTGAGCTATCCTAGTTTAAATGTAAAAGCACAACGAAGTGACAAATTGACAGACTCAGGTAATTTGATTTTTATAAACTGGTATAACATTAAATGGGAATTAATATACTACAAACAAAATTCTGATGCCAAGCATGATATCATATCTTATGAGTTTTAACACTAAAAAAATATCGAAATAAATATTAGTATTGATGAACAACTAAAATTGTTCATCGATACTAATATTTTACTTCCTCTATAAGTATGTCGGTCCATCTATGTGGTTGTTGCGTTTTTACGCCTTAGCTGATGAACAAATGTTAAAGAATATTACTGTTAAAATAGATTACATTTGATCCTAGGAAAATATATGCGGGTAAACTTGAACGAGGTCGACGTTAAAGAATACTAACTTAGTATGAAAAAGGTAAACTTTCAAGGTTTAAAAATGATATTATAATATCTTGTTAAATTAATTTATTCTGATACTCTGCCAAATACTCTTCTTCTCACACAACAACTCTTATGTTTACCTATCTCAGAGGTAATTAGCATAATGCACTTGTATCACTGATACTTTGGAATAGACAGAAACGGAGTATTTTCGAATATAAATATATATATTTAACACACAGAAATAACAATCAATAACAACAAATTGTTCAACACATAAATATTTGTCTTGGGATCCAGCCCCCGATAGACCCTTTTGCACAAGATAGGAACACTAGGCTCGGTAACTATTTATATATATTTGGAACGACTCACCAGAAACTAATCAACTTGTAATAATTTCCGACTCAAATCTTACTTGGTAAACAACCGATTGAGTTTATCTCACACATTTTAGCTGTGAACAGATGATTGTATCCTTATTCGAATAGAAATAAGGTTGAATTTGGGTTTTCAGTACGGGACTCAAAGTTCAAACTATGGTTTTGTAATTATTTGTCGATTAATAAACTCGATAGAAGTTGTAGAACTTAAAGTTACAAGCTACTTAATAGAATCTTAAGAAAGCCGTATGGTATGATCTCTACTTTTCCAGTCAGTTCAAAATATGGCGGTAATTCGTTTTTACACCCAAAACAGTATAACTCAAATACGACTGGTTGAGAATGGTAGGGCAGGGCAGAGCAGGGCAGCATGTTGTATGCTGCCCATTCTCGCCCTCTGCATTTTTTTGAGACAATTATGGACAGAATTTCCCCATTTCCTGTCTCAAGCAGTGGACTTCCGATGTCTGCTATGGTGTTGAGTACGGTTATTATTTGTTTGTTAATAAAAAGGCTCGTGATTCTAGTACTTTGGTTGGATTTAAACTAAAAGTATAAAAAAGAAGGCTTAAATGTTGCAATATATTATGACTCCTTTTTTGTTTTGAGGGACTTGACAAGAATAATGTTACAACATTACCGAGCTGCAATGTAAAATAGCAAAAGCCTTTATATATTTAATGCAAATTCAACCGCGCCGCAAATCTTCTGTCAACCTTTCTCACTTTATTCTGTCCGGTTAATTCGTAGTACCAAACAGGTCAGCTATGCTGAGCGGTGCAGTTTTGTTTGTATGTTTACAAGAGATTTTATTGTCTCTCTTCTTTCCTTTTATTTACTAGTTTAGTACTATAAAAAACCGTGGTCAGATGAAGGACGGCCACTGCTATCCATAATTACCGTGGTGGCATTTAAAGGAACTTTCTCTTTTCATTTTCACCAACAATTTTTCCTTAAATGAAACTTATGACTTAAAGAGTCATCAGGTTTATTAGTAGTATATTTTATTTATATGTAATAAACTTTTAATCATGATTTTATCATGTTTGATAACATTTGCCACAAGGCAGTCGAAAAGTCAAACAAAAAAAAGCAAAAAGACGCAACCACGTTTAGAAACAGTTAAAGGTTTGTAATATTGGTAACTTATAAAACTTATTAACTTTACATGAGGTAGACCTCTTACAAAGTTCTGCATTGGTACTTCACTTTTACCTATTTCTACCGCCAAAATGCAGTGTTCACATTACTGTGTTCCAGTTTGAAGGGTGAGAGGCATTGAAATTACTGGGTAAATGTGACATGGTTTTTATAAAAATATGGGGGGATTTTTGATCGTTAATTGCCTCGCTGTGATGGCAATCGCGGAGTAAAGTTTGCCCATGGAAATGTACTTTTACATACAATAATAATAATAAATTTATATATAAATAAAAATACAATCAATTTGATATAATAATAAAACCCAGTTTTATTAATACATCAAAAGTATAAAACAGAAAATAATCGGAAAATATAAGAAATAGTGTAAAGTTAAAATATATTTCTTAGGAACTATCAAATACTGAATATTTTATTATATGTTATTTGAAAAGCAACTGACATCTGGTTATCCGAACTATACAACAGCTGTTTCATAAGGAAGACAACCTAAACAGGTCCCCATGGTAACGTGACCGACTAGTGGGTGAGCCACGTTTCCCGTCACTTGCAAGTCTCAACTGCAGTTTGCATTTCCCGCTTTGAAGCACAATCACGCGGCCCTTAAATTCGTTTAAAACCATAAGTTAAATTTGTTTATAGTATTTATATCATCACTAAATAAAATTTATAGGTTTTTAAACTATTTTTACAGTATCTAAACCCATTAGATATGATAAGCCCGATGGCGTTGATGGTACAGATCCTAAATAGCACGACAATTGTCGTTTGATTTCGATTTCGAGAATTCGATCCCCTTCCAGTGCAAATATTTATATGATGCAGATTTGTATGTGTTCAGTCTTTGGGTGTTATTTTTATATCTATCTTATTATATGTATCTAAGTTATATATCTGAATTCCTCTGCTGTCCGATATCTCAGAGTCAGGTCAACATATGAAATGTCGTATGAATTTATACATAATACATTCTATATACCTGTCTATAATACAATTCTCGCGTTCTGTGAATTTCAAATGGAAAACGAATGCCAGCTAAATGCATTGCTGAAATAGGGAAACATTTTTATTTATAAAATAAAAGATAAAATACACGCTTTTAAAATACATCAAACCAAAAACTAAATATAACTAAACTATAATCCTTATAACAAAGTGAAAATAATGATGAACAAAAAATAAAAATCGCGGGTTGCCTACGAAAACTACACACAACGCACCCCGCACTATGATCAGATTACTACAGAAGACTACAAATATATTATCTTCATCATTATTTTCACTTTGCCATAAAAATATTTTTAACTTTTTAGTTCAATTATTGTTAAATAATATTAACTACATGAGTACTTAAGCTGGAAATTAGGTAGACGGTACGCATGCTCAGGCTGCGTGCTCTCACTTGCTTTTACACAGAGGAATTTCTTATATCCTGAGAATTCTGATGAGGATAATAAGATAATCTTATCAAAATATTGTATAGGCATCGATTCTTGATATGTGTACAAAGTTTCAATTAAATCTGTCCGTCTAAAGTGGGTCAAAATTGAAGAATTCGGTAACAAATATACACATATACATATAACTAAAAGCTGAAGCTAGTATAAAGCGTGCAAAAATACTGAACGGCGACTTACGGTGTTTGACTTAACTGTCAGCCGTTTGACAATTAGCGCGGTATAGAATTTTTTTTATTAATTATACAACGTTATATAACGTAAGCCGTGAGGTACCGGCAGAGTAGAATAGTACCTCCCTCTGTAACAGGTGTCGTAACGACTAAGGTACCAGAACCGACAGATAGCGAGACAGTGAAGCTCAAATGCATAGGATGGGGATAGGCAGCAGCATCCCTTGCACAGCGTGGCAATTATGTGCAAAATTCCCCCTATCTTGGGGAGGCCTACGTACAACAATGGGCTTGCAATAGCTGTAATGGTGATGATATAACGTCTATCGGGTCAGCTAGTTAATAATAAAAAGTTGATGTTAACTCTATTAGTTCTTATGAAAAAGATCTTGACATACAGACATGTTATTGTTTACCCTACAATCAGATTAAAAATACACTGAGAAGTAATAAGATTTTATTTCTGCAGAGGAGAATAACAGTTTTGTTTACCATAAAATGTGCAGAGTAAATGTAGAACTTCGGAAAACTTTGTCCTGAATCGATAAATGCTACGAATGTTGACAAAGAAACGGGCGCCCTCAATTACTCAGAGACCCTGAAAAAACCTTGGCAAAGTAAACTTATAAATTATATATATAGGCACAGAGTAAACAAGCAATAATGGTAAAAAAGCAAAGGCCTTTGAGTTTGCGTAACTGTGAGTCTTCTGTTTGGTTACGAACGCAAACAGGGCGCATCTCTTACTTCTAAATATATCGAAAATGAAAGAGGTTTTCCATATTTCACGGTAAACTAATACATTGTACCTGTTCCATATAAATGGGTAATTAGAGGATCTTTTGAGAAATGCCTTATGGAAAGAACTTATCCAACTTATTAAAACTGCTGTAAATATTTATAATGTAGGATTTCTTTTTTTTTATATTACGAACACAGCAAACAAGTAAGTTCTGCTTGACGGTAAACGTGACCGTACTCGTGTCGTCACGAAGTCGAAGTCGTCAAGATATTACTAGCGTATCGCCAACCTTGTAAACTAAATTCTATGTTACATTTATCCAGTAATATTACCTTCCCGCCTCTCTCACCTTTCAAACACAGCTATTAAGTGGTAGAAATAGGTGAGAGTGATGTACCAATGCAGGCAACCTATGTTAAAGGTCTAGCTCTAGTCAATACCTCTATCTTGTTCTGGTGCCAAACCTTATTTAAGAATATGTCATGCCACCTATTAATCTAAGGAAAATTGACTATGAAGGCTTTTATACGTGGTGCAGTTAGATTTTAAATGATAACATACCCAAATATCTCAATAATTACACCTTTTAACATCTAATATGAACATAACCTTTTGTCTAATGACTCCAGTTGCATAAAAAAAAACTCTCAAATAATTGTTTACGTATGCGTAAGTCCAGGTGCAATGTTAGAATAAAGCATGCATATGAGAAACAAGGTAAAGAAGCTGGGTGAACTGGTATGTGGCACTGAAAATATGATTCAGGCTAAACAAAAAAAGTAGGTGCGAATCGGCGTCACCCACTGAAAGCTCCATTCATAACTTATTTTAAAGTTAAAAAATACAAAATTTACTTGCTCATATATTTTATTATTGGTTCAAGACTACAGAAATTCTTTACTTTCTGTATTGACTGTATAAAATATACATAAATATACTTACACATCTTTTGTAATATTTAACTACTTCTTGCCTAGGAAATAGGTAATAAACGCTATATTCAGATTTGGAGTCAGAATATGATGTCAAATCTATCTTACATGTATACCTATCATAACAATATCCTACCATTTATTTTGATTTAAATTTGTTATTGTGTGAAGTAGTTTTAATGTATTTTATAGTCTTCGGCTACTTTGGTCAAATTTTGATCAGTACCAACACCAAAATATCCATTCGAAACAAATCGTGAGCAAAGAAATATTACGTGGGTAAAAGAATGTCTAACTATATTAATTACATCAATTCGAAGTCGTGCTTTTAAGTGACAAATATTTTTTTTATGTTGTATATTTACATTGTAAACTAATCATTACTTTCGTTTTCTCTTATCGTAACATTATTATTGTTATAATGATTATATAATATCAATTGTTATAATGATTTCCCTAAAAAATATATGTGAATATTTTTCTTTCTTCAATATTTTATTGAAGTAAAAATCATATAATTTATCCTTCAGAAATTTTAGCAGAAGTAATTTATTCTAGTCAGCGATGAATTTATTTTTATTATGTAGAAATATTTACCGAATCCACGTCTATGTTAACATAAGAGTTTCATCAAAATTCGAAATTAAATGCGGACTGCTTGTAAAGTTTTCTAATTGGATTAAATCTTGAGACGCATGTAAATAATCCGAATTCTTCATGTCTAGAATGAAATGTTTTTTTCACTACTAGAAAAGACGTGATATATTTTTTTAATAAAACGCGTTTAGAATTTATATATTAAGTAAACAAAAATCAACATTGCTATGTTGTTATAAATAGGATCAGTTGGATCACATCGGATTTAAGCTCATGTCACATCCACGCAATTAATGTCAGAATTTAGTTTATCTACGCTCATCTGCGAAGCGCTACCAGCTATGGAAAATACAAGAATTATTCTACAATGCGACATTTGAAATGAAGTAAGTAAAATGCGTAAACTGTTATTAATTATTTTTCGAGAATATAGATATTATTATATTATATATGTTTTAATAATTATCATGAGTGAATAAGGCTTTTTTCGGATGAACCTATAGTTATTATTAATTTGACGTCGGGACCAGGACAGTTCGCAATCAGGACGATGCGTGAGGACGTACATTAATGAACCATGCTATCACATTTTTAGTGACAAGCTATTGATATCCTTGAGATAGCACGAGTGCATTTAAGTTTCCTTAGTGATTATTGCCATACATTAGTAAATTGTTATATATATTATACCAAATGTATTCAATTTTTTTAATGAAAACTGATTAGTTGATTTACTAAATGAAGCTATCCACTTGAGTAATTTCGTGCAGATTTATTACAAAGATTTGTCTTAATTACTACGTTAATCCCTGTAGTCCAATAAATAAATCACACAACATCTGGGCTGATCTGTCCAAGATAAGTAGCTTAAAGCACTTGTATTACAGATATCAGACAACAGAAGAAATTCAAATATATTATTTAAACAAATATCTTAAGCAAAAATATCTTTAGTCCTGCGTGGGAATCAAATCCACGGCCCTTGGCGAAAAATGTAGAAACACTCCCAAATTAGGTCGGCATCGGACTAACCGAAAGATCTGAGAGATTGTGGATTCATCGTGATTTCAGCACTTCATAATTCAATATCTACCAAAAAAATCTGGTGTGAATATTACTAAATAACTATATAATATTTTCTGGTTCATAAGATGAGAAATGAAACTGCTTTGTCTTTCGTTTATTTATTATTATCCTTTACTTAACTTCGACGTTACGAGTATTATCAATATTACGGAAGATGGTAAGGTCAAGCGTGGAAGTAGGAAATCTCATAGTTTTGGCTTTGCTAGATTTTGGTCTTGGCAATGCCTTCAACGCTGTTGATTTCGACATTCCGCTGGAGTTCTGCGCTCTTTAAATATATCTCCATCAGTCACCGCCTGGTTTTACAGTTACCTGTTTAGTCGTCAGCAGCGTATATACATCAAAAATGCATCATCAACTTGGCGTGCTACGTCTGCGGGTGTGCCACAGGGCAGCGTCACAAAATATCTTTCCTCCTACCACCTCTATCCTAATGATTTGCAAATTTATCACCTGACATCCCTCCCTAAACTTAATTAGGCAGTTGGGACAATCAATTTAGACCCTGCTCATGTTAGCAACTTAAGTTATAGGTTTGGAGTAAAGGTAGCCCAGGGAACGAGGTGTGCGTATATCCTTTTTTTTACTGTAAAAGATTCGTCTACCACTCTAATTTAAAAATTCTTACCTGTTATTAAGTGACATCATCATATAATCATCATACCAGCCATTGAAAGTCCACTGCTGGACATAGGCCTCCCCAAGAAAGTACGAATTTTGCAAATAATTACTGCGCTGGGCAAGCGAGTTGGCAATCGCAGAGCGCAGCTTTCGCGACTGGGAAGCTTTTACCCATTCTCGCTCTGCAATGCTTCGTGTGGATTCTTACAACACCTGGAATAAGGGAAGGTACTATTCTACTCTGCTGGTACCTCACGGCTTAAGTGACCGCCACGATAAATCTCTCAGTTCATTAGACTATTACTCCCGTCGCCTATGCACTCAATGCAACTCCATACAATGGTTTTGAGTAATTTTTTTACGGTCTAGGCTGTTCGTTTGTTCGTTTTCTGCCAAACACTAGATGCGCATAGTCCTTGAAGACCGCTTTAAACGGTTTGTGAGGTAGCATTACTTTTCTCTATAGTTAAGTTATTCCTGATACATACATACATTTATTTATATATATTTAATATATTATAACTATATGTACATATTAACTATAAGTACTATTACGTTTTAAGAAATTGCTTTTTGCGATAAGGCTGCCCATTTTAGTTCACAATTATTTTTCTTATTTATGTGTATTGCTAGGTCTGGTGTACAATGAAAAGGTTATTAATATTATTGTTACATTTTTTAAATAGTCCTTACTAAAGATTAATGACTGGAATTTTCTTAAATTAAAAAGATCTGTAGGATACCACACGTTCTATTAGAAATTTCCTGCCAATTCCTGTCTAGCTGTGGATCTTACGCCTGATCTAATATAGATGATAAAGGTACGACTGATAATAATAATGATATGATTATTATTATTGTCGACATGGAATATGCGTATAATAATAATTTCATAAAAGCACATGAACAACAAAATCTGACACAGTTTCCTGGTTAATCGATTTAAAAAAAATTATTCTCATTCGAAGTTGATAACAGTATTCGAAAAATAATGGATGCTATAAATATTCCTTGAACAAAATAATAAAGAAACTAGTTGCAATAACGTATTCACGTCAATGAAATTAATTTTAAACTGAATTTTAATCTACTTTTTCTTGTGTCAGCCACCAGAGGATTCTGAACAGAGTTATAAATATATTATATCTTTATGATTGATTACACTTCCTTTTTCTTACCATCTCTAAAATCCAATAATTCTCTTAAATTCAATTCAATGGTTCGTTCGAAAATGATTAATATTCCACCAGCCAGTCATTACAAATTAAGTAGCTATACCGGCTATCAGCATTTCTAATAGGAAGAGATGACGAGGCAAATTTAATGTGTTTAGCATCTCTCAGGTTTATTTAAGTCGAAAGCCAATGGTTAGTTCGTGTACAACGCTGAAAGCTAATAGCCGATGGGAAGTTATGGGCAGTTTAATGAAATTTAATCGACGAGAACTGCTAGTTAAAAAGTCAGTAAAAGTAATTTATTCTGTGTAATATATTTCGGCCTGTAGATCACAAGTTTTATATGGGATGCTTATACGGTTAAAACATTGTTTTACGAGTATGTTATTAATTTTTTGTAAATCTAGTGGAGTTTTTGTATACATTTCTATACGTTTTAACACAGAGTAGCGTGCTGGGACCGATGCTCTACCTGATTAACACGTCTGACCTATCAACTTTAAAAAATATAACTACTGGGACTTTTAGCAGCTCAATAGGACTCAATAGGATTTTATATCGAAGTAGCAGCGCCCCTCGCTTTCTAAATAAACAAATAAGACAATAAATATAATCATTATTGCGATCAACTCGATGCAGAGATGACGTTATGGGTAACACACATTCCTCGTTTATTAGTCAATTAAGTTTTAAATCAAATTATATTTAATGCAAAACAGAACTGCTCCACTCTATTCTGTGATTATCCAGAACAAATACGGCGGCTTTGCAAAGCTCTCGGGGGCAAGCGAGTGAAACGGACTCGTTATCGGGTAGAAACACTGACAGGTGACAGGTTGCGGATTCCTGCAATTTCTGACCTGCTTTGGAATTGATTCCAGAATTGGGCATGCTCGGCTTTCAAATAAGATAAATTTTAAGACAAAATTTAGTTTTAAATGTTTTTCACTTGTTTTGCCACAAAAGTGTAAATGAATATTTGGTAAACTTGAATTGATTGCTTAGAGTACTTATTCTATTAACTTTAACTCGGAATGTTTAACTGAAAAAAATAGAACAAAGTGATAATTTAAGATGCTGCTTAAAACAGTTTTAACTCAAATTGTACCAAAATACAAAATTTCTTAATTGATCCCTGGTAGGACAAGAATTCAGATCCTAACCTCTCCGGAGGAATGCACTAACAATTACGCCATCGTGATTATGCCCGCGTTTACTACATCTTTTTGTCTTTTTTATTGAATTTGACAAAACTTATTTTTATATTATACTCGTAAATGAAGATATGAGTAGCAATTGCAAATGCTTTTTATATTTTAATTTGATATATTTGCATGATGTATAAATAATAAGATTTATTACCAATCTATTTTAAGGCAAATCATTTCGATGAGACCGCGAAATTATCTGGGTAGTCAAATCAATCTGAAATTATATTTAATGCAAAACTGAGCTGGTCCAATCTATTTCGTGATTAGTCAGACCGAACACGGCGGTTTAGCGAAGCACTTGGGGCCAGGCGAGTGAAACGGACTCGTTATCGGGCGGCAACACCGACAGGTGACGGGTTGCGGATACCCACAAATGCCCTGCTTTGCAATTGATTCAAGAGTTAAGCATGTACCCATTTTGCATTGAATATTATTGAGGAATCTAATTTGTAATTTGTTACTAAAATAGGTGGCTGAAGCGTTGTTGGTGTTTGTTAGCTAGTGATATCTTTATGATGACACTGGCATCTATAGGCTGGTCACGTTTACCATCAAGCGGACCACATGCTTGTTTGCTGACTTCATAATATAATTTTAAAAAATATGACGTACCAAAATGTGGTGGTGTAAAGTTTGATTAACATTTAGCTATAGCTTAAAACATTTTCTATATCGCTGTAAAAAATTGCTCGTACAACGTTTAGCCAAAAAACGTGCGTAGTTTGGTAGAATTTAGAAGGTTAGTCGCCCGTGAAAAAGCTATTAAAAAAATACACTCTTCACTTACTTGAAAACATTGTTGTGGACACCGGCACAGAACTGGGGTGCTATTTATGCCCGGCCAAATATTTGCAATTCAACCAAATTGCAGTCGTGTTGAAACGCAGCAGACTGCACTGCGCTACCATTTGCATTCTCATTAGAATATTTGTCTTGACACTCCAGTGTTAATATACAAATTAAATTTCAAACAAATAATAAACATTTCACCAACTGAATACCGAAATGCCTCGAACACACCGACGATTCCTTTTGTGATATTTTAATAATAGTCAAAGGTATATAGTTTGAATAAAATGCGACGGTTTACAAATACAAAGGGATTTGAATCGAGCGGAATCAGAGAGATTAATTAATATCGAATTAATATTTTTGTACTTGTACTTTTGTTCTTTTTGTTTTCAACTGGTTTAATATGTTTTCGCTTTTATAATAGAGTCAACGCGCTATGATCGTGACATCGATAATAGAAATATATTTATTATTAAGATAAATAAATTAGTTCCATGCAGATGTTTTTTGACACGCACGTCGCACGCCCACATGGCAGTGGTTCTATCTTATGAGCTGAAAATCGTCGGATATCCATACCTATCTAGCACAAATATATGATGGAAATTTTTATTTTTTACGTGTCTGGGTATTATTATTATTTATTTATATTTTAATATTTTTAATTTATAAGTATTAAATTTATTATGTTTTAAGTTCAATATTTTGAAGTCAACGTATGTGATGTTGTGTGAATTCATAATTATTATATAGGCGCCTTAAAATGTCGATTTAATAACAATGAAAAACAAAGTTTCCAGTAATATCAAGACCAGTAGAACAGGGACATAGCATCTTTACAACCAAAAAATTAACGACAAAGGGACTTGCAATATTGTCCGATTGTATTCAATCAGAAAACTCCAAACTAGTAATTTATTTACTAGTGTGGAAGTTTAGGAAAGAAGATAGAAAATAAAATCTTTTGTTGTAAACTGTAAACGTACAAACAAAAGTGCACCGGTCAGCATGGCTAAATAAAGAAGTATATTTATTTTGTACCAGTACTCAGTAGTTTTGTTCTTTTTGTTTTTTCAACTGTTTTTATAAGTTTTGACTTTTATCTTGGACTCAACTAAGTACAATAATAGAGATATGTTTAGAACACATGGAAATTGGTATAAATAAAGCTGTGAGGTTCCGGCAGAGCAAAATAGTACCATGTATCTTAAAAGGTGACTAAGGCACCAGAACTGACAGATGGCAGTATATCTGTCCGTAACAATGCAGCACAAATGCACATGACGGGGTAGCAGCATCTCTGCGAATTGCGAATTCAAAATCTCTGCGATTGCCAATACGCTTGCCTAGTGCAGCAACTACGGGCAAAATTCCCCCTTTTTGGGGAGGCCTATGTGGAGCCTAGCAGTGGAGTTCCGATGGCTGGTATGATAAATTGTTTCAAAGTTTCATGCAGGTATTTCTCATGTACGCCAAGAAAGGTAGTTTGAATCCCCAGATAACAGAAACATTTATATGGTGATCACTTATGTTTGTTTTGTGTCTGGTTATCAAATATATATGTATTTGAGTTTTATATTTGTGATTCCTCT
>JACJUM010000875.1:8931030-8957205 GCA_020976665.1 Heortia vitessoides
TATCGTTTAAAAATTATAAATATCAGGCAATAAATTCGTTCAAATGGCAGATATGAAATGTAAAAGTGTGCCTGTTTATCAAAATATGGTAACGCCATCAGAAAATTGCTTCTCAAACTTTATATTCCTATTTTTGATGTACGTTATTATGTATATATTTTTTTATATCATATATATTTTTTGCGTTTATTTATACAAATATGTATTTAACGTTTATCTATTTTGTATACATATAGCCTGCACCACTCTATATATTTTTTCTGTATCGTGTAATAATTGACTGAGAGATAATGCCAACTACCATTAAGTCCGCCATTTGTACATTTTGTAAAATTTTGTGCAATAAAGTTCAATAAATAAATGGGGTCGTTATTAAAGGCACGCAAATATCTTTAACTCCAGGAAAGGGCATACCTTAATCCTGGTGAAATACATGGCATAAAGTCCACACAAACAAAGTGGCAGGCAGGAGGACTGTATCGTATAATGTTCGAATCTTTGTTATTTGTATTACAATCAGATGTAATCTTCCACAGATTTTCCCATTTTATATTATAGCAGTGTTCGCATTGCTGTGTTCCGGTCTGAAGGGCGAGAGAGGCAGAGTAAATTGCAGCAACGCGCTAGTGATATCCTTGTGACATTACGAGCGTCTATAGGCTACGGTGACGCTTACTATCACGCGGACTTATAATGCATGTAGGTCGACCTCGTAGTCGAAGAGCAAAGGAAAAACCTCAGTTACAATTAATATTAACATTTGTAGAATCTTATTACAAATTCCGTTTGCACGAAATATTCTTTATTCATTCTTTGATGTGAATATTACATATTTGCATTAAAAATTATGACCCGTGAGGTACTGGCATTATAAAATAAATAGGCGACTAAGGTACCAGAACCTATAAATGGCGGTATATCCATTTGAAACAGTGTAGCTAAAATGGGGTGGGGTGGGAGTGGCAGCAGCATCCACGTTGCAAGAGCTGGGCTCTGTGATTGTTCACAAGCTTGCCCATCGCGGAAATTATGGGCAATACTTCCCCTTTACTTGGGAAGGCTTATCAGCAGTAACCTTTCAATGACTCTAAAGATGATATTGATAATGATGCAATAACCATTTAGCATCTACATTTACTATATTGAATATCCGAGAACATAAGGGAAAATTACTTTAAATTGTGCATAAAATAGGTAAGACGCCCGAGAAGCTGTACTTATCACTTAATACATTCGTTCTGGTTTTACATAAATTAACGTCCGGTCTAAATCTCAATAATTCACGGGGGAGATTAGATGCGCACGGTCCCGATGACGCGACGACACTCGCACGTGAAATGTGATAGGACGGGTCGAGTAGACAAGGGTCATCTTTGCCACCGGTCCAGATTAAGAGTGAACAGTTTACATTAATTTACTAATTTTCCACCAGCGACTCCACTTATACGCGACAAATTAAAAAAAATCCTTGCGTAAATAAACAAATAGATTGAAAATAAACGATATGTTTCTTGTAAATATTTGTATACTAATAACAATATTACTTTTATAATGATGACCCTGATGACTACATGTGGCTTTTACAAGCATTTGAACTTATAAGTTATTGCTTCGTTGATCTGTCGGCGCTAGGTTGGTCTTTAAACTATGTATACAGCAGATTTTTTACGCAGACTACTAGAAAAGAGCTGCGAAATAGCCTGGCTCCAGCCGGAACTTTTCCAGCATCAACATTAGCATTCAAAGCGCCAAATATCATAAGGATACATATGCGTAGCTTCGCGACAGGGTTGATACTGCCCATACCCACCCTTTACATTTCAGTCACGCCGACCAACCCTAGTAGAGAGGAAATTCTACTCTGATGGTATATCGCAGTCCTATTTATAGTATTAGAGAGTTGGAGTATAATGCCTTATACATATATATGCCACGGT
This sequence comes from Heortia vitessoides, assembly GCA_020976665.1. Lineage (NCBI taxonomy): Eukaryota > Metazoa > Arthropoda > Insecta > Lepidoptera > Crambidae > Heortia > Heortia vitessoides. Next base: position 8,932,968 of record JACJUM010000875.1, read on the forward strand.
CAAACCCATTTCTTTTTATTAAAGTAACTGTAGTTAACTGTATTTAAGTCCGACTATTTGATAATAATCTACCAAATGCCCTGCCCACTTCAACTTGCTAATCCGCCGGGCAATGTCGGTAACTTGGGTCCTGTCACGAATCTACTTATTCCCGATTCGATCGCGCAAAGGAACTCCGAGCATTGCCCTGTCCATAGCTCGTTGAGCTACATTCAGTTGGCCAAAAAGGTCATTGGTAAGAGACCACGTTTCGCTGCCATAGATCGTCGCTGGTAACACTCATTGGTCGAAAACTTTCGACTTGAGGTACTGAGGTATGTCGGACGAGAAGATGTTTCGCAGTTTTCCGAACGCTGCCCAGCCAAGTTACATCCGGCGATTAACCTCTTTTTTGAAGTTGGACTTACCTAATTGGACTATTTGTCCTAGTATACATACGAGTCAACAACTTTAAGAATTGAAACTGTGGTGGGTGCAATGCCCATGCCCATGGCATTACACATTACTTAAGTATTCTCCATGCATTCTGATTTCATTTATTTTGCTGGAGATATACGTAAATGAAATAACGCTGTGCATGAAACAATGCGCGCATTTAAATATTCAATCCAATCAAACACGGCTTTGACATAGCAAAATAACACTCGTTACGTTCAAAATCAATCAATGCTATAAAAGAAAACCATAGGTAAATAAAAAAGCAACAGGTGTTGCCCGCTGTAATTTATTGGTTGTGATATATAAATATTTTTTATTGTAAATAATTGATTTTATGCCTAACGTACTGATGATAGTATAGATATCCTTTAGAAATACGTGGATCAGATGCAATAGAGCGGGAAAGACTAAGCCACGAGACACCATACATACCTACCCAGCGATACCCAACAATTCTGGACTAATTCCAACAATCGACATTTCTTGTGTGAAGATATTTTGTCACACTATCCTTGTGACTGCCTCTCTCACTCTTCAAACCAGTACACAGCAATACGCTGCTATTTAGCAGTAGAAATAGATGGCAGTAAGGTACCAATGCAGACGACGTTTTGTATAAGGTTCACCTCATATAAAAAGTTCTATTGGAAATCAGTAACAGCAAATAGACTATATAATTTATAAAGAATATACGCACAGATAAAGTCACCGCTAGTAGGGTTCTCGTTGTATAATATAATGTGTGACAAGGGTCAAGGCTCTGTCACCTCTAAATGTTTAATATGGACGGCAGTCCCGAATGAAAGCTGTGTTCTCTGCAAATGGAATTGGACGTTCATTGACAGAACAGATATAAAGAAAGTCATACATCTTTTAAAGTTTGGTCACCGAACGCAATGAAAGCTTTTCATATATTATCCCTAATAATCTAATATTATAAATGCGAAGGTAAAAAATGAATACAATTTCCCTTTTTACATCCAGAACATTTCCGATACTAGTTAGATATAGTCCAAGTGTATTACTAAAATATAGGCATATATTCCTATTTGTATATACTCGTACTTACAATCAGATTACTCTATACTGATCTGTCAAAAATTCTCAACTAATTTTACTATTATGCCAGCGGAATCAGTTAATGCATATATATAGTCAATGTTACGACTAGATTGCATTATTTTAATGGAATTCGGAAAACTTCTACAGCAAGATAGACATTCAGATGACCTTTAAATAAAATTTATTTCTACGATATTCAAATACACAGCTTTGATGATTTAATTTCATTCTAAAGAAGACTGAGCCTTGACTAATACTCTATACTGATCTGCCAAAGATTCCCAACTAATTTTAAACTAACTTATCATTATCATCATCACTATCATAGTCGTAGAACGTCTACTGCAACATAGTACTCCCCAAAAAAGACGGAATATTGATGGAGATTGATGCTGGGAGATAATGCCAACAGGCATTAACACCGCCATTTGTACATTTGGTAATATTTTGTGCAATAAAGTTCAATAATTAAATAAATAAATACTGCCCATCCCAGCCCTGTTGTTATTGAACTACGCTGCTTCTAGTGAGAATACCACCATCTGACGGTTCCGGTACCATGTTCGCTTCCTACACAACCTGGTACAGGTGCAGGTATTGTTATACTCGATCTGTATATATGTACTTTTTATATAATAGCTAAACATACCAAATACAAAATGTTGACAAAAACCTTATAAAAAGAATAAAGATTCCTAGGGATATAGGAATAGGGACTCCCTAATCACCCAGCGCTATGAAGTTTACATGGCTAAACCTATAAACATATAGAAAATCACAGAAAATGGTCAATCCGGACGTGTAAGAATACATAACACGCGAATTTCATAGGTACATATATTATGGAATTTTACATATTTACGTAGGTCCACGTGAACAAATGTAGATTTAATCCCACCTCTGAGAATCTTAGTAATTCTAAATGCAGATTAGTTTCAAGCCGAATTTGTTGAACATTTATTAGAGTAAAACAAACCTTGCCAAGAAGGAAAAACCCGTTAATTAACGGGGCACAATCGACGGGCAATTTGTGCCCCCTCCGGGGATGAATCGAAGCCGCGTTAATCACGAGCCTCTGAATTAAAGCCCACTTGCGACACCCACTCTGAATTCAAAATGTAGGTGAGTCACAAACTCGTTACGATAAATATACGCACCAGTTTTACAGGAACGTTCGAACGAAGTCCTCTAAAAGCATAATAATAATCCCAGAATTCATAACAATCTCAGTGGACGAATTGATATTTTCCATGAAACCATTGTCGAAATTTCACATGTGATTGTATGTAACATGAATAATTTATAATTAGTATAACAATTAGGATATAGTTTAATACATAAGATGTTTAATAAGAAGTTAATATTAATACAAAAATTAATAATTTAAGAGGGGTTTACGTTTAAAAGGGTCATGCGTTTTTAAAAATATTAGGATATTGTAATGTAAGATACATAGTATGTAATTAAACCTGTATTGATAAATAAATAAAAAACTTAGTTATTAAGTTTAAAAAATAAATATCTCTATACTTAAAGTGGCACTGGTGATGCAGTTATTGGACGTCTACTATAGAATAGGCCGTCCTAAGAAAAAAGTTTGACCATTATTGACACTCCATTGAACTCTACTATTCACTTCCGCTCTATATATTTGTGCACTCATTCTATATTTATTTATCCTTTTTACATATACTAACTAACTAAGCATTTTTTTTTTCATCTTTTACACCATATTGATTTTTTATCACTCTATTCTTTAATCTATCTTTCAAACTCACACCATACATATTTCGAAGTGCTCTCATTTCAACAGTATTTATTTTACTCGCGTGATTCTTCTGCCATACCCAACATTCACTGCCACATGTCATTGTTGGAATGAACACACCTCTATAAACAGTCAGTCGTGCCGTTTTTGATACATTTTGGCTGCCTATAAAAGCATGAAAGGCGCTATTGACACTATTCCCAGTCTTCAATCTCCGTTCAATATCTAATAAAATATAATCAGGGCGGGGATGGGCAGCAGCATCCCCGTCGCGAAAGCTACGCTCTGCGATTGCCAACACGCTTGCCTAGCGCGGTCATTATGGGCAAAAACTTCTTTCTTGGAAAAGCCTATAGTCCAGCAGTGGACTTCCAAAAAGCTGTATGAATTGCTAACCTTAAAACTTGAAGATATTATGTCACAATACCCAGTAAGTTCACTGTTTCCCTCACCCTTCAAACCAGAACAGCAATGCGAACACTGCTATATGGTAGTAGAATGAGGTGAGAGTGAGGTACCAATGTAGATGACCTTTTATATGAGGTCTACATCATGTAAATAACATTCAACGTTTGTAGGCCTACGTAAAACGGTATACTTACTTTATTCATATTAGTTATACTATAAACTGAAGCGTATCCCAATTTATTTAACTTCACATTTTGTGCGTCTATTTCGCATATCAATATCTTCGATTTAGTGAAAAACCATCAGACTATTATGCGAGCGAATCAGTTAATGCAAATATATGTAATGAAATGTAATTTCATTATAATAATTTGCGTGCGTAACGTGTTGAATAAAACAATACTTTATATTTTCAGAGAAACAATTTGTTTATTTTGAAAATCCCAAATAATATATATATTAAAACGACATCTTCGTTAACTAGAATAAGATGGACCGGCTGCAATTTAAGATTACTAATATAGCATCAAAGGATGGCAAATCTAATGTGTTAGTCATAACCTCAATATCTACAGAAGAAGGAAAAAGCTACGCTTTGCCTGATGAAGTGAAACCAATAACTCATCGCACATATATTGCGAAAATAAAGAACTTCTCAAAATAAAAAAAAGCATAAAAAAGGTAACAAAGTAGAAAAATCTGGATAAAACTAGATGGAGATCTAAAGCGAACATATATGGATGAGGAATGAGTGCAATTTTCAGACGAATATTTAGAAGAAATAAGCATAAAAAAACCAAGAAACCGACGGTTTGCAACCTATTCTGAAAAAATTAATAGAATCTACAACAAGGAAAGAAAGTCAACATAACCAACAAAGAAACAATATTTTACACAGATATATGAAAAATAAATGTATAACTATATTATTAACAATCATAATTTAATAAAAATTACGATAAAAAGAAAAGTTAAGTTAATATTCTGAATACAAGTATTTATCAAAAATCAATTAAACATAAAAAAATGAAATTGACAGAGTGATTTTTTATTTCAAAGGCAATGCCCGCTACCGTCAATAAACTCGTGTACAATATAAAAGCATTTTTCTAACAAAAATGTTTTTAACTTATTTTAGAAGCCAGTCTTATATAAGCAGCCCCTCAGTTCGATTGGTAATCTATTAAATACGTGAACCGACTGATATGGTGAGCAATAGCTATGGCATATTGAGGAATTATTTTATTTGGAAGTCTTATCTTCGTGTTTCTTCCCTAACATTTTATTAAAAGAAGAAGTTGTCACTTATATATTTTATTGACATGAACATTTCATCGCAGGTCGATGCTATATACCGCTATATGCTTTACTGATAAAAATAATAATTCCACAACATCTCATATATAGACGTGATCCCGTGACAAGTCGCTTAAATCACTTGTGTTACGAACATCAATACAAACCAATTGAACAAACTATTGCCTCGACACGATAAACAATCGGACGCACTATATCCGGGATTATACCATTTAATCTCGACCGTGGACTAACTGAGTGAGACGAAATTAATCACGCAGTGTTGAGCCCCTCCACAATTTACTGCCACCGTCGATGTGTGCGAAGGATTAAAAAAGCATTCTTTTTGTTTGAATTATTCCTTTTAATGGTTTTCTATTTCAGACAAGTAAAACTAGGAAATTCTTTTTCGAGTCGACACTATCTGGGACAGACAGTTGGAAAAGCCACCTATTCTATGAATATATTTTTGCCAACTATTTTGTATAGTAAATATATTTCACATGAATTGTTGTGATTTAATTTAAAAATATATATTTTATTATATATAGTGCCGTTTATTGTATTTTCTTTTGATAAACAGATATAATATATCTTCAGGTAATATTCAGGTTATGATTATTCTCATATATTCTCACAGTAATAGTCACCTCAGAAATGCCATTCCAACCTTTTTCTACCACCAAACAGCATCGCTATTATTACACTATACCAGCTATGTTTCGGTTCAAAGTGTGAGAAAGGTTTCAAAGGGACTGATGGCGCATAGCACTCAGATATTATGTAATAAAAATTTGTATTTGTAGTGTCTAGGTAATATAGTTTGTAATTCTTCTGTTGCCTGATAACCGTTATTTGAGCTATGAATCCCGAAGGCAAGTTAAGATGTGTGATTTCGTATGAATTAAAAAAACTTGGTAATGTGATATCACATCGTCCTTGCTCTAACACAAGTATGTATGTATATACTAACTAACTCTTGATTTATAAAGAAAACAAAGCGGATCATGCTATTCCACTTGATTTATTTGAAGTAGAAAATAACGGCAATTATTTACTTAAATCGATGTAGCTTTTATAACCGTATGTTATCAATACTTATATCAAAAACTAAAAAATGAGTCCATCTAGCCAGAACCCTAAAGAAAGACTTAAGCTATTGTTATTCTCAGATTAGTTCCAGTAGGATGCCAAATAAAGTACCCACCGCAGAAGAACAAAGTAGTTTATAACAACATAATAATATATAACAATATTAATAAATGTCTTGGAACATTTGTAGTACCACACATACATTGATTCAACGTGGAAAATCTTAATTTAAATAGACCTATCATAGGAACTCTGAAACCCTTAAAACAATCAATAATTTTTCTATAAGTAGATTTTTCTAAAAGCAGATTTTTCTATAAGCAGATTTTTCTATAAGCAGATTTTTCTATAAGCAGATTTTTCTATAAGCAGATTTTTCTATAAGCAGATTTTTCTATAAGCGTATTTTAATTGTAACAACCGATGACCCTGACAACTTTATGGGATTATAAAATACGTTAACACAAAAAGGTCATTGAGTGGAATAATTCAAAACGAGTCCGAGAACCTGCAAGAGAAACTGATACTGTTAAGGGTTCCACACCATAACACATAATAATTGATGTTATTGGTATATATCTATATATTGAATAAACTCACAAACCCTTGTCTAGATAATAAAAGTTCAATTCATTCCCAAGCAGCATCATAATTAATATAATCATATAAACACTAATATCATTAATATGCTCTCGTGAGGTATCGGCAGAATACAATAGTATCTCCCCCTGTAGCACGTGTCGTAAGAGTATATCTATCCGAGACGGTGTACCTCAAATGCACAGGTCGGGGGTGGGCAGCAGCATCTCCGTCGCGTAGGCTGCGTTCTGCGATTGCCAACACACTTGCCCAGCGACTATGGGCAAAGTCCCCACTTTTTTGGCGAGGCCTATGTACAGCAGTGGACTTTCAATGGTTGCAATGACCTTTCGCGTCGTTCTTCCTGCATCATCCGTCAGTGCAATTGCATATCGTGGTAACAGTAAAACAATGCGGCTTTTACTATCATTATGCTGCTTAAAAAAATGGGATATTCTGTTTGGCAACTGTTATAAACACAATATTATGATCTAAATGAGTTACTAAATTTAATATTAAGTAGAATAAAAACAAACCACAAACACGCTTTATTACAAATTTATCAAGCGATATGTTTACAGCCTCCATAAATCCTACAGAAGCCCGATAACAAAAACAATTTTGGTATTCTTTACCGTTTTACGTTTTTTCAGGGTTTATTCACATTATTTCGAGGCATACTGCATATCAGTAATATTTTTTAACATTTATTCATTTTTACGTCAGGTCTTAAAAGGCAGGCCAGGCACTGGTCGGTAAATTATTTTATGTTAACAAAAAAAACTCAGGATATGTTTTTACGCTTGCTTTACCTCCCTTTTCCTCCTTTTTAAAATTCTGTTGAAACTGACGTCAGAGTCAGCCAGCCAGTAGTCGCTTAAAAAATACATGCCATCGAATAGTTATATTAAATTGCCATATAACTATCTTTCTTGCTATAAATTATAAATAATATGGAATAAAACATTAGATACATCTTATCACTGTTTAATCTTTATACTACCAACGACATAGCCCAAAAATACTTCAAACAATGTAAAAATCTTGCATATGAAATAAATTTGTGGCAAGTATTCATTAAGAACAACTTGTCTGTCCGAACACTTGATGTCAGGCTGTAAAGACAATTATTCATGAATCGAAACTCAAGACTCTTTTCTAAAAACGACTTTGACACTAAACGCTTTTTAGAGACTAATTGCTCAAGGTCTTCTTCATTCTATTTTCTCAACGATTAGGTACCTTATTGGAACGAGTTAAGACTTTTTAGTGTGTTAAGAGAGCATATTTTTATATCGCCATTGTACGCTTATTTACAACCGTATCAAAAGGCATATGAAAATCTAAAGTGCTACCATTTGAAATAAACAGAATGCACACTTAAAATTAGACGACAGGGAACATCCTCGTGCCTTCAAACCCTCATAGAGAGTAGCATATTCAATCACTGTTTTGTCAAGGAAAGGAGAGCTACTTAAAACCGCGTAGCACTGCTAACGGGATCACTTTCAAAACTGAAAATTATCCTGATTCTCGTATCTAAAAATTTAATTTATATTACGAAAAAGAAGTAATATATGAATTGTAATATCTTTTACGTCCTTACAAACAAATATACGAGTGAAATTTTGATTAAGTCTACCATTAATCTTTGGCACTACGGTGTATTTTTAAGAAGTAAATTCAGTAGCATATTTGGCAAGTTTGTGGTGTCATTTATCATTATGCCACGGCAAAATTAAAAAAGTGAATAGCTTTGAAATGAACAATTTAATGGAGCTCATATTTTGATAACAGTAATTAAATATTATCGGTGTTCTTTTTCTCATTTTACATTGGATGAGGTTTCAGTCATATTTAATACTTAATTGTATTGAAAACTAGCAATGCCCTGCTTTACCCACGTAGTTCCTGTTCTTATAAGAATAATAAATATAATTATTTAGTAGCTAATTAATAAGAAGCATAAATTACTCCTTACATCTACTATCTTTCAGTGAAAGTCCCGTTTAAAAGAGATTAACTGGAAAATACAGACAAAAACAGATAAAAACCTTAAGAATATTTATTTTATGAAAGTATGCAGCTGTTTACTTGTAAATACAAATAGACACTTAAATTTTATCTCCATGTTAACCTTTTTTATAATTAACTTTATTGTTGTGATTGTTGAAACTAATTATTCAAGAATTTTTATTCAGTTAACAAAGGTTGTCATAATGTCGTAGACTCTCTCCACAACAAAGATTAGTTTATGTCAATTAAATTCACTTGTTTTTTTATTACAACAGACTGACAAACAAGCAAGAGTCTTAATCTTAGTACATAGAATCTCGTATTATCACAAGAATATCACAAACGCGTTGCCAAACTTGTCACTTACGGATTTTATGTCACAATACCTGGTTATTTCACTTTATCTTTCACCCTTCAAACCGGAACAGATTGTTGTAATTCTCCCCTAATCTTGTGCGCCAAGGGTCGTGGATTGTGGGTTATGGGTGGCCACCAAAAGCAAATATTTATAATGAATATTTATATTTGTTCTGTCTGGGTGCTATTTATATGTGTCTAAGTATTATATTTGTAATTATCTTTTGATATTAACACAAAATCTGATGCAATGATCCAACTTTGTCCCCAAGAAGATCTTGGGTCTTGATACTTTATATCGCATCTCTGAGGATCTCTTGTTACTAAGGGAAGAAGTCTATGTTGTTCCATGACCGCTACACTGTGCAAAAAATCTTGCAGATTCCACAGTGGATAATAAAAACCAGATTTAACCCTCGGCAAGGTTCATTCATTTTCGGGATAAAAAGTTATTTATAACTTCAGACAATTAATAATCCCTATGATAAATTTCACTCAGATTTGTTCATCTGTTCCGCCGTGATTGAATATCAAAGAAACATCCACACAACCATACTCATACACTTTTGTATTTAAAATAATAAAAAGAAGAATAAAACCTCCTTAAACTTCGATATCAATGAGTTAAGGAGCACGAAATATTATATTATATACTGCATGAGTTTCTAAGTCCCATGTGGCTTCAAACTCACCAAACATCCCGATGAGGCTGTCGTCATTTTGATTGATTAATACTACTCCCAATTCACCCCCTCTCCCTAAAGATACAATAAACATCAAACTTTTTAACTTTGAAACAGATAGAAAGGTAAATATTTCGATATCGTAATTGGAGTTTTTACTTGTAGTAATTTTTGTTATATTATTACGAGTACACCAGGTCGAAGAACAATTATACAAACCGCGTGATAGTAAGCGTAGCGTAGACACTTGCAATATTACAAGTATATCACTAGCGGGTTGCCAACGTTAATATGTCATAATAAAATATGAGAAATGGACGAATTTTTAAACAATATAACATTTTCGTTGTATACGCATTCTTCAACCTGTATTTGCAAATAATTTTTCTGTCCTATAGTAGAGTAAATAACATTAATTTTTTAATGGCAATAGCAGCAAAACATATAAGTATTGCCGAGACACTATTGCCATATAAATAATGTTTATAACATATTTATATAATAACATGTTCTTTGATAATTATTATAATAAAATAATATGCTATTTTTTAATGTTATATTTATTTGAAAATATGAAAGGAAATGTCTTGTTTGTGACGAAAATTAACGGAAAATTAACACGAATTATCTTATTCTCTGATAATAATAATAAATCGCATAACACCTCATACATTGACCTTATTTCGATATAAGTCTCTTGAAGCACTAGTGTTACAGATATCACACAAAAGACCAAGTAAATATATACATTTAATACAAATACAAAACAAGCACAAATATAATCATATAAATATTTGCCCTGGGATCCAACCCTAAAAATGTGCTGATGTGCCCCAAAAATATATATTTTATATTTTAGGCAAGCATTGAATTTTTTTTATAGCATGGATTTATACATACTTGCAAACCTTTATATCCTACCCTACCCTTAACCATTAACCATTAACCCTTATTTTTTAATTGCGATATTATTAATTTAGTTTTGTATAGCAAAAATATATTCAATATTTTTTATCAATAAAGATTTGGATAATCTGGTTTAGAAGCATTAAAGATAAATTTAAAATGCAGTAAAACTAAAATGAAACCATTTTAATTTTAGGAAACTAAGAAAACTCCCATCCCGGAACCGCTAACTACAGCTGTTGGTAAAATAAATTATAACAATGGGCTAAAGTGCACGCCGCAACCAGCAAACTTGCCATTTAGTTGTTCGAAACGAAAACAAAAGATAGCGAACGGCAGCTGAGTGCACCGCGGGCTGAGAACACAAATTAATTAATAGAGATGGCCTGGTGTTCCAGTTTAAGACAACGCTTAGACTCCGCTCTCATATTGAGCGGCATGCATCAATTGAGCGAGACTGTATTTAACAATAAAAATTAATTTACACAACATCTCTGACATTGACCTAAAACCGTTATAGATCGCTTAAATCATGTAAGTTACAGACATCAGAGGAACCACAAATATAATACATTAATGTATGTACATACATTCTAAACATTCTAAATTGTCTCTATTATATGCCGTACCATGATGTACCGCCAGAGTGCCCACCCGAGAGCATAACATCTAATACCTTCCACAGTCATCATCTCTCTGGCACTACTCAATCATAAACACATCAGTTTCGCTGAGCATTTGACAGATTTAGCTAGGTTGATCTATTGCTTAACACCTCATACATTGACCTTATTCCGATATAAGTTTCTTGAAGCACTTGTGTTACAGATATCACACAAAATACCAAGTAACCACACATTTAATACAAAACAAGCACAAATATAATCATATAAATATTTGCCCTGGGGGGGGGATCCAACCATATTTCGCGCACAAGAACCAAATGCTTGATATCGCATTCAGTAGTGCCGTAGTGGGCTACTTGAAATTGATTCAGATGGAATATAAATTAAGCTTAATGTGTTATTTTATTTATCATAACTGCTTTCTGGCATCTACTGGTGGACCCCTAAGAAATTACAGATCTACACAATTCAGAAATACTGTTGCTCAACCCCGCGCAGTTGCATTGAGGTATGCAGTTTTGAATGGATATACCGCCATCTGTCGGTGCCGTTCCTCAGTCAAATTTTACAATACCTGATACAGAAGGCGGTATTACTCGATATTGCTGTTATCCCGTGGTATATATATTCTAATATTAAAAAAATATTATTTATATATTATTTATCATACAGCATTAAAATTCGTTATGTGTATACTCTGTAGGTCTGAGAATCGATTGTTTTTTATTTTTCATATCGATAAGTGACAATGATGTGCCCCAAAAATATTTATTTTATATTACATTGAGTTTAAATTCGACTAACAATTTAACAGATTTAGCTAGTTTGATTTGTTGTTTACTGTACAATCTGGCATAGGTCAATAATGCTGAAAATGACGTCTGAGTAGACCAACACAGGTTTCTTAAAAAAAAACCGGTGAGGTTGAATAGTATCTCTTAACAGCTCGTTGCAACGTTGTTGTCGTAAGCAACGTTGTCTGCATTGGTACCTCACTTGTTGTTGTTGTTTGTTAGAGGTTTATCTCATATCAAATAAAAATATAAGGTTAGATTTGACAGATATCTTTAATAATTATACAAAAGTAGCAACCATTTATTGAGATCATATAACGGAAAAGTTTTCGCATTGCCTGACTGAGCAAGCGAGCGAGCTGATTGAAAAAGGTGGACTATCTGTTCATTATAAATTTTATACGAAAAAGTTTTCCGTGCCATCGGATGTTTTTAGAGATCATATACGCAAGTAAAAGTTTGTCTTTGAAATGCGAGCTTTTGAGCCGTATAGTGCAGAAAAATCAGTTTAAGTTAGTCATTCTATTGTAGACTGCAAGAAATTTGTCCATTTTTGTTTAAGACTAAGTCGTCAGACATGCGAATGGTCCATCTGAGCGTTAGCGGCAATACAGCTTATACACGATCGTATTATCAAATATATATTACAAGCGAGCTATCAACCTAGTGACTTCAATATGTTTTGTACCATTACTCAGTTATTTCAGTGTTTCTCTTACCCTTTAAACCTAACTCAACAAAAAAAATTTACAAATCTGCCAGATAAAAAAATATTTTCCATATATCTCTTACCATTATCATTCAGATTACTTATTCTGTCATCGTAATTAAAATTGAAAACAAATTAAATTCGTGGCTGCCATGCATCTTGATTGGTAACTTCATTATCCCCAACTACCCACAACCGACATTAACAACAATTATTAAGTATGCCAGGAAAGACCAAAATAAAATGAGCCCCTTTATGCAAAGGGACTATGAGCAAAATATTTTATTAGGAGATCCCTGCAAACTGGTTTTCGCCAGAATGAAATTAAAACGTTGCATCGATGCAGGCGGCATGATACAGTTAATCTGGTACATGTCAGTTATAATTAACCACATTATTAGCTTGCGTAGAATCGTTTGTGCCGCAAATAGCCCATTTACATCATAATTTTAGAAGACATATATTAACTAGCTATTAGGAATTTGCATACTATGGGTTATATGCCACCACACAACTTTCCCACTCGGGCAATAGCTGTTCAGACCATATAATGATCGGAAGAAATATATTTTCCTGCCCTCTCATCTTAAAAACTAGCGTAACACATCAACGATGCTTTGTCTAAAAGTGACCAAAGCGTGAAGCAAACATTTGTTATACAAAAAGTAGTCTATGAGAAACTCCAAACAGAAATTATTGATTATATGTCTCATCAGACATTTAACTTGGAGGACCCTCAGGCCGCATTAATAGTATATGGAAAAGAAATAGTGTCGGTAACTACCGTTCAGTTTCTCTACTGTCGATAATTTCATAAGTTCTGGAAAAGCAAATAAACACGCAATTAGTTAACTACTTAGAAACCAATAACCTCCTATTGGTTTCACAATTTAGATTAAAAAGAGGCAGATTAGCTGAAGTTGCTGTAAATGTGTTTACTGATACAGTTGCTAGGAAAATAAATCTTAACTAAAGTATCTCACATATAGACCTTAGAAAGGCATTTGATACTGTTTCTTTTTCTCACCTTGAAAAAAATCTGGAACAATTTATCAGAGGTCAACCACTGGCATTGCTGCGTGTAAAAATAAATATTATTATATCTCTGTGATAATATGGTGTATGTAGGCTGCGGCCACGTTTACCATCAATCGGACCGTATGCTTGTTTGCTAGTTTCATAATATATAAATAAATAGCAATCAAAAATACGTACTGCCATAAAAATTGTAATAAATAATAATAATATCATCATATTAGCCATTAGAAGTCCACTGCTGGACATAGGCCTGCCCAGAAAAGGGGGAGTTTGCCCATATTTGCCACGCTAGGTAAGCGTTTTGGTAAACGCAGAGCGCAGCTTTGACGACGGGGATGCTGCTGTCCATCCCCGCCGTGTGCATTTGAACTATTCTGTTGCGGATAGATATACCGCCATCTGTCGGTAATTATATAAAGTCCCCGTAATACGTAGACTTATAAAACGTTAGGGTACGTCCTAGCAAATTATTGTTACCGCACCTCCCATTTCGATACACTTGCTAAAACGTAGTGAAATGATTACCATCCAGGTAATCACGCAAGTAGTTAAGCTCGCAGCGTTGTGATGCTGCAACAAGTTTGCTCCTCGTATTAGCGGCGAAGGCCCGAGTTGTGCTGACGATGCAAGTTATGATGGAGGCACTACTTGGGAATAGTGCTTCAACTTCTAACTAGATACACGTGTACATGCGAGGAATGGCACCTGGGAGAGAGCGCGGGATTGAGCCATACATTGTAATAAGGCAAAAGTTACGGCCCGTGTTGTTGGTTATGTTGAATGCTTGTGAATACTATATGGTTAGTTTAGTATTCTGTCCTGTTTAATCTGTGTAATGTACAATATAAAACTAAAGTAGGTAGGATTTGGCCCAAATCCCCTAATCATTTGGGGTATCTGGGTTAAAAAAAAGATTCAAGCATCCCTCTCCAGTATTTACTTTTTATCGATTCTTGTATTCAACTATTGAAGTATTCAGGAATACCCCAGATACCCGAATTCTTACCTACTAACTGAATATATATAAAACTAAACAAATTGTATTTAAATTGTAAATATTTAAATAGCTCGTAGCGTTTTTAAAATGATAAAGTATTATTATGTGAATTTGTTTTTTAAAGTAGTTTGAAAGCTTATATTAAGTTTAATAGTCTACACTGTTTACAAAAAGTATTATTCAGGGTTCAGTACTTCATAATGAAAAAAAACCTTTATAGGTTCAATTTCTAGTCCGTCTGTCTATAAGACCTGTTTTCAGGAACACATCGACGTATTATGCTAAAATTTATAGCAAATACTTAGGTCTAATAGCCTAAAGACTAAAGGCGATAAAACCTGATTATTAAATATTTTGTTTATTAAATTAGGTTTGAAGGGTAAGAGACACAGTAAAAATACTGAGTGTTGTGACCTAATATCTTGAATTCATAAGGTTGGTATTACGCTAGTATATAATATATTTGTTGCCGCTAACGCTCACATGGAACGGTCTGTCGACTTTGTCATAAACAAAAATGATCAAATTTCCTACAGACTACAACAGAATGATTTTGGCAGCACTGTACAGCTTAAAAGGTTGAATTTTTAAAGACAAACTTACTCGCATATATGATCTCTAAATCTCGCTTGTTACGTCAGCTGTGAAAAAAGACATTTACACAATTGTAGTAACTTTTATGAGCGAAACATGTATATTATATACGAAGAGGGAACAACATTATCCTTACAGGTTTGTACGGAACCCACGGTGCGATAGTCGGACTATATATTTTCAGGTTTAAATTAATCAGAAATTCACACAGTCGGACTAATTAACGTATTCTTTATGTATTCATGAAAACTGTCTGCGAAATAATAATTTATTTGAGTAAATAATAAGGGCAACGAGTGCCTTCTCGCATTACGCCAAAATTTGAGACGACTTTCACGATCTACGTACACTGTAATATTAGTAAGTAACTTATACTTACATACATGAAGCGAAGGCGGATTTCTACTATAAAAACAAAATACATTCTCGTTTCC
Source organism: Heortia vitessoides (assembly GCA_020976665.1). Taxonomy (NCBI): domain Eukaryota; kingdom Metazoa; phylum Arthropoda; class Insecta; order Lepidoptera; family Crambidae; genus Heortia; species Heortia vitessoides. Next base: position 8,948,765 of record JACJUM010000875.1, read on the forward strand.
CAAGCAACCGCGTTTCTAGAAGCTTACTTAGATCGCATACAATGTATGGGTTCAAAAATATTGCTTCCAATGAATATGATTTAAGGCTTATCCGACTTTTTTAATACTGAGTAGCGACTGAAAGTAAATTCGACCTCTATTCATACCCTCACCTGCTTCCAGATTACCCGGTCGGCACATTTAACCAGCTTTGTGGGATTATCGCGATCCTACGCCAGTGTCGGTTTCTGACAGATTTTCCACCTTACCTTGTTTCTTGCCAAAGACTTCGAAATTCCATTTGCTCATCAATGAGGTAGGAAACTCATTAACGCGTATTGGACTAGTAAGTCTATTCTGATAAATCACTAGAATCCACTAGCAATTTTAAATATAATGAAAAGTATGTACTACTATTTTAGTAACTCGCTTTGTATTGTTTCAATCTTGATTTGTCTAATCGGTTGGTAGATTAGAACAATCATTGGACATTTTGTTCTGATATTTTGTGACAAAGTATTTTTATATAAGGTGAAACAAATGACTATTATTAGTTCCATTTTTACCTACTTAATGATAATGTGACGACACGAAGCAAACCGTAAATAACAATGATTATTACGGGCAAGATAAACAGTTATTTACACATTATAAGGGTAAACATTAATTTACTTACTACTTTACTGGGAAAAAGAAAATGCTGAGGTTGACTCAACATTTCCTCAGAAGCACATTTTAAATGGTATAATGTTTTAAGGAATTTTAGGCAACTAAGGTACCAGAACAGATAGATGGCGGAATATCCATCCGAAACGCTGCAGCTCAAATGCACAGGGTAGGATTGGGCAGCAGCATCCCCGTAGCGAAAGCAGCGTTCTGCGTTTACGCACGCTTTTAGGAGAGTCCAATATCCAGCAGTGGACTTTCAATGGTTGATATGATGATAAAAATATAATTTATTAGAATTGTGATAAAAAAAATTCATTCGCGGCCCGGTTGAAATCAAACCACGCCTATTAGGTACTCTTTCCGTTGACAAAGATAACATATATAATTTAAAAACAATTGGTATAACTCGTTATCACTATCATTATCATATCAACCTTAGGATATTTACTGCTGGACTTAAGGATGCCTATGTCAAGTATTTTTTAATAGGACCGGTTGTATGCGAACTGCATCCAGCGCGATTCTGCGTATCTAATCAGAGCGTCCTCCATTACATCCATCCTCCAACACCCCGGCCATTGGTGCATTCGGCCACTTCAGCTTGCTTATCCGCTGATTGGTTACTTTGATTTGTTTTCAGTTCAGCTCGATCCTAATTCGATCGCGTAAAGCCTACAAAAACGTAAGAGAGCGACTAAGCGAAAGCTTACACTTACCTGTCAACTTTTTTTTACTTTTTAGTACAGTTATATATACGTGTATATTTCTTTCCAGTAATTTACTAGGTTGTTAGAAAGTCGTAGTTGTTTTCCGGAAATTTGCGCTGACTTTGATCTCACCTGCTGTAGACATGTCTTGTATTAATCGTTTATTTTAATTACCAATAAGGGAGTTCTAATTACTTTGCTGTCAGTTTCATAATACTTTTCATTTAAAAAAGTGGATGTCATTTTTCCGTAACGTTTATTTGAAATGAAATCGGATTATTGGAACGAAGTTTTGAAATGAAGTTCCTTATTGTGCGTTGCGAAAGGGGGCTAGACGGAACTTGGACCAAAAGTTGTAATAACACTTTTTGCTATTGTCTATGTGCAAAGCAAGTAGTGGCCGACAGATAACGACCGCAGCGCACAACACGGCAGACATTGGAAACATATGCGGACGATCAGCTGTCAAAATTGTTGATTTCAGTATAAAATCAAAGCAAAGAAATGGGCCATGACTGTTGTTGCGTAGTTAACTGCAAAAATAACGGCCTTAATAGCAAATATAAATTTTATATTTTCCCAATGGCGTCTTATGAATGAATTTATTCAACCTCAACAGCTTGTGACCCATAAAGGATGCCAAGCTCATATGTGTTCTGAGTTAATATTAAAAGAAACCACATTTACATGCAATCGACACATCTATAATGATCACAGTGATGCTGAAATCCAAGTAGATATTGCATCTATTTCGAGAGTCATAGCAACAATTACTTCAAAGAATAAACACAAAAACTGTTGAACGGACCAAAAAAACATATCAATCAACATTACCACATGGTCAAGAATTTGTTGGTATATTATCAATAAAAGAAGATCAACAACTCTTAGATCTTGCGGGTGTGACATTTAATAACTTGAGTTCTTGGTAACGAGAGTAGACAGTAAAAAATTTAAAGTTTCTACAAAAAACCGCCTTCTCATTTTTTTATAAAAATGAAAACTGCTTGATGTTTTCAGCATTGAGTGTATTATTTTGGTGTGCATAGAACCACAGTTTTAATATCAATATAATATCAATGAATGAATATAATATCAATGAATATTACATGATTTAACTTCTGCAACTGCCAATTTAGTATTTTGGCCTGATGCTTTATCATATACTGTACTGATTACGTGACTACGTAATACGAGCGTATTAAGTAGCTCTGGCCATTATGTCGCAGTTCTTCCACATTTCTTACATGCTCGGCTAATACTTATTTATTGCCTTTTATCTTAGTTTGTGGTTGGAAACTAATGTTATGTGTAATAGTTTCAAACCCGGTTTTTGTTAATAAATTTATTTTACAGTAAAACTATATAACTATATAAATTAAACTCAAATAATGTCAACAATACTATTTTAATCTTTGGTTTTATTTATATTTGCAAAGAAAACTAACAATATTTACATTTTTATTACGCCACAATCGCGCTCATAGCTTATAGTTGTAAGCCGTGCTGCGTGCGCGTGTTTTTCTCTCTCTCTCCCTCTCTCCCTTTCGCTCTCTCGCTCTCTTTCTCTCTTTTTCTCTCTCTTTATCTCGCTATATCTCTTTCTCTCTCTCCCCCTTTCACTCCTCTCCCTCGCTCTCTCTCGTTCGCTCTCTTACTTTCTCTCTCTCTCTCTCTCGCTCGCTCTCTTACTTTCTCTCTCTCTCGCTCGCTCTCTTTCTCTCTCTCTCTCACTCTCTTACTTTCTCTCTCTCTCTTTCGCTCTCTTACTTTCCCTCTCTCTCTCTCTCTTTCGCTCTCTTACTTTCTCTCTCTTTCTCATAGAAGCAAGTAAGTAATTTTCATTTCGTCTTTTTATATGGCATTAAACAGTGAGGTGTCGCGACGATTATTTATGTTGAGTGTAGATAGTTTTTTTGTACATAATAAAAATAAAATATTATTAAAACTTAATAAATATATTTAACAATTCTTTCAATTTTCTTTAATTAATCGAAAGGAACTTTGTTCCATCCGGGTGTCCCTTCACGCCTCTCAATCTACCTCAATTTTCGTGATTAAATTAAACTTTTTTGCCAAGATATATTTGTACTATCTTTACACCACAGTTTCATTCTTTCACTCTCTGTATCTTAAATAGCATCCTACTAATATTTTAAACGCAAATGTTTGTATGAATAGATATTATGGATAACAATAATAATTCAAACATTGACCTGACTCCGAGATAAGTCGCTTAAAAAGTTAAGTATTATATTATTTTATTACTGTCTGATGTTATTCCACTACTGTCTGATATCCGTATCACAAGTGCTTTAAGCTACGTCACCGTTTAACGTTGTGTAAATTTATTTACCTTAAGATTTTTTTGATTAAAAAAGTATTTATAAATCTTAGTAACATATTGTTCAATGTAAAATTTACACTCCGTAGATATATTCAAGACAAAGGTGAGAAAGGCAGTGAAATTACTGGGTAATGTGACGTTATATCTTCAAGTCACAGGGTTGGTAGAGCGCTAGTGATATCTATGTTATATTACTATCACGCAGACTGTATGCTTGTTTGTCGATTTGGTTTAAAAAAAAGAATATAGACTTAAAATACATGGCCGTGTGTAAGATGTCATACTATGTATTAACACAGCATGTTTTATACATAATGCACTTCAATTGGTAGCTTTCTTGAATGTTATGGATTTTTTAAGTTCTATGACATGTATAACAGATATTTTAATTAAATGGCAATCTTCAGTTTCTAACTCAGCCAATTAGCAATACACGTGGCCAATTAGTTTAAGTTCCAGCCTGGCCTCTCCCAGAGTTATCTCAGAATCCGAGTGAAGTTAGCAGATGTTACTTTACTACTTACGTACAGAGTCGCGCAAGATAAACATCGCATACAATCGGTCCTATAGGAAATTACTTGAAGAAGCCATGTCAATTGGACATCCAACGGCTAATTGGTCCACCTAAGATGATGAGAACGATGATAAAAATTGTATAAATACAATCTAAAGAGTATTGCCTTGTCATCTTATTTATGTTTATGTATGTAGGTTCTTGGTTTTTATTTAAACATGTATTGTGTGCAATCTCCTTTGTTGTTTATATATACTACTGTACTAATAACATTAAGCTACTGAGCTTAATGTTATTAAATATTATAAAAATATGTAATTTTGAATAAATAACTATAGTATAAATAAATAAAATAAGGAAGTATTATTTAAATTTTTAAGAGTTGCTTTTACAATAATGTGTCACAACGACATATTTTGTGTTTTTATTTGAATTTAAATAATTATATATTAATAATGAACTTCATTGAAACAAAACAAACACTAAAATTTACACTTACTTCACAATTATCGATGGTTACCACACTAGGACAAACCTGTATCGTGGATATTAAATATATATATTTCAAAAACAGTTAAAATGAACTGATTTGTCAATACAAACTACCAATAACAAGATTATTGATGTATCAGTGGGTATCAGAACTCGTGATATACAAGCTAATGCAGACAAATTGCCATTCTTAAGTCCGCATGGTTGACTTCACCTGTCCTTGGCTTGGGCTGACGCATTACTCAAATCCCGGGCTTAGCTCGACATGTCAGGGAACTGAGCGTAATTAATTATGACTGACAATAAAACTCACTGTCATTACACTCTATGTACTTATACCCTTCTATTCTTCAAATTGATTATTGATTTTTCAAGTGTACTCGTACTCGGAGTATAAAAGAACTAGATGTATCTTTCAAAATTACTAGCAGCGTACAGCGGTTTGACCCGTGTTACGGTGTAGAACTTTTTACTAATTTGGCACCCCTCTTGTACCCCCTAAAGGGATGGTCTTGGAAAAAATATTTTACACAAGTTTTATGACTTTCAAAAGTACCATTATATTTGAATTTCATTCAAATAACTTCAAAAACAACAAATTTTCATACTAACTTTGCACCCTTGTTATACCTCTTTAGGGACCGAATTTTTGCGATGATAAAGGAGTCAGTCAGTCACTGAGTCAATGATTATATTGAGATTATACTTGTAAAGGTTCTCGCGGTTTAACCTGCGTAGTTTCTATCACCATCGAAATATAGAGATAATATTTTTTGAATTAATAAAATAATTATTAAAATCAATTGAATAGTTTCAAATTATAATGGTTTATTCGATTTTAGGTGTTTATAGTTTGAATTTTTAGAATATAATATAGAATATTTTGTAACATTTACGCGTCCACTACTCACTAACAAAAAATGTAAAAAGTTTAAAGCCGTTAAAAGACTAGTTTGATTACAAAATAACATGGCTTGTGTTACTCAGTAAAGATGAAGCCTTTTAATGGTAAAATAATTATTGGTCGAGTAGATTTTGAGTTAAATCGTAGACACAACAGCAGATCAATCTACCCAAATCTGTTAAAACTTCACAATTTATATTAATCTATAGAAGCGAGACATTGAGTTCAAAATTGCCTGTAAATATTTGACAGATTGGAGGCAGGTTGATCTGTTGCGCTCCGTTTCAAACAAACAATCAAATATTTCTTTATAATATTAGTAAAGAAAACGATTCGTGTGAAATGTATGTTACTCAAGAAATACTGCACGAAATTGGATTTTCTTTTTGGTGTGTTTGCTATTATCAGGACCAGTTTGTACGGGATCAGCGGGATCGGGAAGTTGGTAAGGGAGGAAATGTATTTCTATGGTAGATCGGTAAGAAAACTCAAAATCAGGGCTCAATATATCATAAATACTCGTAAAGCCACAACGTATATAGTCTGGGTCGGCCATTGTTTAATTTAGCTTGCTGTCCGTGACTTCGGCCGCGTAAACCTTACGTTATATCGCGTCCCGCGGGATCTATCCCTGGACCAAGTTGACAAAATACAAATAGAAATACTTTATTAAAAAAATAATCGATAAATACAATTTGCATACTACGAAACCATGATTCTTATTTATTAAGACACAGAAAGAGGGTACTAATAATATACCCGTGCTTAATGTTTACAAGTTAAACCTTCATTTCTGTCTGCAGTTTTGCTGTCAATGGGTAACGAACAACAGACCTACACATGTGTATATCTATGTTAAAAAGTGAATCGCCGAAATATATATACGCGCATAACTCTGGAACTACTGCACGAAAAGTACATTTTTTTCGTTAGCTTATGTCAGAACCAGGTTTCTTTATGATTTAAGGGATTGGGGAATGTGTATGGAAAAAAGTATATTATAGGTTATAAAAGCGTATTATTAGTATTACCTAAAAACAGGATTAAAACTCTCGTTGTAAAGGAATCAACAGGATAAATATTTTAAATATACTCGGATGAAGTCGCGGTGAGCCGCTAGTATATTACCCTATGTAACTTACCTATAATTTAACTTTCTATCAGTGAAATAATATTAAAAATCAATTAAGTACTTTTTGGGATACTTTTACAAACGAACAAACAATCAAATTAGATAACGAATCGAGAAATTTTTATTATTAATAAAATGAGACCAAGAGTGTACATAATTTATTTTTAACTCATGTATTTAATGTCCCAAAAAGATTTAGATGAATAGCAAATGATAATGAATGATAGTATCTAAACACAACCATAGCATATAGATACTTGGACGATCAGCCATCTTAGGCTATTCTAAATTTCCCAGTAATTTTACTACATAACGCGCCCAAACTGGAACACTGCTATGTAATCGCTGTTATATATATTTGTACACATACATATATATATTATCGGTAGAAAATCTGCACATAAGAAAACAATTCAGACTATAGTCAAAGATCCAATTCATGTGTACCTACTGAACTAATATTAAAACCAATATCAAAAAATCAATTAAAAAAAAACACGTAAATACAAGCAGGTTGGTACAAAACTAGAATTTCAAAATGGCAGCGAGGCTCATGATCCATTTCAAATTTACATATTGCTCGTGCTCGCGCTATAAATTCAGCGTGTATAGCCGTTAGATTCACCCATTGGCCCTTTTTATATCATTTTGATGTGTTTTGGTCTGTCACAACATTAGACTATCATATGCTGGTACTCCGACGGCGCCCCGCAATGTCATGTCAGAGGTAAAACATAGCTTATTAAATATTTTCCATGGAAACTTTTAATCTTATCAGACATAGTTAATCAGACCGACGTTGCCCTGTTCAACTATACTTATATGTTTATAATTTTAAAAAAATATTGGATCTATAAATTTTAATACAGTCTGTATTATATATTATCTCATACGTTGGATCAATCTGCATATAGTAAGTTAATTTTTTTTTAGTTTTGATACAGCAGTTTAAAAGTTTAACCCGAATAAATAACGATTCTATTCGAACTTTTTATAAAAAGAAGATACCATTCTATAACTTTTTAAGCTACGGCTATGCTCTATTCTGTATTTTATGAAAGGGTGGAAGAATATAAAAACTTTGAAATGTTATTAATGTAGGTAAGGTTCTACCTTGTGGTTTATTTCAAAGATTTTGCTATTACAGTTGAAACTGTACAGTTCTCTATCGATCTATGTCACCGATATCCCACGTAATCCATCATTTTAGACTAACACACGATTTGTCGTTTTGGTTAGCCCGATACGATAGAGCTTCGAGACAAATTGAACCTTTTACTGTAGTGATATTTTTTATTTAATAATTCCGTGTAATTTAAAAATGTTCCCTTGGAAAGAAACATTGTGCTGTATAACTATTTTAAACTTATTTCATTCTGGCTGCAGATACAGCATTTTTTATTTGATAAGTTACACAAAAAAATAAAAGCAACCAAACAAAAAGAATGCGTGCGACGGAAACTTAAAATCTGTGTCTTTAACGTAACCTGCATTACAAGTATCAAGATGTATGCAAAATAATAATACCTTTCCCTATAAAAATACATTATGCTAAAAATCAAATAACCGATCACCTTTATGAACTGACTGTACTTAAGAATCAATTGAATAATTGAGTAGCTCACTTTAAACTAGTATTAGTATAGTACTAGTCAGGTACAAACAAGTCTTAGGTTAACTACAAGTTTAATATGTGA